>PTEX01000127.1:986934-1094027 GCA_003342815.1 Eudromia elegans | reverse complement strand
CGCGCACGGGTGCAAACCCCCTGTGGAGGCACCCGCAGGCGGACAGGGACGGAGCGGGAGGAGGGGGAGCGCCCGCAGAGCGCTCTGGTAATAACCGTGAYAATAAAGGCACACTCTCCCCGCGCGGATCGGATGCGTTAGGCTTGGGGGGAAATCGGGAAGCCAAGCGCGCCGGCCCGCAGCAGGCCAGAACTTTGCGCCYGGCGGCACCTGCGCGGCCGGGACGCGCGGCGCGGGGCGCAGCGGCCGCGGGGCCGCCCCCGGAGCCGCCCTGCGAGCCGCGCTGTCATCGCCGTGTCCCCGCACCTGCAGCCGCCCGCGTCCCGAGCGCGGCAGGACCCGCGCCCGAACATCCTCCCTGCTCGCCGCTGCGCCAGGGACGGGATTTTAATTATTTATCCGCCGAGCGCTCTCCGGGCGAGAGGCTGCTGGGGACAGCGGGATAGTCCTGCCCGGCGCGGTTATTAAAGGGACCCATCGCGCTCGCAGGAAGGGTAAGAGGAGCCTCCGCTCTGCCCGCCGTGCGCCGGCACAGTTTAAATAATAATAAAAACCGAGGGAGCGGCGCGCCGCACGGGAGAGCTGCCTGCCCCCCCCACCCCCTGCGCGTCCCCGGCCCCCCCGCCCGGCACCACCACAACAAAAAAACCCAGGCGGGATCTGCGGCGCCGGGAGCTCCTCTCGCTCCGGCTCCATGAGCGCCGGCTGAGCAGGTGCGGCCCGGMCCCGGCCCCGGCGCCGAGGATGGAGAGCGGCGAGCGGGACATGTACCGCCACTTCCAGGACTGGTGCCTCCGCACGTACGGGGACTCGGGCAAAACCAAGACGGTGACCCGCAAAAAATACGAGCGGATCGTGCAGCTCCTCAACGGCTCCGAGTCGAGCTCCACGGATAACGCCAAATTCAAATTCTGGGTCAAATCTAAAGGCTTCCAGCTCGGCGGCTCGGACGAGGTCAGTGCTGGCGCTGGCGGAGGGAAGCAAGTGCTGTACGTGCCAGTCAAAACCACGGTTAGTAGCGAATTGTCTTCCTTGTTCTATGTCGGCCGCTGCAGCCCGCGCCGGGAGCCGGAGGAGCAGGGGGAGCCGCAGCCGCGCTTGGCTCCTTCCTCCCTCTTCCCCCCCGCTCATCATCACCATGTTGCGTTCGCGTGTCACGTTATATATTTATATATGTATATGTGTGTGTGTGTGTGTGTGTATAGAGGGAGCGCTCAGGTCTTTGTGGTCCTTCTGCAGCGAGCGGGCGGGACAATGGCCCCCGGCGGGACAATGGCCCTCGGCGGGGGCCATTGTCCCGCCGGGGGCCATTGTCCCGCCATTGTTTCGGTGGTACCGCGCGCTGCCTTTGTGCGGGTCGGGGCTGGACAGGGGCCCGGGAGCCGCGGCGGCTCCCGCCGCTTTTCCYCTTGGAGAAGATGGGCACCGTTGGCCGGGAGCAGGTGCTGGAGCGGGGGGTGGAGGGGATGTTCTCCTGGCGTCTCCTTGTTCTCCCGAGCGGACAGCTGGAATTTGGGAAGGGGGGGACGCGGCAGCGGCAGGGGACGGTGGCGCGTGGCACAGTTCCCGCGTGGGCGCCCATCGGGAAGGGGCTCCCGGCGGATGCGGCTCGGCAAGGGCTCCGGCCCCGGCGGTGACGTCGGCGGCCGGGGGGGACCCTGCGGCGCTCAAGTGACAGCCCTGCCTGGGCGTCCCCGCCGCATCTGCCCCCGCGTCGCGGCGCGCGGGGGAGCGCGCGGGGACCGAAAGCGAGAGGGAGGCGCCGGGCCGGGCCGGGCCGGGCGGGACCGCGGCGGTGCCGGTGCGGCTGCCGGTGCCCGGGCGCTGCTGCTCTCCGGGGGCCGCGGTGCGGGCTGCCCCGGTGCGGGCCGCCCCAGGGCGCGCATCCCGCCAGGCCCGGCTGCGCTGACGGCCCCGCTGCTCCGCGGAGGGGCAGGAGGGCGGCAGGCGAGGCGTCCCTCCCAGGAGCATCCATTTCAGAGCGAGTTAGGAACGGCGGGCGGGTCGGCAGCTCCGGAGTAAAGCCGCGCTGGGTCCGTCCAGGAACGGGCATCTAACTTCAACTTTACAGGAGGGAATTCGAGGATTGAGTGGGAATCGGGGTCTGTGAAACAAAGGTTTTTCAGTGTTTACTTCCTCTCACCTTTTCTACATTATTAAAGCTGGGAATCCCACATCGTGCCCCTTCTCCTGTTTTATTTTCAGATCACATTTCTTTTTTTTTTTTCTTTCTTTTATTTCTCGATTTCTCTCAAGATTCCAGGCAGGGCTTGAGCTCCTTCCTGGTCGTTCCTTTGCTCATTTGGTGAATCACTTCCTCAGCTGTGAGGATGCTCCGGCTCTGCTCCTACATGAGCATATGTGTATCCAGACACTTATAGAAATAACTACTCAGGCTCAACAGCCAAGCAGCCTTTGTGAAAGCAAGGAAGGAAAGTTACTAGGACAGACCTGTAAGCAATTCCAGAATATCGGTACAGYGCATAAATCCTTAGGGAAAAGGTCTTGTGTTTTGGGTAGAAGTTCCTCCTTCCCTTGCTCGCTCCCGCCGGGCCCACAGGAGCGAGAGGAGCCTCTTCTCATCGTGCTCCCGCAGCCCGGCTCTGCGATGGAGCCGCCGCTGCCCTCCCGGAGGCAGCACGCTGGTGTCGCCCTGCGGCCCCAGGATGCCGGGATGCCGGGAGTGATCCGAGCGCATCTCTAGTGTGGCAGCTCTGTGTGCCGGGCGCCCAGGACTGCCCGCCCTATCCCGTAGGGATGCAGTCCAAGCCCCGCAAAGGCTCCTGCTGACTTGAGCAGGCCAGGGTCTCACCCAGCCTGAAACGATGACGCCAGGGGGGAAATGCAGGGTTTGCACTAGGCAYGTAAGCGTTGGCGAGCCTGGAAAGACCCGCTTCCCATCTCTGTAACTCTTCCCGGTTACCGCAGGGTTTATTAATGCAGGGTCATTCAGGACTATCCGCCCCGTTCTGCTGGTTTTGCCTCGCTGTCACCACATGCACGTGAGCTTGTCCAGTCCACAGAGAGCTGCAAACACCGTGGGATCCCCAAACGGCGACTCCCTCCCTCGTCCTCTCCCTCTCCCGTCTATCACTTGATCTCACCACAGGTAGAAGTAATTTCAATTTAAAATTAATCACTGCTGGCAGCATGAGCGCTCCCTCTGCAATAACAGGATGGATGGATGGATGATCCTGAAATTTGTACTCTGAAGTCACAAGCTGGTCGAAAATAAGCAAATAATATAAAAATACTTTGCTAGGATTTATTYTCTCCTTGAAGCTTTAAGATTTGTTGCTCAGCTTTGCTGTCAGCCAGAGAGATTTGCTCCTGATGGTGCTGTAATCCACTGCTGCTGGTAATTAGACATCATTACTGCTGCGTTAAAGGGAAAGAGAGAAGGAGAGAGGACAGGCTGGGGCTAATTAACTACTTGATTCTAATGAAAGAAAGAGAGCCTGATAGCAACTGGGAGGTTGCACCGGAACAGGCTGCATGTACAACAGAGCCTTAATTGAAGCAGGGGTATCTTGCAGGAGCTGGGGCTCGGTCTGTATTCCGAGGATAGCAGCACGCTGGGTTGATGCTGTTTTGTGCTTTTTTCCCCCTCCTTGCCTGGGTAGCGGGTAGCCTAAAACCTCAGGCCGACATTACGGTGCTCAAGCACCRGTTTAGGCAGGCGGGCCGAGCGCGTGCGCGGAGGGTTGCGCCGCCGGCGTGGGCTCCGCGGGAGCRGGAGGAGCCCGTGCACGTGGGAGCGCTCGCATCCCGCATCCCGCCGTGGCCTAGGAGATGCACTCTGGTCACCAGGCAACGGCCTCCCCTGCGGAACAGCCATGCGGGGCAGCGCGCGTGGGGCGGCGCGCGTGGGGCAGCGCGYGCGGGGGGCGCCTTGCTGCGGCTCCCGGCCGGCCGCGTCGCGTCGCCCTCCTGGGCGCAGCGTGAGGGGGCCCCGCGCAGCCACGCCGTGTGCCTGCGCCAGGCCGAGGCGCGCGCCAAATGGCTGGCGGTGATCGGGCTCAGCTGCTCGCCGCTGGGGCGCGCGGCCCGTGAGAGGGTCTGCGTTTGGCTCTGCTGGTATAGCACCCTTTGAGACCGTGTGCAGGATTCTGACCGTTTCGGAGGGCATTTTCTGCCTGGGAGATTTACCGGGAGTTATTTATGGATTAGCAACTTGAGAACAAAGAAATACCAATTTATTTTCATCACTTTTCTTTCTCTTGCTTTTACATTTCTCATAGACACAAATATGGCTCCTAAAGTCAGGCTTAATTTAAAAATATGTGAGCTACAGAATAGGAGCCCGAGCTGTATCAGCAGATTCCACACAGCCCTTTCCTTTAGGGAAAGAAGGGCCTGCACGGTTGCAAGATGTAGCCGAGAGGACAGAGCACCAGCTGCATTCACAGACCAAAGGGCTGCCCCTCAAAGGCCGCTTGCCGACTGCTTTTACCTCCATTCTTAATGTCAAAAATCTTAATTGGCTTAAATCACAGAGCTAAGGTGTGATTTTTTCCTGCGTCCTGTTTGATTGTGAGGACAGGATGAGGCTTCATTCGGAGGCAAAGCCGTGTCCGCCGCAGTTAAACCGCCGCGTCTTGCCGGAGGCTCCTGGGGCACCTCTCGGACTCCCGCTCGCGGGACAGGGAGCCGCTCTGCAGGTGTAGGGCTGCCCTGCTCAATCTGATTACGGGATTTGCGGCTTAGGAATGGCAAGCCAGCGAGTCCTGTGGAACAGGGGGCATCCCAGCCAACCTCTGGTTGAAAAATAGTACACCAGCATATGAGTTTGTTGTTCATTTCATTTTGATGTATGTTGCTTTTTAAATGAACAGTAACATTAAGAAAAATATCACGGTGCAAATAGCTTACATATCAAAACCCAGTGCTTTAAATTGTGTTTTAAATTATGATAATCCTTTTGAGATGTTTTATAGCAACCCGAGAATTGTCGGATATATTTTGGTAGCTCCRTAGCCTCCTGAACTGTCAGCACATAGGGGAGGAAGTAGCACATGAAGGTGGGCTGTAATTCACCTCAAGGTACAATTCTGCAGTGTTTACGGTCCCTGAATGCACCTACAACCCCAAAGCTCAAACGCATGAAATCCTGTGGGATTCATCCTGCTCTCGGAGCCCCTGGTGATTTCCTACCCCTTGTTGAGGGCTGCAGAGTTTTGTCTCCTCCTGCTCCCCCGCCCGCTGTCCTGCCGTTTTCAGGCCTCCCAGTGGGCCCTGCGAGGAGGGAAACGGGTGAATCAGGGAGTGCTGGAGAATGGTCATAGCAGATGGAGCAAAAGGGTTTAGTTGGCAGCTCGTGATGTAGGCACGCAGCTAAGTGTGCGTGAATAAAGAGAATAACTGCCCTGAAATGTAAAATGCTGCGGTGGCCACGTGCAAGATGGTGCCTCCACGTGCGCGTTCGTGCGAGASGAGCRAGGAGAGCAGGACTTGGGATACGGKGGTGACAGGACTTGGGATATGGTGGTGACAGTGCTGAGCGAGACCTCCCAAAGAGAGATGCGTTAAAGAGATCRAATCTTTTGGGYGGGAACCCTTAAGGTGCTTCCCCTGCACAACGAGGGGATGTTAGCATTGCTTGGAACCATCGGGCAGGGTGCACGGGCGCTCTGTGAGGCGTCGCCGTGCCAAATCAGGCATTCAATTGAAGTGAGTAACACCGGGATTTAAATTTCTCTTTTCAGTGTAGCAATACAAGGAGAAATAAACCCCACCCCTGCTAATAGACGCTCTCTGTACATGCATACATGCAGAAGAGAGATGAAATCCTGTTGCCCGGAAAGGCCAGGCGGTTAGCTCGAAAGCCCGTCTGCACCGATGTCCAAAGAGCCTCGCAGTTTAATTTTCAGGCAGCCGGAAGCTTTGCTGAGAAGCCCGGGATGGCTGTGAGCTCCGTTCTTTGCTTTCTGCCTCCRACTCTTGGTGGTGAAGCCGTGCTCGAGTCACTAGTGATGCAGCACGAYAGGAGCTCCAGCCCGGACACCTTAATGCCGACTTTCTTCAAGGGTACCAAGACTTCCTTCCGTAGCTACCTAAGGGTGTTGTGATTGGTAAGAGTAGAAGGGCATTTGCAGCATGTTAGGGCTTGACTAGGCTGATACGTATCAGTACAACATGATGGTATTTTATGGTTTTCTTTTTTTTTTTTCCTCTTTCTGATAGTTTGTTTTCTTCCCTAACTTGTTTTTGTCCTGTGCTCTGGAAAGATGCAGTCCCAAGAGGACACACACACATGTTTGCAGAAAAARAAACTTCATTTTAGAGAGGGTTTAGTATGAACGCTGGCTACTGTGGGAAGAAGGCTGGTGCTAGACTAACGTGCGAGTCATTGATTAAAATATTATTTCACAATAATGAAATAATTAAAACTGGCTGACATCAAACCATGACTTCTGGTCTGCTTTTGAAGGAAGGCAACTAGTGGTGCAGGTCTCAAGGAAGTTATTTGGGATCTGACCTTTCCCAGCACACAGCACAGAGAGGTGGAGAGTTTTCTGGTGAAAGAGGAGTAAAACAGGCAGAGGAAAGGTTGAGGAGAGAGTTAGATGAAGTAGATGAGGAGAAAGGTGGAGAGACAGCACGGCAGTAAACACTCGAGGAAGATCCTACCAGTTCTTCAGGCCTCCCAGAGCACCACAGAGCGTCACAGCAGTCTCATGCTGTTTGTTGAGTAGGTTGATGCTCCTCAAAACAGCTTCCAAAGTGAGCAGAGCTTTCCAGAACATGGAAGATGTTTTGATTTTCGCATGTGTCATTCCGAGCTGCCAGAAGCCTCTTTGACTTGAGAAAACTCAGGAGATGTTGGCTAGTAGATGCAAGCTAAGTCTGTGTTGTCCTGCAGCAGCAGCAGCAGCAGYGAGTGTTACCCTGTAGCTTTTGTAAATTAAGATTTTGTTCTGCTTAAACCGGTAGGCCTCACAAACTTGCCCTTCTGCTAGCTAGGAATTATCTTACCAGCCTGTGAACATCAGATTTTTAGAAAGATTTCCTGCAGGTTAGAGAGCTGAAYGTTCTTCTGGGTGCAGTGGACTTCCTTATGAACCAGCGATATCACTTTTATTGCAGATGCTGTATGAATTTCTTCTCATTCAGTAGTTCTGCAGAACCTGACAGTTAATGCGTGTGTGCACGGGGATTTAAACTGGTTGTTGGAATGGCAGAATTCAAACCATTTGCTTCAATCCATGGATACTCTTCAACTTAAGAGGCTATTTGTAGTGAACAACTTACTTTYAAAAATAATCTGATCTATGTAGCATTAACCTCAAGCAAAGACTTTCTTTCAGAAATAAGTATTCTGTATGGACTTGAAGAGAACGTACTAAATGACCTAGGAWAAAACTTATTCAACCTTTTTCATTTAAGAGACTCTAATTAAGCTTCTCTGGAAAATGAAACACTACCAGTAAGATCCCGGTGTGCAAAGGTTTTGTAAATTTTGTTACCCCAAACATTTTAGTGTAATATGAAACTGATGCTGTAATGTTTTGATTGTACTTCAGGATATTTAGGGGGTATGATCCCGTAAATGACTTTGCCTTGAACTCAAAGTACAATCTTTGAATGAATCGAGTTAAGTTTTGTGATAACTCTCAGTGTTGCCTGTGGAATTAATTTTGCGTATCCCTAGCAACCCTGCCAAGGGATTTTGAACAAGATCTTTGTTGGAGGTAGACCCGGAGCTGAAGTTGCTGTTGATAAATCATGACCTGCCTGTATGCTAAAACAGCAGCCGCACTCGCATGTGGAAAATCAAACTTGGGAAGGGGGCAGTGCTCCCTACGCGGAGCTGATCGAAGCTGAGCAGCACACAAGTAATTCCACWGTTATTTAAATACATCGAGAGAGGTATAGCTAATGGCCAGAGGCTTCACCAGCAAAGACAATCAGAAATGTATTTTTCACTGCATRTCTTCTGGGCTGTGGGTGATAAGGAAATACCTGCAGATTGCATATATTACACATACAAAGATTGCATTTTTCAGGTGATAAAACTGAAGACTTTTCAGAAAGAGAGGAATAAAAAAGAGGTGATGGCATCTAAAGATGTTAAATTGCTGTGTATCACCAGGACCAGTACCAATTTGGGACCGTTGAATAACTTATGAAGGAACTAAAATATTATTAAAATGTATAATTTGCCCCTATATACAGGAGTGATACAGGAAGATGGCCAAAAGTCTGCTAGAAAGGAAGAAAAAAAAAGGTGGTAAAGATGGTTCGTAGAAATGACAAACCAATGAACCATATTTCAACACCAGCAAAAATCAATACGAAAATCTTTAAAAATAGAGTTAAGTGTCCGTATGARCTGCACTTTGTTGATGCAATTTCTTTGGATTTTGTAAGGGTTAACTATGTTTTTTCTTCCAAYCTGTCAGATGTTCAACAGTCTTTTAAAAATAATTTTCAGGTCAGAACTTAGTTCCGACTTCCTTTTGAAATTGAAAGAATCTGATGCTGACTTTTCAAAAACTGGATGGAAACCTCAGCTATGATGACATAAATTAAAGCTGGTGAGGAGCTGGGGAAGCATAGGAAGTGTTTGACAGCTATGCAAATGCAATCCAGTGTGTGCATGTGTATGTACGTGGGGGGCTGGGTGTATTTATACACAAATATATGTATACAACCACACATAGGTATATATATGACCCAGATGAATGCATGGGTCAATATTTGGTGGAGATGATACAAATTAAACAAGTTGAGGAAGAGGGAAAGTAGAAATAGCATAATAAAGGAAAAAGAAAGGAGAAATCATGGCAGGCCAAATCCCYTACAGACCATTGCCAGATAATTTACATTTTATGACATTGTGACACTAGCTTTTTGAARTTATAGGAAGAATTCAAGTTTTTCAGTCACATTTGAAATTTACAGATTTGGCATAACCTCTCAAGGGGAATATTTAGGAATAATTTCAAACGAATTACGAGGCATAACTTTCTAGTGCATACCAAGGGTAACAMAAACCAGCATTAGGAATGGGATGGAGAAGATACTGAAAACATATTCTTCTTGTTCATGAAGTCCTTGTCCTTGACTTTAATAACATTCTTAGAGTATTTTACCTCATCTCTAAAAGGCTTGTGGCAGAGACCAAAATTCCGAGGAAGCTAACTAAGCTAATTAAAGAAAAGGGTACTTCCAAAATAAATAGATTTTAATAGTTAAATTATCAAGATACATCACTGTTAAGTTAAAATGCACAGCAGAACACAGATATAAAAAGGAAAAAAAAAGTTGAGAGAATTGGTGTGACAAAGACTGATGCCTAGGAGAACGAGAGCAGTCCCCTTTTTAACCCTTTTCCATCTTGTAAGAATATTTTGACAACTCTTTAAAGGTAAATGAAAACATAGGTCATTGTTTTATAACACTTAATGGGAGTGGAAAGTCTGCATTGCAGCCCCCAGAGAAATTCTGATTGATTCAGGCAGAATTTCTTCCCAGGATTTTACACGAGAGTGATAGCTCCATGGCTCCCTGTAAGGATGCGGTTTTGCTCTTTGTGTCAGTTCAGCTTTGCTGGCTGGAGCAGAGTAGAGGACAAGGTTATCCCTGCCCTTCTGTTCCCCTGGGRCTGCCGGCACTTACCTGGAACAACAGACCTTAGTGTTACACGGAACCAGGCAACACCTCCATAGGTTTTCCCACAGCATATTCATCTTTGGTGCTAGTTATATTCTAGCCCATAGAGTCAACACAAGCAAATACATGTGGACTGCCCTGAAATCCCAGCATCTTCCTGTTCCCTTCCCTGATACACTGGATTTCAGGATTGCTGGTGGCCCCAGCATCCATGATCTTGCTTCATGCCTAATTCTAAAAASAAGTTGGCAGTTTTAGGTGTACCTTTTCATGTTGGCAGGAGCTAGAAGAGAAAAATATTTTGTCATTACTGCATAACGCAGTTGGATGTATGATATTTTGTGTAGGGGTATATCTGYTAATTTACCAATTCCTGACCTCTGAAACATCTTGTAGACTCCCTTGGGAACTGGCACTAGGCGGTTCATTGGTCAGTTTGACAGTAGCAGCTTCAGTGCTCTTTGCTGCCGGGATAGTGTTAGTCTGGAAGAAGGAAGGAGACTCATTTTCCAAGCTCTGGTACCGTCCTGTGTGGACTAGTGCGTGAGATCACAGTGATTTAGACAGAAAGTTTGCAAGGAAGCATCTCTGTTTTCCAGTTCACTCCATTTCTGATAAAAAGCAGTATATTGTTTTCAACTTTTTTGATTACTTGTCCTAGCATTTTTATTGGAGCTAGTTCCAGCCATATCCAAACTCTACCTATGATGAGAAGAAAAAGARTATTAAAAGAGGAGCAAAGTTATTTTGGAATTAATTGCAAACATRAGGGAAAACAACCAACCAACCCCCCAAATCTTTCAAATAAAGAGGATTTCTAGACGACTTTTCTGCAGACAAGTCTTACCAGCAAGTGTGGCATGTATGGATTTAGGTGACTTGTCCTGTTGGATTTTTCAAGAAAWAGCAATGAGGAAGAATAAAGAATGTGACCTGTTCTTAACTCCCTGAATGTAGCCATAGTCATAGATTAAAATATATATAAATAAGTATCTTTATATTATAATTTGAAGTGACAGAGGCATTCTACGTTTGTATTCTGAGAGTTCAGCAAAGCCTCACAGCCATGCATAATATTAAAGAATTTCATTTATGGCAAGCAAACAACTTAGCGTTTTTTAATAAATTCAGTCCTTTTATTAACATCTTTATATATATATATATATATATATATATTTACCAGTACTTGTAATGAATACCAAGGGTCTGTCTAAAACCTATTGTTCAGACAGACCATTTTCTACTTTCCCATTTTTGTCTCAGATTGGGCCTTTCCAGTGAGGAGACAGGATGGGAAGTCATGCCTGGATGCAGCAGCAAACAACGTTTCTCAGAAGGATGTATCCTCAAAAGACACTGGACTTTCACACTGTGCTTGTACAAAACCTACACACTTAAATCATCTGCTGCATTTTACCAGTGCAGAATTCTTGGCTGCCAGTGTAGCTGAGAGATGAATTTGGCATATGGTGAGTTTTCAAGGAGTTAAATTTGCACTGAAATAAATAATAAAGCAATATAAATAAAGATATTTTTAGAGTTAAATAAAATTGGTTAAAATAAATCTTTCTTTTTAATTGCCCCTATATATAACAAATTCTAATATGATTCTCTCCAAATCAGCCCAGTTTTCAGAAGACAATTGGACTTCAAGGAAGYTGTAGAAGAAGAATTATTTTATTTGTTTTCCTCCTTGAATTTGCATTTCCTACTTGAGCTAAGAGAACTATATTCAATAATTGCCTAAGAAAAGTGACTTTTAAATGAGGAAAAAATAACGTATAGAATCTTTTAATAGAATTCTAATGAACTGTGGCTTTTCCAGTATTATTTATTTTCAAAATTTAAGGTATTTACATGCAGTTACTAGAAAATTTAACAAATGTACTTTATCATGTTTGCTGTAATTTGAAAATAGGCAAGTAAACAAAGGGCAATGTGGAAGGTTATGTTAAAATGTTTTAAAATTAGTATTTTGCCTAGTAGATCCAAGAGTGAATTAACAGATCTACAGAAGAGCTGAAAAACTGTAGCTGCAGCAGTTGGAAGGAGCCAAGCTGGTGAAATGCAGGATGCTCTGAAGGCCCAATTCCGTCATCCAAAGTTGCACTAGATAAACCCCACTCCTGGGATGGGACGACCAGGAGGCCCGTGAACCATTTTTTGGCACAGAACTGATGTCTCTGCTTTGAAGGCACAGTGCAGCTCTTCTGTGGTGCTTGGGCTCTGTAACGACCAGTGCCCAAGGGAGAAATAACGCCTATCGAGCCCCCGCCGCGTGGGCCCTATATCCACATCACTTGGTATCAGTCGATGGGCTGGCAGTGACTGACTGCACATATATATCCTGACTATACAGTATACATTCACATAAAAGTTTCTRTTTGTAACTAGTAATTTACTTGCAACCAGTATTTAATAAATGTTTAAATACGCTTATAAAATGTTTTAAAAAAACCAATTTTAATTCCAGTATGGCCAAATTCACCTGTCAAGTAATTTTTGTAGTAACTTGCCCCTTCCTCTTTGGTTGTGATCTCATGAGATGCCTTAGTTCTGTTTCTCATAACACTCTGCACAGGCAGCTCTCAGTTGTAGAAATCCCCATGTTCTGATTGTTTAGCAGGGGGAAACCAAGCTGGAAAATCAGTTTAATCTCAGACCTTTATATTCTGTATATATTTCAGTGTTCAGGTGGGAAGGAGAAATGATGACATAGGCAACACATACTCTTTCAATAATATTTGGGATATTTGGAAGTATTCTCCCTTCTTGATGGGTTTTGCATTAAGAGATCTACTTTGGGGGAAAATGAGATTTCTTTCCCTGATCCTTGTCTCTTTGGACTATATTTATGTTAGGAAAGACTGGAAGAAAAGTGAGATGACAGAGAAGTGGAGGAAAGTGTTTCAGAAAGCAGAACATAAACTTTCACTTACTAGCTTCCCGTGAGCTCGTCCTCAAGCAAGAAAGTCAGTTTTGGCAGAACTGGAAGCTGGGCAAAGTTAAATAAGCCTGGAAGACACATGCTGCAAATTTCACAATAACAATACTGAAGCTAATGAAGTAAACTAGGTAAAGTAGGGGAGATGCTTCCTGATATTCTGGTAATAAACCTACTGTTGATCTTCAGCATCAGTGTTTATGCAGTTATTGTCCATCTATAATCATAGAGCAACTGTAAGATATTAATCATCTAAAACTGCTTTGAAATGAGAAGATGAAATAGGATTACTTTTTTTTTCCACTGAAATTTCATTTCAGTAAAATTTTTAGTAAATTCCATGTTAAGTTCCACTGCATTTTCTTTAACATTGGTGTTAACTAGTTGGTTATTCAGCATATAAGTGAAGTATTTTTTTTTAACTTAATGAGTATCACAGCATGATTACCCCAAAGTAACTAAGCAGAATGTTGCTAGACGACACTAAAAAGTTTGTCCTTGTATAAACATGGAAACAATTAGTATGAGTGCTAGATACAGCAGGCAGTCTGAATCTGAATGCATTCGTCAGTATTTACAGCCCAATGTATATTTGTGGTCTGCTGTGCTATATACATCTTCTGTGTTTCTTGACATTTTTGCTGCAGATGATTATTTACTAATAGTCATTGAACTGTTTTGTACTGATGTCATCTTTATTTCCAGAGCTTGAGGGCTGCTGTTCCTTATTTTGTGGATTTCAGTYCAAGGGCAGGTACCAAGATTGAAATGTATATTACATATGGGCAGTAGGATCAACACATTTGGGTAATGTTAGCTGAACTGAACTGGGCTGGCTGTATTTTCATATAAGGAACACTGTTTGAGGGAGCAAATGGATGCAGTTTAAGCTGCATACAAAAGGAGATCTGCAAATGGGTTTCTAAATCTAGGCTTCTGTAAAATTAAAAAAAGAMAAGACACACTCAAAAACATGTAACTGGAGAATCTATTAGGTCCAATCCACCCACAGACATCTGCAGCCACAAATTATCTATCCTATTTTTTTATTTATCTAAACAAAACTTAGGACATGATACGAGCAGAAATATGGTGAATATGGTTGAGCTGCAATAATGTGATATGTCAATCTTTTCAAGTGTCCCAGGCCAAGGAGACTCATTTTAAAAATTACTTTGATGCCATTACCATAATAACATGAAACAGATCATTTTAAGAGCAAAAACCGCTCTGTACTATTAATATCCCACTGACTGGAGTAGTAGCGGGATGGATGTGCTAAGTAGCAAACCGTGCTCTAAAAAAAAAAAATCAATACTTCAATTTTGCAGGGTAATGTGGATAGCAGCCTAGCTGCCTATTACACAGTGGTCTGTGGATTTTATCTTTCTAATAGCGCAGAGGTCCAGCACCYCTGCGCTGCATCACGGAGAGCCACTGGGAGCGTTGCCGGTGGCGGAGCTCTCCGGAGCAGGATGCGCTGCGCAGAGGATGCGCTTCCATCCGCGCCGCGGAGCGGGGAGCGCTCCGGAGCGGGCGGCCAGGAGAATAATCCATCACGGCGGCGCTCCCGCGGCAGTGCTGCCCCGCACTCGCCTTGGGGCTCTCTAATACCTGTCAGCAATAGGTGGAAATGCCCTGAAGTGGGTCGGGTTGCCACCTCGCACCGAACCACCGAAAACACTGGCAATACTGGGGGGTGGTTTTCTTTTTTTTTCCCTCCCCTCATTTTCCTTTTGCATTTCAAGTATTACAGCGTTGTGATTCAAGATGCAGCCAAATACCATGCACTCATCTCTGGGCAAACAAAGGGTACAGCCAGCTTTTAACAGAAATAGAATCAGAATTTGGAGAAATTATTTTTGCTTTATTTTATCCAGGGAATTTTTTTTACCAGGAATAAAATAACCTGCCTCCTCTTGGGCTCTGAGCCTCAGACCTTTCCTATTGCCAGGGCTGGGGGGTTCGGGGCCGCCCTGCCCCGGCCTTGTGGGCGCGCAGCACCCCGTAGACCTCTCCGTTTGGATGTGACACGGTGGGAAGGCCGCGCCTCGTTCCGCGGGGGCGCGGGATGAGCGGGAGCGGGGGCGGCGCCGGGATTTTCCTCGCGGGGCGGCGCTCGGCTCGCTCGGCTCGCTCGCGCGGCTGACGGTGACTCCAGCGGACATGATGAGCGCGCTGCCTCGGCGGCTGCCAGGCGGCTCCGCTCCGCTCCCCTCCCCCTGCGGCCATATGGCGCAGGGAACAGCCGCCCGGGCGTTCCGCGCCGTTATTTATTTATTTATTTATTACTTCGTGTTCTCCTCTCGAGCCGCTCCGAGGGGTTCCCCGCCTCTCGGGGGGTGCGCGGTGCCGGCCCGCGCGCGCGCACCTGGGAGCCGTTACCGTTACGTTACTGTTACCGTTGCCGCTGCCGTTACCGCGCGCGCGCCGCCGCGGGGACGGGTCGCGGCCGCCCGGAGAGGCGAGGAGGGCGCAGGGGCCGCTCCGCCCCCCCCGCCCTGCGGCCCCGTTAATTGACTCACGGCCGGCACCGGCAGGGAGGGCACCGGGGCGGGGAGGAGCGGGGGCGGGCGCGGCCCCGCCGCCATTGCCCCCCCCCGCGTTCCCATGGTAACGGTGCAATACCTCGGGGACCGGCGCGCGCCCGCCCGCGTTCCCATGGCGACSGGCGGCACCTGTGCGCCCGCCCCGGGCCTTGAGGAGTATATGGGATCCCCATAGTGCTGCTATAGGGGCCGGTACAGCCGGGGCTGCTGTCAGTGCTCGGCCTGGTCCCCGTGTCCTCCCTCGGGGGAATCCCGGCACCCGCAGCACCACGGCCCCACGAGGCGCGGGTGTCGCAGGCCTCGCGATGGACGGTTCGATGTGGGGATGCCCCTGACTCTATGAGATGAGCCCCACGTCTCTGGGTAAATTCACAAGGCCGTGACAGGACCCTGCGGGGGAGATGCGGGGCTGCCCTCGGCGCTATGTGTGCGTGCTGGGAACAGTGACGTGCTGTGGCTGGCAGGAGTTCAGGTGCAAAGAAYGAAAATAACTCTGTTCTCCGCTGTCACGGCTGCTGTTTGCCCTTGCCCTACGCTTTTGCCACAACCCAGCACTCAGAGCAGCCTCTTACCTACGACGGCTGCTGCTTTTTTACCACACGTACATACCTGTAGGGCACAGTATATAGCTATACTTGCGGCTAAAAAGCAGCGTTATTCACTTAGCAGCCCTCAGGGTGCTGAACTGCCGCTCGTGGGTGACAGAGACGCTCCCGTTTGCTGTGGAAAGAGCGCTCTGGCTTGCGGATTTCCATCTAATCCGCTTTGAAAGCCGCCCCTCCGGAGGAGCTCCGGGCGCGCGGCCCTCTGCACGGCCTCTGCGGATAGTTCTGGGTGCGGGGAGGAGCTGCCGGCCTGGGATGCGGCGAGGGCCTCGCCGGCTCCATCGCAGGGTGCTGGGCGGGCTCAGGGCAGCCCTGCGGGGTAGACCTGGACACCCACATGGGGAGCCTTGGGCAACCAGCCCCTTCCCCTGGGAAAGGGAGGCGCTGAGGAGCCCTCACACCCACGTGCTACAGGAGGGTTCTCTTTTAGACGTCACCTGAGAAAACCCTTCCTCAGGAGCTCCAAGAAACGCGGATTGCGTTGTCATTGACTACAGCTGGAGGACTSCCGTTGCCTTCAACAGAGCGCAGCTGAGACCTAAAAGAGTAGTGAAATACCCTGGCCAGTGTGGTGACATCATCTATGAAAATCAAACTGCATTCGTCTGTGAAAAAGCAAACCACAAAGCCRCACCAGTAGCCCAAATATGCTCATGAAAAAGAACAGGAAGCTTTCTTTTTCTTTATAAACATTAATACATCTTAAAAATGGAGCCTTACCAACTGTTAGGATTTAATTGCGAGTCCTGTGGTCTTTTTAATTTTTCTTAAAAAAATCCCACCTACAGTCAGAAATTCATATGTGAAAATTCTACTTCTATGTTAAAAAAAGTGAGAGACAAAAACATTTAGCAATCCTCATAGGTCTATAGAAGAGATTGTCACTCCTAGCAACAGCTCCTGTCAGTTCTGAAAATCTCTCAAGGACCAAGGGGGGTTTGTTATCAGTCTTTTGAGTGATGAGTGTATGAAGTGCTTCCTGGTTAGTGTGGTTCGGAGACCCATACTGTCGATTTATAAATGATGAATGGTCTGCAGGCTGCTGTTTGGGAACTTSCCCCGTAAAGTCTGCAGGTGTCCCAAGTGGACTCTGCAGGCTTATAAAATAGAGAACAAACAATCTTCTTCTCCATAAATTGTAAATTGTAAGGCTTTTTTTTTTTTTTTTTTAGGTTGATTTGGCGATTTTTCATAGTCTATTTTGTTAATTTTTAATGTTTCAGATATGGGTTAAATAATCAAATAATCTCAAACAAAGGCCATACTCCCATCATAAATATGGAGTAAAAGAAAGATGTAATTTCAGTGAAATCCTTTCAAGGTAATGCCTGGTAAGCTCTTTGAAAGAAAAAACCAGAAGGTGCTCAAAACAACAGAAACAGACTAAAGTTTAATTGCAGATAAGAATATGGACTATATCTTAAATCATATAAAGCTGGGTCTGGTAGCAGGAAACAATCTAGAAGATTCCAATTCTGAAGTTTACAAATAAGGTTGTAAAAGCATTATAGAAAAAAAATGTGTAAGTATGCTGCACTATAAGGAAAGCTCTAGAGAAGCAGAGCATTTTTGTAAATCGTTATTCTACACAGGCACCATCTTAGTCAAATCAGGAAACTTCTGCTGCAGTGTAAGAGGGTCAAATGGGAAAGCACCATCAGTGCCATTACTTCCTAGGCTCCATAAGTTTAGTGGTTTCCCTTTGTGGCACCAAAATTTTAAAATACAAAGCCATGATACCTTCATCATCAGTAATACACGGGATATGATTCAGAGAATTCATATGGCTTTATTTRTGTAACGTGAGTTGAGATGATGGTTGTTTGCTCAACTGTGGCAGTGGGGCAGCGTACCTGAGGTCTGTGAAGGATGAATGCAAGCAGTGGGATGCTGGACTGGGTGCTGTGTCTTCCTAAAAGATTTTTCATTTTGGTGAATATATAGAGCTGAGGCAAATACAGCGCATGGAGAACGAATGGCCATGCCATGCAAGTGGAAGCACAAGGACACACGCACACACACACACACATTTAAAAGGGGGTCAGCTGAGCAGGCAGTCTGCCAGGGSGAAATAAAATGGAGCAGCACTTTTTACTTCAGTGTCCCACATCTGAGGGAGTTTCAGAGGGATGTTTTATGTTATTATCAGAAATCATWAAATATTTTCAACAAAAGCTCAAATAAAAAATCTTCCGAACCTGTGAGAAAGAAGCAGTGATGGTGTTGTCCTGTGAAGGACCCTCACATGGCAAGTTACTGCTGAAAATGACTGAGGAAGATTGGGAAGGGGCTTTAGTGGTAAATGGATGCACATGGGATAACCTCCTGATAGAGAAGGAAACCTCTTCCTGAACACTTTGTACCAGCTGCTGACAGTTACCTCAAGGATCTGTTCATTTTTCTGCAGCAACGATTACCCAGCTTGCCTTGCCAGTAAAGCATTATTGAATCCAATTGAATTTAATTTCACACACACATGCATAAAAAACAAACACACAGAGTTACCAGACCTGCAGCTGTGGCTGATGGCTCCCCAGAAAACAAATTCCGGAATACATCCCGAATACCCCCAAGAAAAAGTTCTGCCAGAAATGATTTGATTTGACAGGAAATTACTGTGTCATTTCCCTTTAAAGACTGTACACCCAAAACAGGGTACTGTAATAGGCTGTTTGCACAGAACAGACCAGGACTTGTCTATGTGGGCTTTCGGCGTYGTTCTGGTGATCCATGCTGCTTTGGCTCTAGTAGATGGAGGGTTTGGAGCTTACAGTTTCCCAAGTGAGGAGAACTGGCCTTATATATAAAAATATATATAAAATATATATAAAAATAGAATTTTGTCTTAGAGCAGAYAGGGTTAAGTGATGTAGGTTGAACGCATATTCAGTCCACGTAGCTGACTCCTTTAGGGCAAGTGCTACCAAGCCATAGGATATTTGAAGATGGTGGTTGCTGTAAACTGCAAACAGTGGGTACAGTGCATTTACAGGGAGGGATAGGTGACCCAAGCGTTCCTATTGCACTGGGCTCCTCGTTTTCTGCAGTGCACATGAGCTGCTTCAGCAGTGAGTCTTGGGGAACGTAGTCCAGCGAGAATCAAGTCTCTTGATTGAAAAAGGGACTTAAGATTGAGGAAAGCAAACGGCAGCTTCCTGCAGGTACAGCAGCAGCTCAGCAGGCATAGTTTAATGGTATGCTGATACAGCAAGAAGCAAAATGTTTCATTTTCAAATTCAATTTTTGTTCATGTTTTGTTCTGCAAAATAAAAATGTTGTCATCAGGTGGTTAACAAAATAAAAAATAGGTACTTGCCCTCTTTTTAACATAAATTTGAAGGTCTAAACCCTAATGGGGATATTGTGACCTCAGTGACTGTACCAGCCCTGCTAAAGAATTGAAATATGTGATGGTCTGTCCTCATCCTTTGCAGGTACAGCAATTTTTAGGGAAAATAGAACAATTTTGGAGCTTGAGCCATAGTTCATTAAAATCAAATTGAGTCTTCAGTGAGCTTTTGAGTTATGTTATTATTTGGGAAGAGTCCACTAAATCCCTTGCAAGGAAAGCTGGTTTTGACATCTGCAGAACTACTGTAGAAGAAGACAGTGAAACCCAACAGGAGTGATCACCTATCTCCACATGTCCCTGAGAGACCTTGCTGACCCTGTTTCTCGCACGTACAATGTCTCGTACAGGAGACACACTGTTCCCCAAATGAGTCCTAGAAAGTATTGGTATYGTTTCTGCCTTCCCACTGAACATAACCAAAGAATGGTAGCACAGCCATCCGCAAACTCTTGGTAGTGGGCAGTTGCTGTAGACTCAGCAGCAGATTTTGTATTTGTCTCTGTTAGTCCATAAAACAGCCTCCCAAAAGAAGTGATGAAAGCCCCATGAGAGGAGTCATTTAAAACAAGACCGAACAAAGTACAGAACATAAAGAACAGAAAACTAAGCAAGACTGGTGATTTGCTGGGCCTTTTTAGCCTAGAGAGGAGAAGACTGAGAGGGGAGCTGATCAATATGTACAAATACCTGAGAGGAGAATGTAAAGAGAATGAGGCCAAACTCTTCTTGGTGGTGGCCAGCGACAGAACAATGGGTAGTGGGTACAAGTTGCAACACAGGCACTTCCATGTCCATGTGAGGAAGAACTTCTTTCCTGTGAGGGTGATGGAGCCCTGGAACAGGCTGCCCGGGGAGGCTGTGGAATCTCCTTCTCTGGAGGTCTTCAAACCCGCCTGGATGCCACCCTGTGCCCCGTGCTCTGGGTGTCCCTGCTGGAGCAGGGGGTTGGACTAGATGATCTCTAGAGGTCCCTTCCAACCTCAGCCATTCTGTGATTCTGTGACAACAATCCCTGTGCTGTCAGGGAATGGACTAGGTGACCAGATGATATTTTCATCTGTCAGATCTCTGACCGTACATAGTRCTGTTCATCTCCAGAGATCCTATCGCTCATTGCAAAGCAAAGCAAGATTTGCACCCGACTCTGGAGTGGAGGGCTGTATCCATCAGTCAAACTGTACAYAGCAAGCTGTACAGTAATGAGGGGAAGGGAAGCATTATTATCATTATTGTTATTGAACACATCCGAGTGCTGTATCCCATTAGCTTAATACAGCCAGTATACACAGAGGAGCAAGAAAATGGCCAAGTCTCTTAATGCTGGTGAATTATGGTTATGCTACCGTTTGGATACACTAGTTTAAATGGGGATTATTAGGAGACAGAGCATCGAATCCTAGTGAGTCTGATGATTAAGTCATTATGCTGTTTTTAAAACRTAATTTAATTCTAATGCTATGTTTCTACTTCCTGTTCTGGTAAATAACTGAGAAATTTAAACTTTATTCTTTTCATATAAAAACAGAAAGAGCAACTAAGGATTCATGTTCAAAGAAAAAAAAATATAGTATTTAGTTCAAGTTTAGAGCACAGAATAGTACTAATAATTATGGAGATTCTTACAGTTTGCATATTGACTGCTGCAGTTGCGAAATAATAATTATGAATTTTAATTATACAGAGGAGACTATTTCATCTGCAACTTTTCCTTCATCATCTGCGCTTTACCTACACCAATATTAGGATTCAAGGCATATGTTAGTAATTTTGTGGRCATGTCTAGATTAAGGCAGGGACTTGCCTTAATCTTCTGAAAATGRAGGGTCTTTAACTTAGAAGTATTCTGATATCCTGCCTTCTATCAGTCATTGGATTTTGGGTTAATCTGGTTACTACCTAAGCAAAATACCTATTTTATAAGTACCTTTGAGAAAATAATATATTTTTTATCATTATTTATGTTTCTTTAATTCTACTCAGGACAGKAGAAGGGCTGCTGCCCAGAATCACTAATTACCAGAACTGGAGTGTACCTCTTATTTTCACTTAAGATATCGAAAAGGGAAAAAAACCTTTCCTGATACAACATCATTTACAAATTGGATTTTGTAATTTGTACCTAGAGTTGTTTTGAGCTGCTYGGTGCTCAGGGCGTGCTCCAGATTTGGTGCAGGGGATGTGTTCTGTGAAATTCAAGTAACCAAGAACCCTAACTCCTTCTACTAGGAACATGCAGCTGAGACATCTGTAACCATTTCAGCTTCAAAACAACACAGTTAGGGAAAATAATTCCCTTCTCTCCTGTTTTTATAATCAGTGGTCCATATGCATCAAATGCAAAGCATTTACATGAAGATTGATACAGAGGCCTATCTTTAAGTATAGRCTTTTTGGAGAAGGGGGCTGCTCTGAACTAAAGACCTGAAAAGGGGGCACCACAGGCAGGGATTCACTGCATCTCCTTGCCAGAGGCAGTGCGGACATAGACTGTGGCTCCCATCCTCACATGAGGGTAACCTRAGCGTGCCTGGGAGAACACGCACAGTCCCTGTGGAAAGGGAAAATATCCATATCTATCCCTGAATCTGTTTAAGCCCTGAAAGAAGCCAAGAGTTTGGACTGCATGAGGAGGTGCAGCCACAGTGAGGAGCGCAACGAGGAGGAAAGGCAGTGGGGAAAATGCCTCTGAACTTACTGCTCCTGTAAGAAGATCCAGTACCCCTTGCACAGAGATCCAAGCGGGGCGGTTGCGCTGCTTTCAGGAAGGATGTTGGGGAAGGCAAGGCATGTCTTCCTATAGTGCTTGCTGAAAAAGGTTGACAAAGCTTTGCTTAACGAAAAAACAACTCTCTTGGGTCTCCAGAGTAATTAAGGAGACTTAATAATTGTATATACAATATACGCAATAGTTGTATGCAGTAGATAGTTGTATTCCCTTGCTCAGTGAATACCATACAGGCCACGTAATGTTAACTTGGTGGATGGGSTTCATAAGGGCTCAGCAGGAGTAACATCAGCAAGTGTTTCCTACYGCACAAACAGCTGCCCTATAGTGTTTGTTAAAGAAGAATTTTTTTTTCTAAAGGAGGTTACCAAAATCGTTCAGAAGGCCTCGCTTTTTCAGTCACCACCACCACCATTTTCCCCCTCAAGCTTTTATCAGATGTTTAGTTCTGTCATGTTACTGTGGCAAAAATCATTTGGCAAAAGTGAAATYGGAGACCGGGGCTGAAAATTCCTGCTGAGGGGAGTGTGTGGAGCCCCGACTTGTGCGTGGTTCTGCCCACGGGCCACACGATCTCTCCATCCGCAGGTGTCAGACCCGACGATGACACTGGCCGGGGCTGGACAGACGGGCAGGCAGTTTCTGTGARCCCAATTCTGGTGCCAGGCACTGGCCTCTTGGTGCTGTGGACTGTGTTTAYGCTYCAGAAAAGGASGAAGAGGAGGAGGAGGASRAGGAGAAGGCAGTGGACAAGGTGTCCTGAGTAGCTGCAGTCGTGCTGCCTCYGAGAAACACGGGCTTCTGCATGTGGCACCTGGGTTATGGTGAGGGAAACGTGCTGTTGTAGGAGGGAAAAATAAAACAGAGTTCGGCAAATGTAGTTTATTTAAGGGAAAAGCCCACAGGTGTGCCCTTAAAGATCYTGTCACAAGTCTGCTGGGGTCACTTTGTTTGGTACAATCTAGTCGACCCATGCACACACACAGACRAAATTAAAGCAAAACACAGGAAACTGGGGCAGAGCCTGTGCAGAGAAGCAATCCTACTCATTTGCTAGCTAATTTAGTTTGACAGTAGTCCTGMGTGCACAGGCCCTCCCTCAGGTCTGGCACAGGAGGAACAAGCTCGTTTCTTCGGTGGTTTGGGAGCATCACGTTTGCAACCCTCCCATTACGTTTTCTTTAAGCRCAGTGTTAGTTCTTGGCTGGCTGCTCTGAAAATACCTCGCCTACGTCAGGCCTGGCGTTCGTTAACTCTCTTTCGGGCCTGATGGGGAGCTTGGGTATCCAGTGTTTGGCCTGTTCTTTTCCAGGCGTGCCGCTTGCTCTGAGAGCAGCCCTTGATTCTCCGCACAGTTCTTGGGTTGCTCCATCCGCGGATCACCAGGGCTCCAGCAGCGCTGCTGCTGGAACAAAGCGCAGCGCAGGCAGGACTCGAGGCCAAACACCAGCCTGTGAACGCAGCCTGTGCTTATCTGGCAGCTGGGCAACCCAAGGCCCGTATCCCTGCCGAGGGTACATTACCTGCATAATTATAGCCAGCCCTTCCTTATCTCCGGCCATTTGTTCTTACAGACATCAGGAGGCAGAGAACCTCCTTTAGAGGCTGGGAGGTCAAACTCGGGGAATATWTAGCCTTGGAAGTACCTTTTTGCTTCCCAGTTACCTCCCAGCAGTTACCTCCCTGCCGGCGCAGCAAGGGCACTGGCTCTATACGTGCTCAGGGAGGTGGGCCACGTGCRCAGTGCCTCGGCCTCGGGACAGCCRTGTCTCCTGTGTTCCCTCTGCTCCCTATTTTGCCCCGTGGGTGAGTGATGCTGCTGAGCCAGGGCCTGAGTTGCACCAGAACTAGGGGTGCGTGTGGGTGCTGTAAAGCCACTGATACTTGCTCATCTGTCCCTGCCAAAAGCTGTCCCTATGGCACCAGGGCAGCTTAAAATGTGATCCCTGGTGTSCTTACTGATACTGCTAATGAGGTTACCAATTAATGGTACCTGCTGGTCTGTTGTCGCAGTGGTTTTGGTGATGGAGACAGCTGTCCCCTGGGAACTGTGCAGAGAGTGCGAGCTCCGTGTGGATAAGCAGGGGAGCAGCTGCCGCGGGAGCTGGGATGGAGGGGACTGGGTCACAGTGTCCATGGGAGCCAGGATGGGCGGGAGCGGGTCACTGTTTCCATGGGAGCCGGGATGGAGGGGACCGGCTCACGATGTCCACAGGAGCTGGGATAGAGGGGACTGGGTCATGGTGTCCGCAGGAGCTGGGATGGAGGAGAGCGGGTCACGGTGTCCACAGGAGCCAGGACGGAGGGAACCGGGTCACAGTGTCCGTGGGAGCTGGGATGGAGGGGAATGGGTCACGGTGTCCATGGGAGCCGGGATGGAGGGTACCGGGTCACGGTGCCATAGGAGCTGGGATGGAGGGGAGAGGGTCACGGTGTCCATGGGAGCCGGGATGGAGGGGAGAGGGTCATGGTGTCCATAGGAGCCGGGATGGAGGGGAGTGGGTCACGGTGTCCGTGGGAGCCGGGATGGAGGGGAGTAGGTCACGGTGTCCGTGGGAGCCGGGATGGAGGGGAGCGGGTCACGGTGTCCGTGGGAGCTGGGATGGAGGGGGGCGGGTCACGATGTCCACAGGAGCTGGGATGGAGGGGAGAGGGTCACGGTGTCCATGGGAGATGTGTCCATCTTACCGCCATCCCGGGGTGATCCCTTGCTGTGCACAGCAGGTGGGAGCAACTTTTAAGAGGCAAAAGCTGTGCTGAAAACGGACCCCCCTATCCTACTGACAGGATACGATCCAGCCTGTCCCACTGACTATTGCAAGCAGTTTATGAATTGCCCGGGATTTTAAAGCAATTAATTATTTTTTAGTTTTTTTGTCACTGAACTGTGATGATTTGTGGCTGTGGTGTCCTCCTGGAAGCTGATTATAGTTTGTCACTCTTGGTAAATAACCTGTCACATTGTTTATTAAAACTGCTCCCTCTGGGAACACCCTGGCATCACCAGATTACAAGTCTTTGGAATATAGTTCAAAACCACCCATTTAATTTCAGTGTCAGCACTTCRGAGTGACGAGTTCTCACAATTGAAGCTTCCCTTTAGTGTAAGGCTACTTTGGGCATATAGAAGGTGCATTTCATCAGTCTGAAAAAAGGTGGCATTATAGATCTACATTGCTCTTCCCTACTGCTGGAATACCTGTAAAGTACGGCGCACTTTAAAATATAATTGTGTAATTGCTCATGAAAGGAATGCCTACAGTTAGTATAATATTTGTTTAGTAACTTTCTTAGTACTTCCTACTGATGATAGTATGAGAGATTCTAATTTAGAAAAAAAAATATATATCAATTAAACAGGTACACTCTTAGATCCATACCCATTAATTTTAATATCCTCTACTGTCAACATTTGAAGAGAATTAATTGTTTTATCCTTGTAACCCTGTTTAAGAAAAGCACATTTTTTTTTCTCACAGCGGTACAATGAACTGTTGTTTTCAAGATAAAAATAAAATTAAGGTTTGCATATGTTGTCATTTCTAGTAATTTTTAAAAGTAAGCAGTCATGGAAATTAATGTAAAATGTTCTGAGTTGTGAGACTGGGGAGCCGAGGTTACCCGTCTTCAAAATGCGAAGCAGTAGTAGTGGCTGGCCCCGCTGCATTCCCCGTGAGACCGCAGGGGCAGCTGCCCTGCCAAACTTCCACTCTGACATTGCCATCTCCTCTGTGTAAATCCTGGAAGTTACTGTTGGAGCTGGGCTGTGTAATTACCAGAAGGAGGAGTATAAGCAGTAAAAACGTGTTAAAAAGTGCTGTAAGAGAAAGTCGTTTCAGTGTTTGTGCAATTCCTAATCACTTGCTAATCACTCCTTCMCCGGCTTGTGATCCTTCTACTTTTTGAGGTAGCCAGATGGTGTATTTACATTTATTTTCTATATCTGCAGAAATAGGAACCCAAAAGAGCCCCAGAACCACTGCTTTGAACTTTTTTTTTCCTTTTTTTTGGTATCTCTTAGAAGGAATTTTTATTTCATAGCTATCCTAATATCTACCTCAGCATGAGCATACGTTTCAGTGCAACCTGGTACTTTAATGGAATGATTTTTCTCACACTTTCATCGTGCTTCATGATAGAACTGAAGTACTGGCAGGCTAAGCTGGTGCTAAACGCCGGAGTTTCTTCACATTTACACAAGCGCAGAAGATTTTGATAGAAGKTCCCCGTATCTAGATGAGTGAACTTTAATGAGTTATCAGGAAGGAATAAATGCATCAGGACTTCGACCACGAACGAGAGCTCAAACAAAAACTTCAGATAAAATTCAGATAAAAGAGTTACACTTCCTCTAATCAGTATTTATTTCCTTAACATCCCAGCTGATGCTTGCCGGGTCTCAGCTGCTAACAAGGAACAGCAAGTTTGAAGCAAGAAGCGAGGACATGAACTTTACCAAATAATTTCAGATCTCTAGAGCTTATTTGCAAAAAAAAAAAAATTTCTACTCAAAATTTGATTATTTCTAATACAAAGTAAACAGTTTTCTTCAGGGGACAGTAAATAGAGAAAGCAATAGTCATCCCTTCTCGCTTGTAAAATATAGACTATATAGACTTGTGAATTTTTTTTTTAAATATCTAATATCAGAAATTATTTTGCAAAATATTTTTAATGAAGAATTAGTGAGTTAGATTCAAGTTCTAATTATCACTCCCTTCCCGTGCAGTTTGCTGAATTAGCTTGTTCTCCTGTCTTCGGAAAACAAACGAACGTGTCCCGTCGYCCTGCATTTTAAGAAGCTGAGCAGGCCAGGGTTTGTAGAGGAGGGAGGTGGAGGGACTAGCGGGGCAGGCGTGTGGCAGGTTCTCCATTCCTTCTGCTCTTGCTGCTCGTACGAGGGCACTGTATGTCCCCCTGAGCTAGAGATGGAAGGGTATCAGAGATCCATCTTCTTCCTCACTTGGTGTAATCTTCATCACAATGTGCATATGTGAAAGGTCTTAGTCTTGTTGTCTTAGAAAGCTACGGCTGCATTTACTGTGGGAGATGAGTTTGGACGAGGAGTGTGCTTTTGAGATGCTGAAGCAGAGCTCATGGGGATGCTGTGTTTCACAGCGCGGTGCTTTTTCACTTTATGACCTAGGTTGCTTTCAATAAAACAAAACTGGAGTTTGTTCTGTTGTGCCTCTGGTGTCTCCCAGCCACAAATGTGTGCTGGTGCAGAGGATCAGGTTAGAGCAAGGMTGAAATACACAGTGTGGACAGCAGATACTGGCCATCTTCTGCTTTGCTCTCCAGATCTGCTCTTCTTGTGCTGCCCTCCTTGCAAATCTACATCTAGCTCAAGGAGTTTGACTAGCCTGGAGCAACAGACTTGACAAACAAGAAAATATGACTTGTCTTATGACCCATTTCTGTTCAGAATGGTTGTGTAAATGTTTAAACACGAAAGAAGAACGTCAAATGTTAGTGCACTAGGGAAAACCAGCATTCAGATCTTAGTTTAAGAGGTAACTCTTAACTACGAACAGCAAATTGTAGCCAGGGCTCTGCCTGGATTATACTTCTCACTGTGGTCTTCTCTGTAGTTCTTTAAAGACTCTRAGTGCATCTGGTCTTGAGTGATTGTTTGAAATTACCTCTTGCTTCCCACATCCATGATTATTYTTGCTAGGGGATCCAGGAGGCATTAGGCAGGTTCCATGTTTCATTTTGAAGCCCTTCTGCACTAACGTCGATGATTGTAGACCTGTCCATCTGCACTCCTCCTGAAGAAAGATGGAGGAGAAACGTTTCTCCCCATGAAAAGGGTTCTAAAGGTTTACAGCAGGACCCTGGGTCCTTGGCACAGAGGGCTGTGTTCTGCTTGTGTACAGAGACTTGGCCTTGGTACTTTTCCCGTCATTTCGTTGGATCCAGGAGAAAGGGGCTTTTGCTGGTTGGGTCTCCTGGGATCCAGAAGAAAGGGGGTTTTGCTTATTGTGTTTGTTAAATTCAAGACAGTTCAAATCAAGGCAACCAGAGGACTTTCCTTCACTGAAAGCTTTCCTAAATTTTCCATAGAGAAAAAGCTCCAGACTTCGTGTCTATTGCTTAGTCTTTTTTCTCGAATGGCAAATTATTTTACCCTTTTTTTTCACTTAATTGTTTTTATTTTCCTGATCTATTTTCACAATTTGTTTCACTCGTCACTGTCATGCTCTAGCTGACTGCTGTATCCTTTGTGGGTTTGATCGCTCAAAGAGCTCCAGAGAGGGAGGACTAGTGAGCTGGGAATGGCCCTGGTGGAGATCTGTCCTTAATACAGTTYCTTGACTTCTCCTGTCTCCATCTGCTGGTAAAAGACAAGATTTGCTGTTGAAACTGATGGTACAGTGGACAGCGGAAACTATAATTTTCTATAATTTTCTTTCATGGGTATAGGCACCTTCCATTGGGAACTGGACAGAAATGATCAATTTGTTTATTTTTAGACCACTTAATAGTAGTTATCAAACACTGATAACTTTTGATCTGATGTAGATTTCTACTACCCTGAGAGGAGTGAGTTAGATATTCAGATGGATGTACTAATAACCTGAGAATTCAGCTCAATGTGCTGATGAAGTTAGTTTTGTTCACTTACCTGTGAGTGAGAGACAATCTTAAATGGTCACCACTCTTTTTGAATATTAATATTTTTAGAGTTATGGAGTGAGCAGATAAAGGAAGTAACACATAATGAAWTTTTCAACCTGCTTATTTGTTTTAACTAATTTCTGCCGACAAGTGTACAAGGTCACCGCTACATAACAGTTAATATACAAATATTCCCGTGTTCACTCCAGAAGGAGTAAAACACACAGTCATGTCAGGTGTCCGCTATGCACAGACTGACAAGATGAGGGGTTTTATGTGTAAATTTTTTATATGGGATATATAGATTATTCAGAATACAGCCTTTCAGACAGTAAAAGGATTTGTTTTACATCCAATGGAAATGCATCATCCAGACTGCAGAAAAGGAATATCAGTCAGCAGAGCTGTGGTGACACGCGTGCTGTAACTCTGTTGTAACCTCATGTGGTGTGTCCCAGAAAAATTGTTACCCATAGAGGGATGTGGAGCGTCTAGAGAGGGTCCAGCAGCAAAGATGATTAAGGGACTGGAGCATCTACCMTATGAGGAAAGACTAAGCGAGCTGGGTCTGTTTAGCCTGGAGAAGAGAAGACTGAGAGGGGATCTGATCAGTATGTACAAATACCTGAGGGGAGAATGTAGGGAGGAGGGGGCCGAACTCYTCTCRGTGGTGGCCAGTGAYAGGACAAGGGGTAATGGGCACAAGTTGAAACCCAGGCAGTTCCATGTCCATGTGAGGAAGAACTTCCTTCCTATGAGGGTGAYRGAGCCCTGGMACAGGCTGCCCAGAGAGGCTGTGGAGTCTCCTTCTCTGGAGATCTTCAAACCYGCCTGGATGCCACCCTGTGCCCCGTGCTCTGGGTGTCCCTGCTGGAGCAGGGGGGTTGGACTAGATGATCTCTAGAGATCCCTTCCAACCTCAACCATTCTGTGATTCTGTGACATAAATATTGTTCCATTCAAAGTCATCTTAAATTTTTATGTGATTTATGTTGTGCAAAGAAATATTTAAGTTGATTATTATTTCCATCTACTGTTTTTGTATATGCTTCTAGCTTTGAACAGAGGTTTTAATAGACCTAAATAATTTTTATGGAAACAACCCATTACTTTGATTTTCTACTTCAGTCTGTCATATTTTTATAGGAGTACACTGTACAGATTCTGAGAGCTACATTCATTCATGAGGTAAAAGGTTGTTTTATGAAACCTATTTCCCCATGAAATTTCAGGATCAGATGGGAAGGAACTACATGCATTTTTGTTTCAGTGGCTTTAACTTTAAAGGCTTTTATTAAATATTTTTCACCTCTGCAAAGTTACTGCTAAATTATACCTTTGTTTAACAGATCTTTCTGCAGTCTTTATTGTGAGTTTTTATGTTCATTTCAGTGTCAGTTTTTCTTCTGTTCTTTGCTCTACTAGCCCAGTAGGTTCCAGGTCAGTAGAAGAGATTGAGTCGCCCTCAAACATTATTGTTCACAGGGATCGTTAGTCCAAGAGCTGTACAAGTCACTTTTCCTGAGAAGCAGTTTATTTTTGTGTAGATGCTAAAAATGAACTATAACTAACAGTTTTATACTCAGAATGCAGATGGAATTTGCAGATCTGAAAATGAAAAGAACCATCTATTTATTTGTATCCTAAATGTGTAGGGAAATCAATGAATCAACTTGAAAACAAGAATAAACATGAAACCCTGCAATGCAGCCTTGAAGAGTAAAATTGAGTAGCTCCTCACTGGTACAGAGTGAAACCACCCCAGCTCCTGTAAGAAGGAATAGTGTTTTGGCAGGGCCTGTGACCCTCTCCTGACCACAGAGGAATCCTAGAAAGCTGGTTTTGAACAGAGGCACCCACCACTGTGGTAGCTGAACAAGAGGAATGGGTTCCTCCTGAAAGATTTAAGAGCCTAATTCCAATTTTCAAGAGCAGTGTTTGGTGAGTCTTTCATTCCTACGCCATTTTTGAAAGTGGGATTGGACTCTTGCCGTGCTGGATCAAAGTCCTAAAAATGCCTCAAGATTGATACTCACCCTCCTTGCTCTTCTGGGCATCAAGAGTTTTTAGTCCCCAAATCACTTTGAAAATGGCATTTAAGCATCTCAGTCACAGAGTTAACAAGAAGGGACTCAATTAATACCTAGTTTATCCAGGACAGCATCATTTTTACTCAAATTACATCTGACAGATGTTTCTCTAACCCTGTTTCAAAATCCTCCTATGACAGAGATCTCACAACCTCCTCAGCAGTAAATTACTGTTCTTGCCTATCCACATCGATAGTAATTTTTTCCTACTGTCTAATGTAAGTCTCCCTTGCTGTGGTTTAAGCCTATTACTTGTTCTGTCCCTTGTGGACATTTCATAGCCTTTCAGGCATCAGAATAGCATTAACACGTATCCCCTCCTTGTTCTCTTCTTCATACTTAGTTGAGGCTATAAAAAGTCCCCTCAGGCTCTGTGATTTTTTACCCACAGCCGGATTACAAGAAGAGCTGCTTGTTAATGTCTGTATCAAGTAGCAGTTATGAGAAAAGTGTAGTGTAATGGGACATGGTGGGAAAGAGTTTCATACACCTGTGTCCACTTCAGAGACTGCAGTTTAAATGGAGATTTGGGGTTGTATCCTTTGCCCAACTTTTTACTGATTAGGACGTCAGGAATATCAGGAATCTCAGTAATAACCTCTAAATGCACCTTGTCCTCCCAGAGGTTTCTCATTGCCTCTGCAGGGAAGGCTCGCACCTCCGCCAGCTCTGCACTGTGCCGTGTCGACCTCACAGCTCGTTCCTAATTCAGCAGCTCCCTAAACATCACAGGCTTTCTGAAGCAAGGGCTGTCTTAGTGCCTTCTGTAGCACCAGGCTGAAGGGAGCCGGTCTAATCACTGCCCAGGCCCCACCAGATAAAAGTTGTGGCAATGCTGCAAGTGTAGTTGTTAACTAATAGTGGTCTCAGGAAGCAGGTTCCATTCAATATGAACTTTTTTTTCTACTCTAACTGACAAGATTTTGAAAGCTTGTACTCATTTTATGGCATTTCAATTAGAAGAGATGACAGGGAGTTTGTGTGAATTTCATTTCCTTGGGTTTTCAGAAGCATTAGGGTTTTGTTCAGCCGGCTGGAGAAGTGCATCTTCAAGAACACGTGCACATCAAGCCTGCCTTTGCATAGCGAGCGGTTCCTAGGGATGCGGGCAGGGAACCTGCCAAAAAAGAGCAGTGCATCCCATGGCCACCAAGCCCAGCAAAAGGAATTTCCTGTTTTGAGCTTGTTCTTTGCATGCATACCTAGTATTTGTATGTGCCAGCTGTGCTGATGTGACCTCTATGATTTGAAATTAATGCTGTTGTAAAGCATGTCTCTTTAATTAGGAGAGAGCTCCCCTGTAGGAAATGTCCTGAAACAATACTCATTAGTAATAAACAGATTAAACCTTTATCAGTTAATCAACACTATACACTTCTAAGCATTCTGAACGCAGCGTGAGGTAACACTGTCGTCATAAGGAGTGTTTGAAATCATTAGGGCTCCCACTGTGCCGTTTGGGTGGTGAGAAAGTAATGAYGGAAGATGGAGGCCCCCTGACGAGCTCAAGTGTGAATTCACCTGAAGATGAGAATGGCCCAAATTCAGGCCCCATTTCTAAAGCCTTGTTTTCTTCTGAGTAGTGGGCAATAGTGATGGGCAGTGCCGTTGCACTCCTTCGTGGTGTGGATGCCGGGAACTCATGATACCACAAATGTTCTGAGCAGAGGGCTAGCGACATTCTCTGCCTCTCTTAGAGCGGTGATGGAAGATCRCGGTGATGGAAGAAAGGTGCTCTGAGCTCTCATGGAGACTTTAGCCTATGCTGGAGGCTGTGATACCGTTTCCTCTGCCCTGAATCCTCCACACRGTCCCTCGGGTCTCTCCTGCCCTCCCAGGACTACCACAGCCCTCACTCACCCATGYAAGGCAGTTTTGCTCTGCTCCAGTTGTTTGCTGGGGATGAAGAGCATGCCTTGCCGTGGGCATGGCAGGGAGAATGCAGGCAGCTTTGGACATGGATTGCTGTGAAGAAGGCTTGCCAGAAGGGGAGCATAGTGGAGCAGGAAAGCACAAAGCTATTATGGCTAATAGGGTATCAGCACCTCCTAATCTCATACCATTCAGAGTCATGTACCTTTAGAAAGTTATATTATAGAAGCATTAATATTTTTTCCATCATTACTGGGAATAGTCAGAGCCTCTCTGTGTCACTCCGGGCGTTTCTTTGGAGCCTCTGGAATTAGGGGCTCTTTCCATGAACTTTGTAAAAAAATAGAAGTAAGATAAGTGAGCTGAAATAAAAGATAGGCACAGCTGGAAAAGCAAAACATGTTTGTTCACATACAGCAAGCTTACTGGAATGGGTTAGCAAACAGTGATTAGCAGGGGGACAGCAACTGGCAGTCGCACGTAGCTTTCTCATTTTTCATTTTTGGCCTTTATTTGGTCACCACAGCCATAAATTCTTTTTTTTTTTTTTTTTTTTTTTCAATGAAAGGGTCTGTGTTGCAGCATGGATTACATGGATTAATGGTTATCAAACATGCTAAGTTCTGCAGGCATTTGTTTCTTAAGATATGCACAGACGCTTGGGCTACCCTGTTGCCTCCAGAGGCGAACACTGTGTTGGATTCTGCAAGAATTGCCCGTTCATCCTGTGCCCGTCACGTGCCCGYGTCACCCTGCAGAGCACGGGTCCTTCTCCGGAGGGCCAGCTCGGCCCTGCCTCTGCCCACACTGCCGTCTCCTCATTGAAGCTGAATCCGTAGGCAAGTGTAGACCGAGCGAAAAGCTGCCACGTGGATGGGCCTCTCGGAGAGGCAGGGACTGGACTGCACTGATTTGTTTCAGAGACGTTGCAGACTGCCTCAGCTTGGAAGTCCTGAGCTAGCACCGCGATAGCGTTTTTGGAAATCAGAGTGTAGGTGTCATCGCTTTTCTGTCGCTTTCCCAGCACCGAGCCTATGTACAAAATTACAATTTAAAAAAAAAAAAACCTCCTTCTTTTCCTCCTAGTGTGATTTATCTTCATGTAGCATGATTTCAGAGAGGGTTTCCAGTGGTAAACTGCTTGTAGCGACTTTGTATTCATAATTAAAGTTAAAAACTTTTTATTAAACAGCTTTATGAGATGCTAGGTCCAGATTTACGGGGTAAGGATTAATGAGGCGGGATAAAAGCAATACTGCATCCTTACTAGCAGCGGCGTAATGCGTTTCGGTGCCACGTGGCTGGGGGCTGCCTCTGCCCCAAGCGCTGTTGTGCATTTGGGGAAACCAGCACACGGACTTGGCTGTTTCGGTTTTTAATTGTTGGAGTGAAAGACTCTGTTTTTACAGTGAGACCAAATGTTCTTGTTTGTCCAAATGATGTGTTTGCAAAAGACAAAATCTGATGATCCTTCTGATCATACACCCTTTCTGCAGTGCCGTTGCTGTCATTCATGGCATGGGTGACCTTCCAGTCTCAGGGAAGGGTCTTTAACTAAGCAGATCTTGCTAGAAAGGAGAATGTATTCTGTGGTTATCACTGTTTATCTATTCGTCCTGTCCTCCTTACTCTTTCTTTTCTTTCTTGCTTTCTTTTTTCTTTTTCAGGATGGAGTAGGTGTAGATGAGAAGCTGTCTTTACGGCGGGTAGCCGTGGTAGAAGATTTCTTTGACATTATCTATTCCATGCATGTTGAAACTGGGCCTAATGGAGAACAAATCAGAAAACATGCTGGACAAAAGCGAACGTATAAAGCAGTAAGTAAAACAAATCAAAACAAAATAGCTGAAGGTGAACATCAGTCTATAAAAGTGTGAGTTATTTGTCCCTAGTCACATGCCATGAGATTGGTAACTTCTTTTGGTTTTTTTTCCAACTGGATTAGTATTACAACCATCAAATTTATTTCACAGGTCTTTCAATAATGTGCCAAACATACAGTTTACAAATCAGTTGAGCTGTGTTTTTTACGTATTAAGGGCTAGATCCATTGACTTCAGTAAAGATTATCTAATTGGTTCAAGCAGAGAATTTATTCTTGCTATACTACTTTGACAATTTCTGTAATAACTATATTAATGGTATCTTTTAATTGCTATTAAATGGATAAAGGCATTGCTACATAAATTTGCTAAAGAGGTGCTGTGCTTGAGCAAATGAAGGAAGATTCCTTATACTTTATTGCTGTAGACGATATATTAAGGTTTAGCGATATGAAAAAATGTAACTTTCCTGTATTCAAAAAGCTGGAAAGCTGCTGGGTACAATGAAAGAAATATTGAGAGGGCAACTGTCAAGCCCACGTAAACTGACTGAATAGTGAGAAATGATTATTTCTAGGCTTTTTAATTGTGCTTTATTGCTTGATCTGAACAGTTCAGCTGCTGCCGTTAAATAACAATACATAGCATTTGTACTTAGTGGCACGAATAAAACACTTTCTGTTCTTAAAGGGAACTGATAACCCCTTTATTAGAGTTTCCCACGCACTGTTACATCCGAGTGCAGTGGCGTCCTCCAAGGTGTATCTGCAGTCGTCTTTGCCAGGCAGCCAGCAGGGCCAGCGCTCAGGCCCTGACACATGGACAGTTGGGCCTCTCACCCGCACTGCAGCTTTCTTAAACTTAAAACCAGCCTGCCAGTCATGCCAGTCATTTCTGATAAAATATCACCCAGAAGTATGGTAAGTCTAGGTTTCTGGTACCAGCATTTTAAATTTTAGCTTCTGACTGTAATAAATCTTTCTATTACTACTTTTTTTTTAGATATTTACCTTTGCAAGTACATAAGAATCTCTACATTCATAGAATGACATAGAATCTAAGAATGTATGAATCTCTTTACAAATATTTTATTTATAGGTTATTTCAAACAGTTTATTGTTGCATAAGCTCTTGACAATATTTCTTATAATTGTGCCCAGCAATATTGATCTGAAGATAGATGTACAAAGGAAGACACTGGTCATCAGGGTGTGCTTTGTAAGGCTTATAGTGATACTACAGAGCGAACAAGTACAGAGTGTCTAAATTAATTTTCACTTGTCACCTTAACCATTTTAAAACTACTACTTCTCTTTTAGAAAGCTTTTGAGAAGTAGTAATAGACCATTACTTTTATATTTGTTTTTATTCTAGAAGACTATTCTAAGGGGCAGGTTGCAGATTTCAGAGAATAATACACAAATTTATAGCATGTTACCAACTGTGAATAGAATAATTCAAATCATAGAATAGAAAAAGCTGTTCATAGAATGGCTAGGGTTGGAAGGGACCTGTAGAGGTCATCTAGTCCAACCCCCCTGCACACGCAGGGTCCCCTAGAGCATGTGGCACAGGGTGGTGTCCAGGCGGGTTTTGAAGATCTCCAGAGAAGGAGACTCCACCACCTCTCTGGGCAGCCTGTTCCAGGGCTCTGTCACCCTCACCGTTAAGAAATTCTTCCTCAAGTTCCTATGGAACTTTTGGTGCCTCAATTTGTGGCCGTTTCCTCTAGTTCTATCACTGGCCACCACTGAGAAGAGGCCAGCCCCCTCCTCCTCACTCCCTGTCTTGAGATATTTATAKACATTGATCAGATCCCCTCTCAGTCTTCTCTTCTCCAGGCTGAAGAGGCCCAGCTCTCTCAGCCTTTCCTCATAGGGCAGATGTTCCAGGCCCCTAATCATCTTYGTGGCCCTGCGCTGGACTCTCTCTAGCAGCTCCACGTCCCTCCTGCACTGGGGAGCCCAGAACTGCACACAGTACTCGAGGTGCGGCCTCACCAGGGCTGAGGAGAGGGGCAGAATCACCTCCCTCGACCTGCTGGAGACGCTCTGCTTAATGCACCCCAGGATCCCATTGGCCTTCTTGGCCACGAGGGCACACTGCTGCCTCATGGTCAACTTGTCGTCCACCATGACGCCCAGGTCCCTCTCTGCGGGGCTGCTCTCCAGGAGGTCGGTCCCCAGCCTGTAGGCATGTCTGGGGTTATTCCTCCCCAGGTGCAGGACCCTACACTTGCCCTTGTTGAACTTCATGAGGTTACTCGCCGCCCAGCTGTCCAGTCTGTCCAGGTCCCTCTGGATGGCAGTGCAGCCCTCAGGGCTGTCAGCTATTCCTCCCAGCTTAGTATCATCAGCAAACTTGCTGAGGGAGCACTCCATCCCTTCATCTAGATCGTTAATGAATAAATTGAACAGAACCGGACCAAGGACTGACCCCTGGGGGACACCACTATCCACAGGCCTCCAGCTGGACTCGGCACCGCTGATTACCACTCTCTGGGCCCTGTCATTTAGCCAGTTCCTAATCCACCTCACTGTCCACTCATCTAACCCACTCTTCTGGAGCTTGCCCAGGAGGATGCCGTGAGGGACGGTGTCAAAAGCCTAAATCATCATAATGCTACAAATGTGTGCCAAGCATAATATTTATTACTCTGAGGGTCCTGTGGTCCCTAGCCAGATAAGACATGTGTTGTGGGCTGTGTGAAAGAGACCTAATGTCTTTTATGTGAGAAGAATCTACAAACTCAGTAGATTGCACAGTAATTTCATTTGATGTTAACTTTTGTTGTAACTGAGATCAGAATTTCTTACATAATTAGAAGACGATGATAAAGAAGTGTGTGGAGTGCTAGAATCCATCCATATCTTTCTCTGAGAACACACTCAGCACAGTTTAAACCTCAATTAGTGAATCTGTAACCTACACTCTTATTAATGTTAACTCTGTCAAAAGGAATGGCATTTACAATTAATTTCTGTGGGACTACCTACAGTAGAACTTGCATAGGAAGATAAATGGGATGTGGTGCTTAGTAGCTCTAAAAGAGCAATGTTTTAGAAGGAGCATTAATATTTTCATTGGAGCAATAATGTGCCAAACTCCAGCTTTAGGATTTCTTGGCACAAACTTTATAGACTAATTAGGAAAGCATCTTTGCTTCAGTACTTAAGTTTAGAATGAGATCCTCAGTTTCTTCTGCTGCTTTTCCATACACTAGTAGAAAATTGTACAAATTCTGTATGGATGACTCAGTAGAGTAACACTGAAAATCCACAAAGAACTAGCAAGAACATGTATTTTTTAAGTATTAGGGTTTCAAGCTCATTTCAAGTGCCCCACTTCTATCCAGTGTAAAATTTATGGGCTATATTCCCCGCTGATATATCTGTACTTGTTGTAGATTTACACCAACAAAAAAGGAGCTAACACACATATATAAAAGGAAGCCAGGAGTTTTCATGCCTTTAGAACTTCAAATTATACCCGGCACATTGTGGTATTGACATGGGAATCTGTCAGACGGAAGGAATCCTTTATGCAGTATTTGTGCTTTTAGTCAGCTCCGTGGATCCCATAGACATCTACAACCAGGAACAGTAAGAAGGCCGTTGATCCAAGGAGATTCTGCTCCCACAGAGGTGGGATAGGCAACACAAGGCCAGGCTATGCTGGTCGCTCAGCAGGAGCACGGGTGACTGGGAAGGCGAGGAAGGTGAAAACCACACATTTCTTGCTAACAGGGAAAGCAGCAGTGCTGGAATATGACCCATATTCATCCTGAATTCTGCACAAGTCCTTTGAGATGTCAGACTCCACAGCTGAAGCTGAAGTGAGGAGGAATCACTTTGTTTTGGGATAGACTTTTCACTCTGTGTCCTAAAGGACTATTATAAAGTGTACAGATATCAGTCCCTGAAAGGAGAACTTGTATTGAGAAAGTAGAGGGACACATAGGAGAAATGTTAAGGAGAATTCTTACCACATAGTGGGAGAGACACCATAAGTACCTCACTGGCTTTCCTGGGCCCTTACAGAGCTGCTGTTCAGCTGTGTCCAAAATTCAAGTGCTGAGGGATATTTAAGCTGTGCTTTTATGCTACAGGAGCAGCATAATGCAGCAGTCTCCAAGCTGTTAAGACAACTCTTGGTGGTTCAGTGCAAACGTAATGAAATTTCAAGATACTCAAACAGCCACTGGATGAGACTGGAGATGGGAAATATCTCTCCCTCCTGTCAGGTCCAGGKCTCAGTACAGGAAGGATTAAACCCTGAATTCCTGAGTAGGTTTTATTTTCATTTAGTACTCTTAAAGAAATGATTAGTTTTTCTTGTTATTTAAACAATAAACTGTGAGGAGCAAGTGCTTCACCTTTGTGTGTTACCCATGATCAAAGTTTCCTGTAACTAAATGACTCATTTACCCAAGAATTGTTTGGGTAAATCTTGTAGCCATCTAAAACACTTTAATCTCTGTGTACTTGAGTATTTTTACTTGAGGTTGATGATCTAATATCTGCCTGTTGAGTCTGCATAGCCCAACTGGAAAGCCTTGAAATGTTATAGCAGTGAACTTGAATTTTAAGGGGGCTTGTGTTGTCTATGAAGGAGAAATGGTCAGTTAATGAAATTCCCAACCCATGAATGGAAAAGAGCACTAGAGTGATGAGTTGGAAAAGAAATATGTTTATAAAACCTGGCAGATCTTGATGTGTCAAGGGGAAGTAGCCCGGGGAGAGCCTCTGATCAGATAGGTAGTGCATAAATATGTAGTAYCTGCAGAGTAACATGAGTCCACAAGGTGTGGGGCAGTGTCTGGGGTCCTCTGTTGAAGTCAGAGCTGTTTCTTGGTTTGAGTCTATGTTATTAAGTAGCCTTCCTCTTTCCTATCACCCTAACAAAACTTCTTCAATTGTGAAATGTGATAGGACTTTTCTTACCTTTCCAAAACAAGAACATGCTTGAGAGACCCAAGCATCACARTGAAAGGGCTTTCCTTTGAGAAGAAGTCTTTGACTTTATTATGAAATAATATCAGCTCCTTTCAGGGCACCCTCACTAGTCAAACAGGGTTAAAGCAGGTTTGTGGTCCAGCTGTTCTCCATCTAGGGCCGAATTTAAGAACTTATCCTCTGGGAAGCAATGGGATGTGAGATTTGTGCAGGATCTTGACACACTTAAATCCCTGTCTCYATGCTCTTCCTTTGTACAAGACCAGACAACTGGGCCCTGTGCACTTGGGCTCTACTGACTTGTTCTTGATTTTTTTTTCCCAAAGGGCAAGTTTGGGGTCTCCTGGCACCCAACCAGCTAACAGGTGTTTCCTATTGCTTTGCTTTCAAGCTAGTGTTATTATGCAAGGAGGGAAAAAAGCTGTGAAGAAGTTTATTATGAGGGAACCACATTTTCCTCAATATACCAAGGCAGAGAGCACTTGATAAAACTCTAAGCAGTAATATATCTGCTGCCTATGCTAGCCGYCTATTCTGACCTCTCACTGAGGAAAGGAGAGGCCCTTCCTTTGCTGATTTGCCCTTCTGTCATCAAAAAATCAGATTCTACCACCTGGTTTGATGGCTGTGGGCCCAGGATACATTATCATCTTCACTATCTTCCCTTCCCTTGTTGAATTCCTCTTTGGATTATTTGCCCTCTCACCCTGCTATAGTTAAAAAACCGATACACACTCAACCAAAAATCCCTCTGTTCTGACTCTGACACATCATATCTCCCAGACTACACATACATCCTCTATGTTAATGCTTTAGGGGTTAATAGGTTCGTCTGCAAAATTTCACTCCCTTTCCTCACACTTGTCTTTCCTGCTCTGCCATATGTGTCCTAAAATCTGCCTTCCAGTTGGAGCTTGTTAATTTTCAAAGTAGAAATGTGGCTTTGAAAGTAGCTTTGTATCATCATAGCATCCTCTATTACAATAATCTGAATATTAAGTGTCGTATTTTTTTTTCTCTCTTTGCAAAAGTGATGCAATAGGAATGTAAGATAGTTCTAATTAGGGCATATTTCACTCAGCTCCRAAGTAAGTCAGATTGCATGCCCAGTTACTGGATTACTTGCCTTATAGTAGTTATGCTTTTTATGGGAGCTGGTAAATAGTGTGTAGGTTAATTMCAGATTGAAAGGGACTTAATTGTTAGGTGTTGATTTGGTTGCATTGGTATATCTCAGAATCTATTATCATATAGAGTTCTCATGAACCCTGAAATCAGGTTGTAAAAGATCATTTTSCCACGGGAGCCAACTCTGATTTTATTTACTTCTGAATTTAGAGCTAGAATAAAACATATGTAGGTGTGCAGGGCTGTTAGGAATGTTCTGCTTCATACCTGTGACTTCTGGGAATACAACAACCAGGGTAGTGTTTTGGCACTCCTTGCTTGAAGTTCCTCATGTCTCAGTCCTTCTTCAAACATTTTTCTCCCTTTATGGTATAAAAAGTATTCAGCTATTCAGCTTTAGGAACTATATCTAGCACACAATATCAACTAACCTTAACGTGCTTATTTTCTGTTTTGTCTGCAATATGGAATATATCTAGTGTAAGGGGTTTCTTTTTTCCCTCCTTTTTTTTTTTTTTTTAAAAAAAACCAAGCAATAGAAACTATACTAATGTGCAGTAAAAGTACCTGGAAAAAATAGCAATAGCATAAGGATGCTTCTAAAGCATCACATTTGAAGGAAGTACACTGATAATTAGTGTGTAAAGCAGTCCACATCATATTTTCCAAAGACATTTATCATATCTTTGGTGACATTCTGGGATACTTCAATATCAAAAATTGGCAGTGGCTGTTTTCTGATTAGTGTGGGCATGTGCATGGCCTGTTCTGCACATCGTGGCAAAAATACGGCGTCGCCAGTGCACGGATGTAAATAATGCACTGTTCCCTACTGCAGTTCACATCGCTGGCTTATTGCTTTCTTAGGACATAGAAGCATATGGGTTTTGTTTATTTTGCAGAAAAGCTATAACTTTTTTTTTATTGCAGTATATTACTGAATGAGATAATCTGACTATATTTTTATGGCCTTGAGAAGAGAGCTAAGAGCAGGCCACTGAAGTCAGTAAGAATATCCGTGAGGACCGAGTCATTATTGCGTTCCTTCAGACAGAAAGGGGGATGGAAATACTTCTTCCCTATGAAGTCAGACCACTGGCTGGAGTACTTCTATATGATTRCTTATAAAGTGTCATAGGCCTCCCTGTGCTCTGAAAAACTTGTGTGCAAGGCAGCTCTGTGAACCACAGGCTAGTAAGAGCAATGAGGGGCACAGCGCAAGATGTTGTGTTCCACCTTGAGCTCATTTGGTTGGACGCTCCAAGGTCTAAGCCAGTCAGTGGAGAGCATGGCTGGAATGAGGGTTTTTCTGACACTGAGTATTGAAAAGACCTTTTGGAGTATATTTTACCAGCAAGAATAAGGAAGGCTGCGGGTCATGTGCTCCGCATAGCACTTCTAACTTGATACCTGTTGTGTTCTGCCAGTGAATGTAGGCAAAAATCTTGGCCTGTGAGCATGGCTGATTCAAATCACAAAGGAAACAAGGGAGGATTGTGGTGAAAACTGATGTTACTTAGCAAAGGGCATCATTAGAGCTGTGCTACAGTGGGGGGCTGGAGACACAAGCATCTGCCATGTGGCAAATTTAGTTRGAAAAGCCCGTTCCCTTATAGTCAGTGGAGCACACCTACCAGATCTGGGGTTTACCTCGCTTGCTTTCCATGGAGGATTTTCACCTGGCTTGAGCAGGACAAGAATTTGACAGAGATGCTTGATTAGAATAAATGGAGCATTCCTATCGAATGCAGAAAACTAATGAATCCATGGGTAAGCTCCATTAATTTTAATACAGTGCAAAGTGTGTAAATGTTATGTGAGAGCGCTTGCTGTGTTTGTGCACTTACAGATTGCCTTAATGATAAATCCGAGGTGATTTTGAGTTCCTTTTTAGATTTCAGAAGGTCTCAGGTCAACCAGTATTTTCATCCTTAGGTACATATGCATCTATTTTGGCACTAAAAAATAGGAAAAATAATCAAAAGTAATTTTAATTTGCAGGTTCTTTTGTTCAAATGTAACTTTATATAGTGTCATCATATTGATTTTCAGATAAATTGTTTCAGATCCAGAGAAAATTTATAGCAAGGGACATTTTAGAAAAAAAAATGGTTATATTTTAATATCCCTTTCTTCCCCAAAGTAAGATTCCTGTTACATAAAAGAAAACAACAACAGAACATAGCCTAAAAGCAATACCATAAACCAGATGATATAATTAATATTTTTATTTTGAAACACATAATTTTCTAGACAGACTCATGTCACCGCAATAGGTACTAGTTTAAATCCCACCTACTTTCCAAAGTCCTCTGTCACTGCTGAATTTGGTCCATGGAGTGTTAGGAAATGTAACTTTCAGCACAGGGAAGGTGAAAAACAATCCAAGGAGAAGAGTGTAACAGTTAAAAGAGGCCATTCCTCCCCTTCTTGGCACCCCTGTGATCAGCGTGACTGATTTGGACAAAGTTTAATGCCATTTACATCCAATTAAGGAAGGATATCCTGTCCTTTCCGTAAGGGCATTTTCATACACCCCATGCCCATCTTTCTGCACTTGTCTTCCTACATGAACTCGMATCAACGTTGCTGCTTGATAAGAAAGTAAATCTTGCTGTAAGCTTTGCAGGAGTGAAATGCAAGCAGATAGCAGCTGGCTCTTCATCTCCTATTGATGGGATTTCATCTTTCTTTGGGAAAGATCTCCTTTGCCAAACATTCACCATGCTTGGGAAAACAGAGCTAGAAGACTAGAGCTTCTTTGCAATACTTACATTGCTGTTCTGTGTATATATTATATATATTTATAAATGTTTGATAAAATCACATAAAATGATGCTTGAAAGGGACTCCTGGAGGTATGTAGTCCAACCTCCCCGCTGCAAGGTCAGAATTCTTTCCAGCATGAGATCGTATCAGTCATGGCTTTATCTACTAATTGTCTTGAAAACCTGCACGTTTGGAGATTCTTCCACCCCTGGTAATCCTGCTCACTGCATTAGCCCCCTAGTGATGATGATTTTCCTAATGTCCATAGTGATGATTTTCCCAGTGTCCAACCTGAGCACCCTTAACCAGAGCTGCTGCCAGTTGTCCCTGGTTTTACCTCCTGAGTTATTTCTGTGCACTGTTTCTGTAACCCCCCTCACGCAGCTGTGAGCTGTAATTAGATTTCTCCTTGTAGCCTCCTCTTTGTCACACGAAACACATCCCGCTCCCTCCACCTTTCCCTGTGGGTCACCTGCTCTGGGCCCAACCCCGTGATGTCTTCATGCAGAGTTCTCCTGCTTCCCAGCAGCTTCTCTAACTGGGGAGGGCCAGAGCAACGCCTGGCTCCAGCTACTGCCTAATCAGCACTAAGTAGAGAGGAATTACAACCTTCCTCGGTCTGCCGGCCACACGCTTAACGGAGCCAACGTGAGCTTTGCCTGGTTCAGGAGCAGGCTGCCTGTGCTGCTGGCTCATCTTCAGCTTGGCACGGGGCACCCCTCCCGCTCCTGCCCGGCAAGGCAAAGAGGCCTCCGAGAGCACATGCAGCACGCGCCGACAAATTCCGCCTGCTTTAGAAACAGCAGCGGGTGCTTCCTCCTTCCTGCCTTCAAATAGGAGAGGAAGAAGCCCTCGGATTCTTCTGCGTCGCTGGAAAAACTAATTATTTTGAAATGAGGAAGTAACCAAAATCTGTTGTTTTGGGATACTGCTAGGTGAAGCCTCTGTAACTGTCTGCCTGCTAAATTTACAGACATTACTAAAAGTAGTGTATTTAGCCTGCTTTACTAATCCCAGCTGTCCTGAGAATATTTTCACAAAACATTCAAATACAAAAATTGAAGTGGTGAATAGACTGGTATTGACTATAATGAATAGATCAGAATAGATCACATTTTTTAACAGCTCAGAGAGAGTCCCTGTTTTGTATGATCTTTTTTTATTCCTGAAAAGAAATTGGAAAAAAAATGTAAACAGAAAATGAAACCCATTTTGATACGCATGAAATTTATTTTAGTGTCAACTAGTATTAGCCATTAAATGATAAGTAGAGAGATTGGATGGATGTTTCTTGAAATACTACATAGTATGCAGAACGTGCTTCCATTGTGCTTCCTGGCATTATAGGATAATATGCCTTGTTTGGAAATATAATGATCATTCTGTTAAATCATGTTCAATCAGCTTAAATAACAACACCTCTACTTGGTTATTCATTTCAGATTTCGGAGACCTATGCCTTCCTACCGAGAGAAGCGGTGACACGATTCCTAATGAGCTGCTCAGAGTGCCAGAAAAGAATGCATTTAAACCCAGATGGAGCGGATCATAAAGGTAGTTTCAGTGTCAAATAGTGGGATGTAAAGTATTTTTATTCCTAATACCCATTTATATTTTCCTAGTTTAAGTGAGGTTCATAAAAAATTTGGTAGACTGGAACAGTTCAACAAGTCAGATCATCTCATTTACTTAAGCTGGAAGGTAGTGAATCTTCTGCTTACACTTGAGGATGGAGTGTAATGGCATGTGCACCCTCAATAGAAAGATGATTTTATCTGGAAGAAATAATTTATTTTGCTATGGAAAAGTTTATATGAAGACTTAAATGTAATAAATAGATAGGGTGCATGTGCTGTAGTAATTTAGGGTGGAAGAGCTCATCMTTTTTCTGGGCTTGAATAAGATTTTCATTTTTCTTGAGCTCAGTACAGCTTATAAGCAGATGGAAATTCCAAAGTTAGAACTAAATGGAGTAACTGTCTGACTTTGACTGTGGAGTAGGCTGAAGTAACCCCCACACTTAACATATAACACATAATAAATATTTTTATTGCAGATAATGGAAAACCTCCAACGTTGGTGACCAGCATGATTGATTACAATATGCCAATTACTATGGCCTATATGAAACACATGAAGCTGCAGCTATTAAATTCACAGCAAGATGAGGTAAAACTGCAATCTTTGAAGTTTGGTGTTTCAATTCTCATGTATTCTTTGGTTCTGTGTATTTGGTAGCCAGGAAATGAACTGAAGTAGATGAGGTTGGTCAGGCAGGATTTGCCTTTCATGAACCTGTGTTGGCTGGGCCTGATCCTGATGAACGCACTAACAACATCAGCTGAAATCTTTGGGATGTTTTCTGAATTGAATAAATAAAATAATGGGAAAAAAAAAGAAAAGTAAGCTCAGCATCAAGCTTCTTCAGAAAGGATTGGACTCTAATGGCATTTTTGTTTCTTAAAAGTATTTTATTTCTGTGATTTATGCAGGCTCTTTCAGATTTTTTAAAAGTGCTTCATGCATTGGATGGAGAGTAGTAATGTTATTTGCAGTAAACTCATTTTGTTAGAAATATGCTCATTTACCAATAGAGCTGCTACCAATAGTTAGAAGCCTTACTATGTGCCAGCCAAAATCAGTCCTGCATACTGTGTCCTTCTGCCCAACTGCAAGATATTTTTTTTAATAAAGAAGACCTTTAACATAAACTTTAACAGCTGGATTATGGCAAAGACTCTGACTGGCTCTTGATTTCTGTCAAGCCAGACAGATTTGGAGTCATAATAAGTGTATATGGGATACTGGTGGAGATTTGTGAATTATTCAATATCCTACTGAATGGGAATTTCATCGCTTTTCTAAAAAAATCATATACTTCTATCTATCTATCTATCTATCTATCTATCTATCTATCTATCTATCTATCTATCTATCTATTTATTTATTTATTTCCGGGGAGGGTATGAGAAGACATCCCTGATTCTGAGTCCTTCAGGCACAGATATAGCCTTGTCTTCTTTCCCTCATACTGAGTCTCTCCTCCCCAGGCTGCCGCTTGTCAGGAAAGTGGCTGCAGGATTTTCAGCAGCAGGAGGTCACAGGCTTTATCCTTGCAGCAGCCTCAAGAGCTAAATGGCTTCTTGGTTGCCCTGCTTCCTCCCCTTGAGAGTTACTCCTGCCACAATAGGGTCCAGCATTCATGCTGGATCAGGACCATCTGCTGTGGTGTTTGTGTAGCCTAAACGTTGTGTTGTACTCCTTTGTGGTCCGATGATTGGAACTTTCTTTAAAGCAGTGTTTCATCCAGACGAACTGCTGGCACCCATACAGGGGCATCAGGAAGCACCATTGCCTGCTGTCTCCTGCCCAGCTGCCCCTTTGGCATCCCTTACATTACTATATAATAAGTGTCTACAGCACTGCARAAATGAAGAAAAAAATAATTTTGGACACATTTTAGTAACAATGTGTTTGCCTGGGCAGAATGAGGACAGGAAAGTTTTCATGCTGACCTTTATGTCTTTCTTCTTTAGCTTTGCTAAAACTATTTTTTCTTTTTGTCTTTTTTTTTTTTTGGCCAGGGTGTACATTTGTTGCACTAAGAATAAAGTGGCAGTGAAGATACTACAGTGCAGAGTAGGGAGATTTCTGTTGCCCGCACTGAAACTATTTCATGGCCTTGAAACACACGCTGGGGTTTGTAGGAAGGCTCGTTTCCAAGGTTTCATCAATCATATCTGTGTTCTTGTGGAGAGGGCGGAATGAGGCAGGAGTGAACTTGGCTGCCATCACTAGCTAGCAGAGTGATTGAATGCTCCTTAATTCTTTCACCTTTGATTCATCATTTTGAAGCTGAGGCCATCGATGAAAAGAAAACAGACTTGATCTTACAGGAAACTCATCAAAATGTTGCATTTATCTCCGTGCTGCAACTGGTACAAGGGAGGCCCTGCCCAACAACCTCTCTGCCCAGGCCTGGGTGTATATGCAGACTCAGATAAACCCTTTCTATAAATGCTTTATAGAGCTTGTGGAGCACCATGGAGACACTCTGCACAGGGCTATGGACAAATGCAGGTTGCTCCTGTGTGGTGGTGGTGTTTTAGACCTGTGTGAGCATTGGATAGTCAAAGCTGCCCTCTTGGGAGCCCAGGCCGATTGCCTAACCTCARCATTGGAAAGCGTACGCTGCTGCTGGCCGATGCCTGCAGGAATCGATGAGAAATGCCATGGTGCCTTTCCAGAGGCACAATCCCCCAAAAGGCCTGGAGGAGTTTGTGTTCTGAGCTTGCTCTTTCAGAAGGCAGCCTGTATTTTTCCTAAACTTCAAAAGCAGCTTGGTAAATACCCAACCCCATCTGCCTGGGGGATGAGGCTGGTGGTCATCGCTTCCCACGGTTCCTGTGTGATGGATTTAGGCTGGGAGCTGCTGGCACTTTGACTATGGCACTTCCCGCCTTACCCAGGCAAGGTTGGCAGGTGATCCTGGAGAAGCCCTCCCTGATCCGTATCTGTTTGTGTAAAACAAGAACAAGGTGTGTGTGCTTCACTAGTTAAAATTGTCCAGGTGTGAAGGTGTGGAGCTGCATGACCTGAGAAATTCTCCCCAGGCTCATTCCTGAATGACATTTGGGAGTTTTTCATCCCAGCTCAACAAGAGAGTGTGGGGAAATTTCCTTCCCCAAACTAGAGAAAAATCCATGCACACTGGAAAAATCAGAGAGGAATAGTTTTAAAGGACAACTGTTCAAAGAGAGGAAAACAACTAGTGTAGTGCCTGTAGGATTGCATCCGCAATAAATACAGAACAAATCAATTCGAAAACACCATTTTCTAGGTCACTTCTGGTGAGCAACCCCCCCAACAAACTACCGGAGTCCTGTCAGTTTAAGTTCTGTTTTAATGACAAAGACACCCAAGTGTTAATTACCTTCAATGGCAAAGTATTTTAAACTATTCTCCAGGAGATATGTAATCATCTGCCGTGTTTCTCTACATGTTCTTAAATGGCTTTTCTTCATAACAGGAGTCATTATCTGAGAAAAGTTGCTACTGAAGTTATATGACTGTTGGTTTGTATGTTGTCTCAGCAGCTTACAGAGAAAGACTTGTGAATGCTTAATTTAGCTCCGTGAAAGGACACGTGAACTTCAGCAGAACCAAAGCAAGTGAAGCTAAACATGTGTGTGAACATTTGTTGGACTAGGGCCGAATCTGTTTTGCTTATGCCCATCGACCGAGGACAAGCTTTCTGACTGGCCCTTTTTGACCTCTGTTGTTATTCCTAGCAGAGACTCTGTGATTAAACTTGATGGATAAATCATATTAAAGATGTCTGAGGTAGAATAAATTCCAGATGATTCTCATGTGATTATATTACTTAGGTTTACCATTGAGTGTCATTTGAATATGCTCGGATCTTTCTAAGCTATATCATTTTCTAAGACGCTTCTCTAAACATAATAACAGTGTTGTTACTAGGTTGACATGTTGCTAAGGGAATTTGGCCATAGATTCTTGTTAGGTCAAATTGTTATTCTGACATATTACTGTGGTTGATATTCACAGGGTAAACTACCTTGCTTGGGTAAGGTGGGACATTCAGCACAGAATATGGAGAGCTTTTTTCGGTTAAACTAGAATAAAGAGGAGTTTATGTGGGATTTCCTAACCTTTAAAAAATATATTATGGAAAACAGTTATTAATATGTTGATGAAGTATTGTCAGAGTTGGAAAAAATACATTTGTCAAGTTATCATATCACACAAATAATGTATTTTCCTTGCTCTTCTCTATGTGCTAAGTTTGTTTCTTGATACATACACAGTATCGACGTGAATAAATTTCACTCCATGTATGAGTGAAATAATTGGGAATGAATTAAAACTACATATAATATGATCAGCCTGTGTTATCCTGATATTTCTAATATGGTTCTGAAACTTTGAATTGCAGGATGAGAGCTCAATAGAGAGTGATGAGTTTGATATGAGCGACTCTACTAGGATGTCAGCTGTGAACTCAGACCTCAGCTCAAATCTCGAAGAGAGAATGCAAAGTCCTCAGAACCTCCAGGGCCAGCAGGATGGTAAGGCTCTCGTTTCATACGGAAAATAATGGCATTTCCTTGTCTCTTTCCCATTCTGTGCCTTCATTTAAATACCTGCTGTATTCTTTTATTCATAACATGCTTCATTAGGCAACTTGAAATGTATATTCTCATTGTCTTAGCATGAGGAAGATGAAGTAGGGTGTTTGCAGGTTAATTTAATTGTTACTTAGGCAACAAGTGAGTGCTTAGATCACTATATGTTAAGTATCAGAATTTTACTATTGTGATGTATGTATAATGTGACCTTACATAGGCATTAAGGGTAATGAAACTCAATTTTTTTCTGAGGCAACTCAGAGGGTAGAGGTTTTTAGTGGCTAAAATTAGAGACAGAAATGAGAGAGAGAGAAAAAAACATGGTGGTTTGAGAACTGGGCATTAGAGTATGGTGGTCAAAAGAAAGGATGAGAATGATAGACTAAAATAGAAAAAGAGAATGTAAAGAAAACAGAAAATCTTAAAGTTACTTATTCAAGTTTATTTCCAACACAAAGATATTTTGCTGGTAAAGTAGATGAAGTTTTGCTTTGCCTAGAGGACATATACTCCTTGACCTTGTTGRAGAAGGTCTCAGAACTATCTGCTTTGGAGTGAACTTTCTCCTTGGGAATGGAGGTCATGCAGAGGCACTCTGGTACAGACTGCTACAGTGGGTCATAGACGCACAGGAATCTGCGCCCAGAAGTGCAGGTCTGTTCTGTAGCTACTCAGATCAACATACTGGCATGTTACTCTAGATATTGTTGCTTAATTTCCCGACCGTATACATCAATTCAGAGATGCTTTTTCTATTTCTGGGCCATATCAAATATATGGAATTTGACAGATGGATTCTTTCCATCTTATGTGTCATCTTCAGTTGTTGGCTTGCGAGTTGTTTAGGTACACCTGTGTGTTGCACGTGGGATAGGATCTCGTTATGGATAGGACCTTGGGATCTGTTGCTCTGTAGGCTAATAAAGTTGATAATTTAATTGGACAGATTCTAACTTTTATCTTTTTTATCTTCTATCCTTTTATCTTGGTGTCCTCAACTATCACAAAATTTATGTAACATTTAACTTAATTACTATCTATATATGGTCACTAAAGAAGCAATTCTCTTGATGCACGAGAGGTAGGGGAAGTCAGTTCACTTTCATGATGCAGTTATGACTTTTCAGGGTAAATATCTTATAATAATACTACTAAATTAAGAATATGTAGGGAGAATTTGGAAGGTGCTGTTTTTATATATCTGTTTTCCAGGACCAAACTGTGCTATAGAGGTTATCAATTACATATATATCCATGTGTTTCACTTATAAAGTATCTCTTAAGAGTAAATGTGTGTGCCTCAAGTAAAACTTCTAGCTCAGTGCAGTAACCTTTRAGGAAATGCCTGTCACTCAGGTCTTGATATGCGCTGCAGCCAGATTCATGTGCCACATCTAAACATATTAGAACAGGTAAAAGAGTTGTAAAACACTGCAGATCTGTCACTTGGTATTTAAAATCTATAGCAAATAAATGTGCTGTGGTCTTTAAACTCTAGGTAGTGTGATCTTACAAAATTGCTTTAAATCTGCCTTCTTTCCTTCCTTTTCTCCCAAATGAAACTTGCTCCCCTTCCTAAGGCAAATCTCTTTCTGCATCTTCTTTGAGCTAAAACATCTGCTGACAGATTTAAAGTAGCAGCTCTTTGTGCCTCATGGTTTTCCAGTGCTTCGCTGTTATCACAGTGCTTAGCTGTTATCAGGTAGCAAACTGGACTGCAGCTAGTTACAGCATTATGTCTTTTAAGATTCAAGAAAAGAGGCTGAAGGAGAAGAAAGATATTAGAGAAAGGGTAGGAAAAAGCAGAGTGTAGGAAAAAGAAAATCAGAAGAAATCAGTGAACAGAGGATGAGAAGGAAGTAAAACCAGGAAAAACAAAAGTTCCCTAAGTTCCCTTAGCAGTAGGATCGCTTCTGTGTACAACCTTCACAATAATCTTTACAGATTTAATCGTAGATACAGTGCATGTCCACCCACACGGTCACCAGACCATGAATAGGTGTTTCTAAGTGATTCCCTCTCCCTGGCCTCAGAYTATGCTGTATATCCGTGAGCATTCGTCAGCTGCCATGTTCAGTCTGCAGACAAACCACCGACGTTTGGCTTGGCTGAAGTGTGTTTGAAGCACTCGGGCATGGGGGAACCTGCTGACTGTCCATGCACACATTGCTGTGAATGGTGTCTGTGGTGGGAGGGGACGGCACGTGACTTATGCTGCCACAGGCATGCCCTCCCTTGGAGGCTAATGGGAATCATRAGCAAAACTGGGGAAGCACAAGTGACAGACCCGCAGTACCTAAAAATGATCTGTCCTGTCGCTGTGTTAATATGGCCTCTCATATAAGGTAGCATGAGAAGATTTTGAGACACTCATCACTGTTAACTGCGTGGATTTCAGGCGGATTTGTTACCAGCATATAGCTGGAGTGAGTGTATCCTGAGGATTGCCATGGTGACCCAAGTCATCCCGCTGAGGGGTAGGTGGAGAGACTCCTCTTCAGTTCAGTTTATCAGAGCAGAGTGAAACGCTTGGATCATCTGCATAAAAGGAACAAGATGCTTTCATACCCTCTCTCTTTGGCACTGTGCTCGCAGTGTGTTTAGGAAGGCGCTTGGCTTTGGTGCTCTGTTGCAGAGCTCACCATGGGAAGTTTGACCTGAGTTTTCTCCCCTTCTTTCAGTCTAGTACTCTGTTCTCTGTTTCTCCTGGTTAAGTTGTTTGAACGTAAAGAGAATAAAGGCAAATATGAGAGCAACCCACAGTCCTCCCAAATGCTGCGTGGTGGTAGGTACTGCTGAAGAGACGGGCACAGAGAGGGTGTCTGTGTGTACTCATAATAGCAGGGTGCTGGTTCTATAATGGTGATCAGCTGGAATGTCACATGGAAGGAGGTGGAATAAAAGTTACAGGGGACCTGCTCCAAAGTCCTGGTACRTGCCCATGTGCTAAGGCTTTGAAGATTCTGTGTATAAAGCTTGTTTGGCTGAAGGGCAATGAGCAATCGAGTAAGGAAGGAAAAGTGGGGAGAACTGGTGAACGCCTTCCATAATATTCAAGTTGCAACAAAACTGCAAAGGACAAAACCCCCTTTAGATTAGCCTGTGTGCTTCCAAATACCAGGCGTGGAGCCGCAGCTGCTGGTGAGGGGCTGCGGGAGCACTGCAGCCCGCGCAGGTCTGCTGCCGCGTGGCGGGAGCTGCAGAGGAGCTGCTGCCCTTCCCTGTGGGTTTCAGGGCAGGGCGGCTCTAATTCGCCCTCAGTTCATTGCCCACTGGAGCAGGAGGTAGGAAGACCTGCTGAGGTAGGAAGACCTGCTGAGCAGGCCCCTGGAGCTGCTGTCCCTGGCGGCCGGCTGGGGACCAGGGCTGCAGATTGCCCCAGCGCTGCCGTCCGCCTTGCGCCCTCTGCCCTTGCCGGCCCCGCTTTTCCTGGGCTCTTGTCCGTGCTCTGTCTGCTCCCAGGTGCCCCCTTGGAGAGAAGTGTGCGTGTCGCTGGCCAGCAGGCAAAGCCTTTGCTGTCTGACTTGGCGGCTCCCTTCCCCAATGACGCTCCAGGCACTCTGCGGTCATCAGGTCCAAACCTCCTGCCCATGTCTCAGCCCATGGGCTTGCAAATCGAGCTGGAAGTAAGGAGCCCGTGCTGCTGCTGATGATTCTTTTCATACAAGTAGAGACTGCAGATYCAGCGCACTGAGGGTCAGTGGGAGTTTATTGTTGCCGCTCCTGCYATTTGGGACCCTGTGGTTTTGTGGGCTGGCTGTGGTGGCTCATTGGTTACCCAGAATGAGGGAGGTGTGAGGGGGCGGCTCGGGTGAAAGGAAGCTGGGAACATGCTCAGCTGCAGCCCTGCAAGTGACACGGCTCAGGGAGGAATTTTGTACTGGAACGTGTTGTTTTTCCCTGTATGAGTTACCAAATACAAAYCAGGACTGGGACTATTTGATCTAGATTGTGACTCAGTGCAGGATGCTCTTCTCAGCATTTCTCATTTTTCTAAAGTGCACTAAAACATATTAATGTTTACATTTAGCGTATTAAGGATATGGGTTGGGGGAGTTATTCAGTTCATTTTTTTTGAAAATGATACAGTTTATACATATTTATAGAAATCTTGTCCTCACAAGCACTGTATAGTGACTGTGCTTATAGCTGCTAGCTATAATAAAATATGTTGTGATTCAACTGATAAAGGGGTTATGGTGTAACCTTAGCAGTCTTAGATGTGGTGATTATTGCTAAACTTTTCCTGTTTATTTATTTATTTATTTAATTAATTTATAAAAACCTGAGTAACTGTACCCCAATGCTGTAGGGTGCTATTCCTTCAGGTAGTCTGTGGTCATACAGGTGGTAGCAGTGCTTTTGCCCAGGCATGCTGAAATTGCTGGTCATCCTCCACTGTAGATTTTACGGATTGTGCTTGTTCACTATAACCATTCCATCCGCTCACGTGGTGTTTGTGGCAGACAGAAGAAGTAACGGAGTCAGGCATCCAGGTACCTGCTCTCTGTGTCCAAGCTATAGCGTTTCCTGAACAACTTCACTTAGAACAAGTAGCATTAGCTGATTAAGTTGTCAAAACTGAGCACCTGCATGCTGGTACARAGTTTGCYRTTCCCATGTTTGCCTTTTCTTGTGYGCTCTCTGGACTGAGTCCAAGTCAAGTTTTTAATCCGTCGTGCCGTTCGGAACCGGCTGTGCTGTAGTGCTGCTCTCAGCTTTTAGCTTCATTCTGGCGAAGCCTGGACTTACTGCCGTGAATTAGTGACTTTCTCCATGCAGTGATTTAAGCAAGATGTATGGATTCAAACACCGACTGCAGCCAGGGTGAGGGTGCTCTGGCAAAGGAGCACAATGGAGTAAGTCTCTGCTTAGTCAGATTTTGACTAGAGTGGGGGAATGAAGGCAATAGAAGAGCAGCAGTTTTGCAGCACTAAACCTATTGCAATCTTTCTGCTGTAAACTRTGAATTTTCAGTCAAAAATTTTTTTACATTAATTTACAAAATTCTTTAATTTACACTAAGGAATCTAGGACTTTAATTTTGTCCTAGTACTGAAATAAGGTGCAAATCCCTGTKGTGCGTGAGGTCCAAGTCCACTTGACCCCAACAGTGACCCAGTGAAGATTAGTGCAAATGTTTGCAGAGTCTGGGTGCAAGTCTTTTACTTAATGGTTTGACTTCCCCTTGGACTTAAAAACAAAGCACAAGTAGACTAGTAAAATGCTATTTCTGTGTTATAYGAGACAGAGAAGAATTGCTACAGGTTTAGCAATAATAGTAAAACAAAAAGCATCCTGCCAGCTAGACAGTTCTTCTGTCTGCAGCCTCATATACCTTTAGAAAATTTCTAAATTTTTAGAATTTTCTGGTACTTGATAGGCTTTATTTACAATTTGTAGGTCACTACTGACCTACCACTTGCTGATAATATTTATACAATTACACAAGGTATTGGCCATGCAAGGGTAATAAGCATTTTCTTCTTTGAAAGAAGAAAGAAGAAGCATTTCTTCTGTGAAAGAAGAATTTCTGCTCAACTGTGAGAGTTCRTGCTGATTAAGAATGCAGGATGTAGCCCTGTTAGCTTATAAAAATATTTCCACATTGTAAAGATATTTTGCCCTTTTTTGCAAAGTGTCATTTGATTGAAAATTATATTCAGGTTGGGGTCAAGAGCRCTCATGGATTTTTTTCTTTTTATATTTTCAAACCTTCTAGTCCTGTTAGAGCCAATGAAACTTGMAACAATTTTGACCAAAAAATCACTACGGATGACACGCTAAATCTTCTGAGTGATATCTCTATCTGGGATATCAGGACATTGTGGTAGAAAAGATAGATGAGATGGGTGCAGGAACATCAGGGCTGTGCCAGTAATACAGAATTGTGGGTGCAGTCTTTTGTGATCTTGCTTTAGCTGTCCCTGGACAGAGGAGCCCACAGAAGAGAAGAACGTAAGGATGAGGTCTCACTGTTCCCCTGTCCTGGGAGACTGAGCAGACCCAATAGAGACTGAATGAGGTTACCAGCCTTGTGCCAAAGATGGGGCTGAGAGAAACGGGCAGCACAGAATGAAGGTCTCTGCTTCTGCTGCCCACTAATCTGTTCTGAGGATGAGTGAAGGTCCCTTCTCTAAAGCCATCAACCTGCCACSTTTCCCAAACACTGAATTCGTTACTGAATGCAGAACACAGGTACAAGTCACATGTGCATATTTCTGGATAACCTTATGGGTTGACCCTTATTCATTTCTTTAGATAGAATGTTAACTATAATATATGGCTCCATTAGAGAAAATTAATATTTTCACCTAAGCAGATTAAAGGGAGAGAACTTGGCATATACTAATAGCATTATTTTGCTTAAGTGAAGCTACACCTGGGGTGATGTGGCCCATCAGACCTGCTTTGATGTAATTTGATCTKCACAGACAAATATATTTAAGAAAGAAGAAAAAAACCCAAGAACAGAAAACAAGGCAATTGGAGAAATCTGCTTCCACTGGCATTTTAATGACTTCTTTAGAGATGAAACGGCATCCGTGCAGAAGCACGAGGCGCTACAAGTGACACCGTAATGACTCCTGAGCACTTTTACCATGTCAGTGAAAGTGCATTACATTGAGCTGGAGTAATAGCTTGAAACGTTGGTTCAGTTGTATTAAAAACTTTTGGTCCTTAGAATTGTTAAGAATCCTTTGGAGAGCTGAGTGTAACCTTCAGGGACTCGAGTGTTTTAATAACACTGCCTTCTTACGAGGCAGCTGCTACTTGCGTTGTCATCAGGGCGCTTTGCTGGCACACAGGGCATTTCCAGTGTGCGACAGGGGAAAATCTGCCTGTGGTTCCCTGCACAGTTCCGATACTGCGAGTGTTGAGGAGCGCTGGCTCTCCATGGAGGACGCTCCTTGCAGGTCAGCGTCRTTAGTGGATGCATGGCTGAGACCAGGACCTCATGAACTGCGTGCGCCAGCCTGATGGGGACAAAATCCAGAYTGGGACTTGAGCACTCCTCATAGAGCAGCAGCGAGGCTCTTTTGACRGTTGAATCTTTTCCTATGTAGAATTTCTGTATTTTCACTTGCTAGCTACAAGTTTGCAAGCATCTTGTGAGTTGGCTGTGCTAAACGCCTTTTTTTCCCTCTACATTTTTATTCTAAATATATATGTTCTCTCGTCATTTTATAGCCCATATTCTTTTTTAGCATCTCTGTTGTTTTTCTGATATGATACTGCGAGTTGCTTTGGAGATTCGGGCACTATTAAGTGTGAATTACACATTCAGCAGGCTGTCGGCTGCAGTCTGACCAGTCTGTTGCAACCAGGGAGCAATCGTGTTTCCCGCAGCACCGTCCCAGCTGCACGACTGTCACTTCCCATTACGCTTGCCTTGAACAACTGACTGTGGCTTGTAACGGCAATAATTGCCTCAAAATTGTTTGTCATGTTTGCCTTGTTAGCAACAAACTACTAACTGTTGGTAGCAATCAAGTTCTCAGCTATTATTGCACAGTTACACAGGGGAATTCTTTTGGCCAATAATAGCTCAGAAATGAGAATTATCGTCTCATGGGTAATGGGAAAATGCTTGCGGATCATTCATGCTGCMCACAGCCCTCCTCTTTTGCATGAGCAATCCAGTGTTAAGGGGGACCTGCTCTTGCATGAAAGGCCGGTCTCCGCTCGGTGTCCGCCTGCACCTTCAGGGCAGCTCTGCATGTTGCATCAGTGCTGTATCTCTAACAGCAGATATTTTATTTTGGAAATAATACCAATAAAACCCATCTATTCCTCAGACAGGAGGTCAAAAGCTCCAACAGAAACTGATTTGATCACAGTTTCAGTGTGCATATAAATAAGCCTAGCGGGATTTTAAAAAGCGTTGGTTGGGTTTTGGTCGTCTTTGTTCTTTTTTGATCTTTCCATCTCTCAGGCTTTTCCTTCCTATATCTCCGTAACCTCAAAAATAAGAAGGGTTATTCTTAYGTTTCATTTTGACTTCTAGAACAGTCGTTCTGCCCAGTACATCCTTTCCATAAATAACAGTTGACTGTAGCAGGAACTGTGTGCTCAGATTGCTTGACTGAATTTGACCTACTTCCTTACAGGGTAGGTAAAAGGGGTTTTCTTGATGATTACTATTAAACCATAAACTAGGTATTTGCTTTCCATTTCTTTCGATGCAAAAAATCTAATAGAGCATTTTTATTTCAGTAGAAGGGATGCAAACCCATGTGCTTTAAGGAAAACTAAAGCTGGCTGTTAATTCTTTACTATGCTATATTCTAATGAAATATTTTTCTTTCCTGTAACAGGAAGTTCCCTAGAGACAATGGGCTGTCTAGTGAAAGATTTTCTGAAATGGAAATTTCTTTAAATCATTTATCATCTGGTGAAGTATTTTTAATGCTGAATGATTAAAACTAGGATTCAGTTGCTAACCAGATGCATGTCCCTTGATTACAAAATTAAGTCATACTTTTTCAGCACTATAGTATTTTGTAATATTTAACACATAGAAAGTAGATGTGTTTATTTTCCTGAGACCCGTGAAGCAGTATATTCGAACATTGACTTAATRTTGCTAAACAGTAACTGTATTTGTTATTCTGGACAGAGGGACACCCTTTTGCTTTCACTTCTTAATAGCTAAATGGAAGAAATGGAAGAAAAATTTACTATGAAATTCTCAGGGTAAGCTGAACTTCAGCTGTTTCCTTTTTTAAAATTAGTGCTAATTAACTATCTAGTTATTGTGAGAAAGACAGAAGTGATAGTTTACAAGTTGATATAGAAACATTCATAAAATGTTAGATTTAACATCAACATAAACTAAAGTACAGAGAGGCCCTTTGGCGAATTTATTTAGCGTTTGGGGACTTGCCAGCAGCTTGCTGGGAGACCTCTGAGGCTGAGGCACTCTCTTGGTGCTGAAGGAGTGCCCAGGAAGAGTCAGAGAGACTTTATGAGCTGCCCAGAGCATTTGGGGAAATGATCTGTGGAGGAGCAAACTCTTTGTGGACTGCTCTGTGATGTGATGGTGAGAAACCCATCCAGAACCTCACCTTTAAGGGTTGGCATTGCTGTTAGAATAAATACGCATAGCATAAGAAAAAAGGAAGAATCCAATCATTTGCATACAGGTTTATGTGCAGGAAATGAAGGAAAAGGRACACCTCAGGTCAGCTCCAGGAAGTTTTGCTCTGTCTTTACCAGATAACAACTCCTGAGCATGTCAGAGTCTCCTTGGCTTGGGGATATTGGCATCCTTTTATCCGGAGTTCTTCTTCAGGCATTCGCTTTCCTCTCACATTCCCGTTTTTCACAAGCCACCTTTCCTGTGAGCTGGATCACGGGGTCAGCTTCGTGCCTCTCCAGTGGCTCCTGAACCTCTGGCAGTCCCGATATCCCACACGCTTTACTGGGTGAAGTTGTTCCCTGAGCAGMAGGTAGGGTGAACCTCTTGATAACTGTCCTGGACCTCAGCTATAAACCAACTGTTAAAATTGTATCAAAAGAAAATTATTTTTGATTGAGAGATAGGATTTAAACCTCCATGTTAATTTTTTTTTCGTGCCCTAAAACTTTCATGTAACTGTAGACATTTGCAGTGGTACTTCAATGAGATCAGATACCTGAATAAAGCCTGTGGTTCATTATCAGCTTTTAAATAAGATGACAATAACATGTATTTTAGGATGATAGTTAATTAGAATATTTGATTCAGTGCTTTAAGAAACATGGTGATATAACCATGATATCAAGAAAATATTTTTAAATTTTTTAGCAGAAAAAAATTACTATCACAGATATTGGATGGGAGAAGAAATTAAGGAATGTATACTGTGAGAGGATGGATGTATTTTTTTCTGTAAAGGCAACAGAACAGATATGACCCTGCAATTGCATGAAGTGATGTTGGTTGGTTTGTTTGTTTGTTTTTGTTAAGAAAAAAAAGAGATCTTCAGAATAGAATCTTCTAGATTGGGGGAGTCTAGAGGGTAAAATAATTTGCATCCTGGAAGATTATATAAGGAATTCCCTAAGTCTAAGAACAGCATTTTGAAATGTATTGCAATTTAAATGACTTAGGCAAAGGCATGAGGTTGATACTTAAACAGCATAGTGTAATAAAACTGTTGGAAGGTTATTCCAAAGGGAGCTGACACTTCAGCCTATTGAAGAGAGGGTGAAGAGACAGAACTACATGACTTAAGAACTCCTAATGTGAATTTCCAGCAGTGGGAAAATATGCCCTTGTCAAGGAGAGATGGTGCAAATAGCGAGAGCAGCCGGATGATCTAAAGAGGCAGAAAGGCAGTGGAAGAATCCAGGGCTGCCAGATCTTTTAAACAAGACTCCTTCTATGTTTGTAAGAGATCTGTAAGTAATAACTGAATATTGCCCAGGTCTATATGCACCTTCTTCACCAAAGCAAGCTGGGAGTTCCAGAATTGGCAGCCTTTTTATAATAGTTCTCTGAGTACCTTTTTTTTTTTTTTTTTTTTTTTCCCCCCTCAAAAATTCAAAAGAACTTTGACTCCTAATGATTTGGCTTTTGGAATTTGTATTTGGTACAATCACATCCAAAAGATATAGATGCAATCAAAACCATACTTAAGTCAATGATAAGAACTTCTACAAACTCTGCTGGAGCCAAAGTTTCCTGTTTCATGTTTCCAGAATAAATTTTGAGCAGTGGAGCTGATTCAGAAGTACTGGAAGTTGGTACTGGCTATTAGTTAAACCATTAGTGCAGTTTTTGCATGGGTGATAAACTTTCATTCGCTGTTTTAGCCAGGCTCTGTCTGAGCTCCTGTACCTTCCTTCTTCCTGCTCCCTTTCTGCAGTTCTGTACTAGTTGTTAGGTGTCCTGCCTAGGAACTGTGCAAATGCTTAGATTCCTGGCTCAGATTGTCCCTAGTTACTCCTATACTTCTGTAATAATAATAAAAAAATCAGYTGCACACTTACATCTTCTGAAATATGYGCTATTTTAATTAGAAGCAGAGATACTGTCAAGTCTGTTAGTGGGGACATRTTTTTCCTTTCTTCGGATCAGCTACTCAGTGGTGTGCCTCCATTCATTTTCTGTAAAAAAACAGAGCCTACAAGGATTGCTTGCTTGAGGTGGGAAAATAGTGATGACAGTAGTAAAAGGCACAGGCACATGTGGTGCAGGTAGGTTTTGAAGACTAAGAGTGCAGCTTGACCAAAGCCTCCACAGTGGTTTAAGAAATGTCTTCATGTTAGTGAAATGTCWTCTTAGTTTTCTCTGTTAGCCTCTCTCTGTTGGTGTCATGGAGTATTGTTTTCATTAGAATTTTACWAAAAGAGAGCTTTGTAAAGGAGGGGATGGACATAGTAAATCAAATAYTTTCTTGGGAAATCTTCACCTCCTAAGAACCTGTGTATGCTGCTAGCATCCTACCCTTCTGCAGGCAGCCCAGACACAGCCGTGGCTATACATGAGACAGGGCTCTTCTAGAAAARCTGGTGTTGTATGGATTATGTAGTTAGATGGGTAGCGTTAGCCCCCTAATCTTTTCTGTTCCTTCCTCCTCCTCCTCCTCCGAGTCTGCTCTCTGGTTTGGAGCGGCCCCCGTTGCTGATCTGTGGGTGGTTCTGTTCAGTCTATGGCTTTTTACAGGGTGGTCTGATGCCCCCTAGGGCATTTCCCGTTTTGTAGATGTGTCTCTGTGAGCACAAGAGGATGCTGCAAGATGACCTCAGTGTGAGGGCAACGTTTGTTCTTTAAACTGTCCCTCTCCGCAGAGTGGATTTCCCTCAGTAACGAGGGGTTTTTTTAGACATTCCTTCCTTCCAGTGACTTAGTGCTTAGGTAGTGGCAGGGGGTGAGTCCCTCTCTTTGACAAGGCTGTATCTCCAACAGCATTTATTAAAAATAAAGTTAGCCCTGAATAATGGAGTCTTTTGCCCTATTGCATAATTCATGGCATAATATGAAACAGGCACAGCCCCTGCTCCTGAGCCACCTTTTAGGAGCTTTCATTCTTACGTACAATGATTGCGGTAATCGGGGTGAGAAATCATAAAATAGCTCAAGAAGGAAAGGAGGAAATTTCTGGCTTGTTACAGATGGAAGATTATTTTTTGCTACCATATAGAGCRTCCAGCAGCATAGCATTTAAAGGGGTCTCAACATCAAGACTGCGGGTTTCCAGTTACTGGGGGATGATCAGGAAGCTCTTTTTTTTTCTTCTTGCCACCTTTTATCTGGCACCTTTATCTTTAAAAGGCAACTTTTTCTGTGAGTGCTGCTATCACCTAGGCTTCAAGACAGCTCAAGCAGGGAAAGAGATTGGAGAGASAGGCTTTTCACCTTGGCGTTAAAGCGATGAGGAAAAGGTTTTCCCACCCTCTGGCATAGTTACTGRGAAGGAACAGTGAGGCTTTGCCTCCTGAAAGTGAGGATTTGAGTTTCCATGATACTCCTTCCTTCTCAGTCTAATAAAGCTCTGAAGTGTTTCCAATCAGTATTTGGCAATGGAAACTACTTGATTCAAAGGAGGACRTAGTAGTAAAGAAGATGTGCTGGTGGTTGGAAGGCACGTACTTCCATGAGGACGAAATGGAGTAGAGAAAAAAAAAAAAAGAAAATAAAGGTGAGGACAAGGTTTGTTCAGCCTGGTTTCTGGGCTGGATTTCTGGGCACTACCAGAGAAGTGCAGCTTGAGAAGCGGGCAGCAGCGACTCTGCAGGGCTCATGTGGAGGACAGGAAGCGAGGCCGTGCTGCTTGGGGCCGTGACTCCCCGGGGAGGTGGCAGGTGACAGAGCGCCCCTCTGTCATTGGTACCCTGGCAGTGCTGCTCTCGGGGAGCGTCCGCACGTTCTCGTGTGGTCAGCTCACAAAGGAGCTGCGCRAGAGAGTATTGCTTCCCAGAGTGTGAAATGATAATGTCCGTGATGGTAAATTTAGATGTCTGTCTTCATWATTTTAGTGGGCCTACATTGGTTTATGCCGAAAGTGGTTCTGAGCCTGTTTAAAAACAGCTCTTTTTTTCTGGCAACAATATTGATTTTTGTCACAGCTGATAGTTGTCACCACATCCTTGCAAGTGTGAAAAATGTAATCTTACACTGCATTATTTGTTAGGCTCATTTTATATGTCCAAAGTGCAGTGGTAATAAAGATATCCCACTGAGGTCCACCCGTTTTCCACTACRGTCTTAAAATGGTAGAGTAGCTAAATAGATAGTTGTGTAAACTCCTGCTTGATTTCAGTACAATAAAATCCGCTCTGGAATAGAGCTAGTCAGTGACATGGCACAAACAGCGTGCTGCATTATGTTGTCTACATTTCAGAAGAGATGCTGTCACCTACCTCTTCCGCCCACCCTCCACATGTGGAATGTCTTTTCAAAGCGATCTGAGGGTGTTTGCCAGCGCATTTAAATTGAAGGTTTGACTCAGTAGTTTTATCGCTCTAAGTAGTAATGCTAAAGGAAACATTTTCAATTGGGAGCATTTGGGGAAATATTGCTGTCTTTGTCAAGTGTACCCATATGTACAACAAGAGTGGCAGCAATTTCCAGTGACTCAGAGCATCCGTAATGCAGGATGTTTACAGTTATTTGTAGGGAGAGCAAGGCTCAGAAAGGTTGCTCTTGTATTTCCTACTTCATCATTTCCAGTTAAATCAGAAGGCAAATGGAACTGGTGAAATGATGCAAGGAGGTTTTTCTGACAAAATAATGATGTCCAGGGCCTTGAGGTGTAGTAAAATATGGTATTTAGAACCTGGAGATACCAGAATTTTCAAGTAACATGATTGAATGCCAGAACATGGTTTGCAGATTGTGAAATAAGGAAAACAAAACAGTCTAAAAATATATGGKTTTGTGAACCATATTATTAGTTTGTGGATGTTGGAATTTATCAAAGGCTCTAAGTAGTGTGTCAAGGAGCCGTTGCAGGTGGAGAGAAAACAGAGAGGATGTTACTGTCATATTCCTTCTATGAGAGTGAAAGGAGGTGACAGGGATTTTCGGGCTTCTGTAAAATCCAAGGAGAAAGAGCTGTAGAGCTACTGGATAAAAATCTACCCTAAGCTACATCTGCACTAGTCTTTAATCAAGTGTGACTAGCTTGTGGAAGGAAAAGATGTTCTTTGGCCCTGACAGCTGAAACTGGTTTGTAATTGACTTTTTGTTTATGTGGATGTTCACACTGATTCAGCACTGACTATATATAGTGTTTTTATTATTATTATTTTGTATTTTTTCAACAAATCCACTTTTTTTGATGTTAGAGAAGAACAGCTTTTAGACTAAGCCAGAATTCTGGATGGTATTTTAAGATCCACCCACATTGTATGGTATGGTCTTTAATGCTCTATRTTAAAGTCTCTAAACAAGCTAAATATGAAATGGGTTGAACATATGGATTAGCCAAAGATAACCAAAGTAGGATCCTTGGCTTTCTGCATGATACCTCAGCTCAGTCTGAAGGCATTTTTGGGACGTGTTCACAGGAAAGAAGAGGATGTTTGGGAAGACAGACCAGGAACTTTCTCCACAGTAGAAGCTCTGCTAKCTATATGGCATGATTACGTAAAAAAACATATGGAAGCTGTCAGTGGCTAATGTTTTCAAGACTGGGCTAAGGCCTTAAGYGCATTTGGATTTTGGATCATGATATGTATCTCCTTATACCTATGTTGTTCCTGAGTAGACAGACAAAACACCAGTGAGTTCTTTGCTTTAAATATAATWATTCCTGAACCGTTTAAAACCCAAACCCTCAATTCGATTAAAACAACAACAAAGAAGCTGTGATGTATAAACTTGAATCCAGGTTGAATCTGGCCTAGTGTAGCTCTTTAACTACTGTTGGAGTGTCATGGATTGCACATCTGCTGCCTTAGCCCAGGTAATTTTAATAGTAAATGTTTGGTAGCAGAATCAGAGGGGAGATACTTTCACTGGTCATCCTGATTTCACATCTTCAGTCAGCTGCAGGATGTGCCTACGGTTGAGGGCAGCTCAGAATGAGCTGAGTTCAGAATAAGCCTCAGACTGGTCAGGTGGAAATTGCTGACAGTTCCTGTTTCATACCTGGACAAATTCAAACAGCTGGTRTCACACCAGAAGGAAGTTAAACTCATTCAAGTCATGTGCAGCTTGCAACTCCATATTGACTTTATASTAAAGTAGGTGCCCTCTCATGCTTAGCTCCAGGTAGTTTAAAAAAACTCTTACCTCTTGCAAGGCTTTCTGTTGTTTCATTTCCAGATGCTCTAACTAGGAACCTTGGAAGAATTGAAGGTTGTCCAGGAGGGCTGGCTCTCTGCAGCTTTTGGCTCTGAGAAAGCTTCGGAAAAGTGGARTGAGCAGTAGGAATTTCTACTGTTTGGATCAACCTTTATCTTGGCAGGGTTTGTAAAGAATTATCTGAGGTGTAAACTCATCCCATTTATAGACAGCACACTTCTTGATTTTAGAGAAGCTGACTGATATGCTGAGAAAGGAAAATAATATTTGAATAGAGATTAAGGAATGATAAACAGTGCACTTCCAAGCTATCTTCATTCCAAAACTGTTATGTACTAGGAACTAATACACTTTTAAATTTTTTCAATTTGTAGCTGTCTATACACTTTGGCAATGAAAGGAATCCTCATAAATAAATTAACCAAATCTTCTGGGGCTTTTTGTCTGAAAAATACAAGTCAGGTTTTGCATTGCTCAGCCAGCCTTGCAATGGCAGGTTATCATTGCTGGCACACAGCACGAAGTTTCTGCAGTGCAGTTTTGCTCCCAGTGTTATACAGGTTGCTCAGCCAAACTTGTCATTAACAAGTGTGGCAACACCCCTAGGCAAAGAGATGATTTGATAATGAACAGCCATCATCCTATGTGAATAGACAGCTCCTGGACATAGATGCCAAGAGCTCCTCTGCCCAACTTTTGAAAGCCTGGATCCCTAGSTGCAAATGATTGAGGTGCTCTTTTTGAACTGCTCTACCTACAGTAATCAGGCAAAAATAGTTTCAGTGAATATGTACTGGAAACTCTTCCTCGAGAGAGGTTTCTGTCCTGACATATATTTCTGCATCACTGGGCTTCCCTGTGTGTGCTCTGATCCCTCTGGACCTGTTTCCTTCATTGAAATGATCTGTCTTTGATTGCTCCAATTCTTTCTAAAAATTCTGTGACAAGTTGAAGGTTCAACATTTTAAATRCTGTGTTTACTGTCTCTGTGTACACAAATGTGTCAGATTATACATAGAACATTCTTTATATAATATTAGGTTATAAACCTAAATAGATATTGCAGAATTACATTTTTTTCTGTGATAATTTTAGGTGGTGAAAGTCACCTTGCACAAAGGTCCATCAGAAGGCAGTATATTTCATGCACAGGTGCACACAGTTGTCCCTTAAATACTAATTGATTTTTTCTCATTGTAGATATGATTAATCATTTCTTCACCAGCATATGAATGAGGTCGTATCAGGAATCTGTTGAATCCAATGAACACTTTTTACTACAGTGCTGCTTTTAATTTAGTAGTTTGTTGAATATGCAAACCTGTGTAAGGAACAAAAAATGATAGCTACTCTGAATGTAAAACATATCTGAAAGAAGTAGTATATGAAAAAACTAAATGGAGCATCATAAATGGGCAATGAACTTTCATACTGTGTTCTAACTGGTAGTGCAAGATGCTGACGGCATCAGCTGAGGAAATGAAACCTCTCAATTCTCTTTAGATTTGCTGTGAGGAAAATATACTTAATACCTTCAAAAAGATCCAGTAAGTGGTAATTAAGCCCAACTATCAGCAAAGTCTCTTAACAAGCAACATGGCAAAAGTAAGATGATCTACATTCAGATATCCTAATCCAGATTGCCCCTTCCTCTCTAGGCCTTTCTGCGTCTTGCTGAAAGTCTGACCTCTGAAAGTCATTTTGATGTATGAGAAACCTTAAAAAATGTAAGTGTGCTCCCAGACCCCTGTCTATCTGAACTGCCTTCTTATAACGTCATAATGCAGGAAGATATCATGTCATCCAAACATTCCAGCCCATAGTAGGCTTAGTATTGTAGGTCTGCTGAAGTTTATTTACTTGTATGTAGATTTGAAAAAGCAACCTTATAAAATTGTCATCAAATCGTCTAGCATAGTAAAAGTATTATTAAAGGAAACAGGAAAAWATGTTTATTGTGCCTATTATGAGCTCTTGCACAGTGTTCTTTTTTGACATTTGAAGCTTTATCACTACTATTTTGTAACTACAGTAGAAGAACGTAGCAATGTTCACAGCGCAGTCTGTGAGTCACTCCCATTTGAGGAAAGCCGTGACATGCTAAATACACCAAGGCATAAATGTTTAGTTTAGCTAATATGGGACACTCAAGCGGCAGCCAGTTCATGCCTCTGGAACTGAGGTAGCCACTTGTTTTCAGTGGTAACCATGGCCTGTCATTTGTTAGTTCCTTTGCTAAATTATTGCAGGTACCTAGTCATAGGCATCAAAGCCAAAATGAACCATTCAAATGGATGTTTTGCTCAATACTGACTGTGAGTGACTCCAGTTATGACTAGTTTAGAGTCACGGCTAACTAGACCGCATGGCAAACATATGCGACGGYGTTCTCGTGGCCCACAGTTCCCAGTCCTGGTTGGGAACGTGTCCAGAGTTCTGTGTACATCAATTCTGACCTGCAGACCTGGGCTTCTTTTGAGCAGTCAGAAAACATGAGGATGGGGAGTTTGGTGTCCAGGACATATTGCCAGGCTGAGGAGGGAGACTTGCTTTCGCATCCCACAGGCTGGACTCAAGGTTTAACACATCTCTCAAAGTGTTTGGCAAATATCTTTGAGTTAATTTCAGGACATTTTAAAACACTCACTACTGACTCAGTGTAGTGTGTAGATCACTAGATTTGCAAAGGCATTTAGGTAGAACTAGGTTTTGTTAAAACAAGTGAGAACTGAGCYCTTGAATACTTGGAAATTTTTCTGYGCTMTTTTTTTCCTGTTTGCTGGAACATACCAGTATTAATCTGGAKATGCCTATTTATAGCTATTTATATAGGCTATTTATATATAGCCTATTTATTATAAAATGTTCATTGTTACAACTGGTACTGGTTCAACTTTATATCCACCAACATGTTACACGGAACTGTTTAGGATCGAGTGTGTGTCCTCTCTACCTTAAGGCTCTAGTGTTCTGCCTTAGGGCCAGGCTTGGGTGCCTTAGGGMCAGGCTTGGTGACCTGTCTTCCCAKGGCCCTGGAGCAGGGGGATACGTGACCTCCATCATGAAGATGTTGAGCTGCAGGGATACATGGGGAGAGCGTGTCCGGCTGAGAATTAAGCTTAAAAACTGCCTTTCAGCTGGGAAGGCTGACGTAGCCTTTCCTCACATGGCTTTGGGACAGTGCCATAATGAGCTTTGAGAGGACAGTTCCGTTCCTTTTCCCCATGAACTCCCCACCTTCACGTGCTCCCTGTGTGGACTGGAGCATTAGGACCAGCCATGATGGACTCTGTGTTGATGAATGGTCTATACGATCCACATTCATTACATTTAACACATATCTAAAGGGTTCTGTGAATGGCTTCCCTTTCCAAAATATCTAGTTTGCTTCCATTGTGATTCTATTTTAATTAGTATTTTGTTTTCATTTGACCTTTCAAGCAAAAGGGAAGGTCTGGTTACCTACCAGCTGCTGTTTAACTTATAATGCTGGTAAACACTTTGTTCTCCACCTGGTCCTTTGCCAAAAATACCTTTCTTCCTTAGAGTGCCAATTTTCCTAGTATATTCTTCAATAAAACTGTGAATTGTTTTTATTGGAATTAGATGGATTTGCTGCTGTGAATGAAATGGATGAGAGTGAAAAATCTCACAATTCAAAAACAATGTTTCTGAATAATGGTTTTGAAATAAGATGTTTGTTATAAGTTTTGTKCTCTAATAACAATTTGCTGTAGTTTTGTTCCTAGTTTTATTTTCTCCTCTTTGTTTCCTGGAAAAAAAWATGTTAAAAAGTAAGGTAATCACCAATTACTGTAATAGCCACTAGAGGTCTACGGATATCAAAATTCTGCCAACATTAATTATTTCTGAAAGTATTAAAAATCTTATGTTTCATCTAAAAGAAATTGCCTCATTAAACTTGTTTCCTTTGTGATATGTATCATTTTAATTCTCTAAATTTTTAATATCTTCATATTGCTTTTGGTTAAGTAGTATTTTCCTGGAGTGGGGTACAATTACAATGTAAAATTTGTAACTGARAGGCAAAGTGGCTAAAACATTCCCAACTATATTCCTTCAGTGTGTATATTATAATGAAGTTCACTGTGAAGAATACTTTTTAACTGTTAATCTTGCAGCAGAYCSTATTTTTATGAAATTATTCTGCAATCAATAAYTTTATACAACCTTATTGAATTCCATCTACCCTTGAGGATTTTAAAATCTTAAAATATACACTCTCTTTATAATGATCTTAATTTTATGCTTTTAAAATTTCTATCAACAACTGTGAATTAGATTATTGTTTATTAATGTTTATCATTACTTCCTGTATGCCTRGTAATTCATCACAGCAGTAGGCTTGTATTCTTTGGTGCGAAAGGGGTGATACATTAATAGCTCTTCTCCAGAGACTTCTATGCAAATAGAAGGTGGCACGTATTTCTTCTGGGTCAAAGCAAATAGACCGAGAAATGGGTAGGTCATATCTGCCCCGAGATTCTTCAGGTCACCTCTAGTTCTTAGGGGTTGGAAACTGGGCATGAGAATATTCGTTTGAGACCTGACTTACTTAGAATTAAGTAGGATYATTGCTTCTTGTTGTGCAAAATGTTTTACATCCTCCTTGCCATGAGCTAGACCAGTCACAACCTGGCTGCCTCCCACTGAATGTCACGTTCTGGTTTTGTCTGGTAGTGTTTTCCACTTGGTATCTGACAAAGGGAGATAGATAATGTCTTTGCCTCCTGGAAAAAAAAGGTAGTGTCTTAGACAGTGTCACTTCAATCAGGGTAGCAGCTGTTTTGCCAAGGGTACAAATGAGGCCCCATTCAGCCCATMCAGAGAGCTTTGCTGATGATGTGTATTTAGGCAGGTGCTTTGATGACCTGGGATGAATTGTTAAATCTCGAGCTTGAATGGGATGAAAATACTGTTTTTATCCACATGAAAGAGTCTGCAGAGCGAGAAACCTAGATAGATACTCCTTCTCTTAGGATGTGTCTGAACAGTAAATGAAGTTAATGGTAATATGCAAAAGTGGATGTCTGGGCATTTCGGTAGATAAAACATGATACAAAGACTGGGAAAGAACAGAGTGAGGACCCTGTGCCCCGTGCTGGGTGTCCCTGCTGGAGCAGGGGGTGGACTGGAGGATCTCTAGAGGTCCCTTCCGKCCTCAGCCATCCTGTGGTTCTGTGAATCGCCGTGCGAGTGTCGCCTGTGTTCTGTATGGTGGGTTGTACCGAAGYACCGACCGTGCGCTGGCTGCGCTGYGGCTGCTGTACGCTCCCTGTTCTTAGGGCAGCCCTGTGTTACCGTGTGGAAAGCTGTCCTGTGCGTAGCCTTCCCGACTTGCTGAAGGGTGAGGACTACAGTAGCGTGGTGACTTCACCGAGTTGTGCTTTTGGGGGCAGTGACAATTTAAAGAAAAGGAAAACCTGTAAAATCTGTCATTGTCTCGGGCTGTTTATTATAACAGAAAAAAAATCTGGTGACTGTGTCTCCCAATCTTAATATTTGAGAAGTATTTCCCTAGTTAGTTGGAGTGCTTGGTGTGAGTAAACCTTTTTAATAGGAGAAATCGTTAGTCTGGTAGAAGAAGTCATGAAAAATCTTTTTGTTAAAATGTAGACTCTTGTGTAAAGGGTCACTTGTGCATAAGCCATGCCAAGGTAGTTCTTATTAGTGCCCTTTCTGGAAATACTTCGTTTTTATCCTCTTTCATTCTAAAATGAAATTACCACATAAAGGTGACGGTGCCTCTTCCTGCCCTAAGAAACCCCTCAGGAATTGGTTCTTGCTCTGCTGGCTGCCCAGCGCAAGGACCACCTTGTGCAAGAGGCAGGAGAGGAGCCGCTTTCCAGCCCGCGCCGGGAGGGGCGAGAAGGACTCGCGGTCCYGCTCGGCGCCTGCGTCCCACAGGGATTCCCTCTGGGAAGAGCAGGGGGAGGAGCCGCTCCCCACACGCCCCTGGGCCTTCGATGGGGAAGGGCAGTCCTGGGCTGCTGTCAGGGCTCCGGGAGCCTACCCAGTGATGCTGGCACAGCCAAATGGACAGAGCCGAGGTAGCTGGGGGGAATGTGAGCACAAAAGAGRGCCCTTCCGAGCCGTTTTGTCTGTTCTTTTCATTATCATCCATTCATCATGGATGTATCCGAGCTCAGATGTATCCGAGCTCCGGAGAGGAGGCTTGATCTATTTTCATTCAGTGTTGGAGGACTCGATTTAAAAACAGCTGTTTAAAAACTCTTATTATTACTTGTAACTGTYATCATCTCTCTTTCTTTATAACATCGAGGCCTTTTCCTGGTGCTGGTCCCCTCGTACAGAATTTACGGTGACTGTAGTTGTTGTATAACAACCCGAGGGGCTCCCAGAGYGACCAGCAACAGGCAGAACTGCCCGGCTTTCCTGAGCGTCCCACACGTGGCTGGAACGAATGCTGAAAGTGATTAGGGTGAGGGAGAGAAAAAGTCCAAGATACATCATAAGCTTTTTTTCTTTTTTTTCTTTTTTTTATTATTTAAGAAAAAGCAGATGTAGGCTATGAGAGGTTAATGGGGCATACTTAAAGACTCTCAATGTAGCAAAACTAATGGAAACATTTTTCTTTTTAGCTCTGAAATGAAATTATATGGCAGTAGGGGGTAGAATCAGTATTATTTTTTTTAGATATGTGAATTCCTAGTTCCCATTGTCCCAGAATTGGTGATCCACCCCTTTGAAGCTTTATTCCCTAAAGCTAGTTGCAATATAAGCAGTGTGTGAACAGGTGTGGAGGGCTGTTTGTTTGTTTTCACTTTCTTTTCTTCTGTTTCCTCGAATAGTAGGGTTTGGGGGGAAAAAAAAGGAATATCTGGACTAGGAAAAGGCATCTTATTTCACCTTGCTGTGGGTAAAGTGTGTCAATTTTGCATCCATGCTGCAGGGAAAGGATGAGAAGTCAAATGACAGATGATTAGCACTAGTTATGCTCTCTGCTGTCCTTGGCTGGGACCTCAGCCAAAACCATTTCCGGCATTAGGAGTAAATGAGAGAAATACTGTTCTTTACAAGTCTCCCAACCCTTTCTGAAGCTCACAGATGCATCCAACACATTAGACTGAATTCCAAATGGAAGCATCCTGAGATGCGTCTTGCTAATGCTCTTTTGGTTTTGTTAATTTTTGTTGCAGTCCTCCAAAAACTACTGTCCATTTTGGGGAGTTCTGTAAGCAGCAATGCAGATTCCAAACAAACAGACCCAAGCAACACCTGAATGAACACGCACAAATGCAAAAGTCCATTTTAGTTGTAAAATACTGATTTTAGGGCACGTGTGTGTGTGCATATACATACATATAGAGGAGGGGATGAATTAGGGAATTTTGGGGCCCATTTTGAGGCACATTATATGATAAAAAGGAAAACATTGCGCATTTGCCACTCAGCTGCTGGAGTTCCTTTCAGCTTACATTTGAGATCAGAAATCTGGGCAATGTGAAGTATTTAGGCATTGTATTCTTACTAAATGTATTAATTAAATATCAGTGACTCAGTGAACTGGATGTGGATRGTACGCTGGCGAAAGCCCTCTTTGGTGCGGGTTTTATTAACTGAATCAACATGCTGTGCATTTTACTTAAGGCTCGGGTGTCTATAAATAGCCTCCCCCCGGGCCTTTGACTTGCAGACAGGCCTTGGCTTTGTGTGCGGCAGGATGGGTGAAGGCGAGCGCTGGAGAGGGTTTTCCTCTGGTGTTAGTGTGCGTATATAAACACGTGTRGGGTAATGGCTGTGCAGGTTCGGTGGCTGGAATGCTGATATCCCTCCCTGGGAAGCCATCGCTCCCCATGACAGCCTAATGAGACGCCGGCAGTGGCTGCCCGCCTGTCCCTCGCGGGGCTGGCCRTGGTGGTGTGCTGAAGGATGCTGCAGTGAGGCCGGCCGGGCCCCTCGGGAAGCTCGGGGGGACGTGTCCTGGTGACGCTCTACGAGCCTTCCCGGAGGAACACTGCTCTGCCTAAATAAATCCACTCCCCGGGGGGCTCTTAGAATAGCAACCGCTCGATGACTGCCGGGATATTTCATACTGTGAAAATGAAAAACCTCAGCTCTAGTATCTATAATATGGAGACCAGCTAAATGTATCTCTCTTAGCGCTTTATCATTTACTGACAGAAGAGCCTTGTCTTTCTCCCTGTTTCTGTATGTAAGTTATGTTGTATACGCTTTACACTGTTTGGGACTAGGCTTCCTTAGGGACTTGCATTCTCCTTGCTTACCGTACTGAAGCAGAGGTCACATGTGATGCGTTTGCTGGTATTTCTTATTTCTTGGAGCATATATTTCTTACAGAGAAGGGAGGAGATGAAGACGTATTGCTGTGTGGGATGGAAATACGTGTGTGTGTGTGTGTGTTCTGGAGGTGTGCAGTGCAAGCCTAGCCCCTGGGACCAGCTTCCCAGCAGCCGGCATATGCCCAGCCGGCGGGCTGCACCCCACGTGCAGCCGGTTTATTGTCAGCGTAGGTGGGTTCAGCCGGGCTGGACTCGCTGCCCTTGCTGTGCCCTTGCTGCAGTTAGTAGGTGCGTGCCCAGCACGCCGTGGGGAGACTCGCTGCGTCCAGATGCATCGYGGCACCATGTATACAGTCCATATGATGCCTTTTAAACAGGCTGTGCTCACTGCACGTGTTTGGTAGTCCTAGAAGAAAGAGCCTCAGATTTGAACCTTGGAGTCTACAGATGCTGAATATCTTCTGTGCATAACTTGATCTTTTTCTGACAGTTATGAAGAAATGTTACCTGAAATTGTCGTTGCTTCATTAAACTGCTAAAATGCTGGTTGTTTAAATGCTGAAAAAATATTTTGTATTGAGTAAGGATTCATTATCGTCTTACATTCTCTGTGCTTCCTTGGACATTTTTGTAATATTGCACCTGGAAAGCTGATGTTAGCTCTAGGTTTCCAGGTTTAGAGAAGGCACAGAGAAGGAAGACTAGAATTGAAGGTGGAATACAGAGACATTAAATAAACTTGGACTTCTCAATTTGGGAAAAAAAAAGGTCTCCGTGTGAACATTATGACAGAGTTCTGTCATACATAATCATAAGTAGAAAAGTAAATTAAAGTATCATAAATAAACTATCAAAAATAAGGTATCATAAGTCAAAAAGGTATAAAAAATACCATAGAGGGTATTTTTCTACACTATGTCTCCTACTTGAAACTAGAGATACTTCATAAAACATCTGGTGAGAAACAAGAAAGAAAAGACTTTTTTTTTTCCACACAGCACATCATTAAATTGTGGTATTTATTGTCACAGAAAGTTGGAGAAGCCAAAAGTATGAACAAGTTCAGAATGGGCAGGCACATATTCCTGAAACATAGATCAACTGACGGCTATTTGCTGTAGTTTGGTGCTAATCTTTACTCAGAAAAGGCTGTAAAGAACTGATTGCTGGAAGCTGCAAGGATGTATCAGTAGAAGGATTATCATATATTTTCCTGCTGTCTTTCCCTCAAYATCTGTTTAGGACTGGGCCACTTGACAAGATTAATATTTGCTTAAACTGCTGCGATGCTTTTTGTGCATATTAAGGAATCAGCTCTGTTTCAAATGGTAGCACATACACYCATCGTAGTGTCAAACAAGCAAACAAAAATGTCCTGTAAGTAAAGGCTCCCCCAGGAGAGCCGCAGAGAGGGAACGCTTAGCAAAACAAGCAGGAAAGGTAGAGTACAGTTGTATCCTGGTGTTCCGAGCCTGCTGTTTGGTCCTGCATCTACATTGTGCTAGTTATCCCTGGGAATGTCCCTAAGCCCTGGCTGTTGGCTGAATCTCTGTCCATAGTCTCCCCTCGTTGTCTAATAGACATCTCGCCATCAGGGGAAAGAGAATTCTTCACWGAAACAGCAGCGAAGAAATCTGCTCCTTCACCCTGAATGCTTCTGTGGAAGCACACACAGTTCATGGTGTTGAGGAGTTTGTTATTGCTGACAGTTTTTTGCCCTTCTTGTAGGAAAATAGCTTGTTAGATGCACCAGTGGTYGCACGGAAAATCAAATAGGTCTGTCAGAAATAAAGTATCCCTGAAAAGAAGGGGGAAGGGAAGCTGCCAGTAAGAGGATGGATGCAGAAATGGAATTCCGTGGATTTAGGGTCGTTTCCTGCCTTCTCACCTCTGACTTGGGTCAAGCCGCTTGATTTTCCTCTTGTCCCRTTCCCTGTCTGTGAAGTGGAGGCATTACGAGTGCTCTGCTAGTTGCTGTGCRTCTCTTTGCTGCCTCGCCTGATTAGCCTGTGAGCAGCGGGGCCGGGGAGTTCATCACTGTGCAGGTGCACAGTGCCTGCCGTAATGGTGACCAGATGTACGGCAGGGCCCGTCAGTGCTAGCGCAGCGGCAATCCTGGAAAAAACACAAACAAACCCGCGGAGGCAAAGCCGCCTGAACACAGGGCAGGCCCTTACTGCGCCCCGTGCTCCCGTCTTGTATCAGCGCTGACACTCACTCCCTTTCTGTCAGCCTTTCTCACGCAGCAAGAAGAGCGGCCGTAAAGCAAGAGCTGGGATCTGTTTGATGGTGGTTGAACGACTGAGCGGCCTGTTGGGGCACTGCGGCCTGCACTGCTCGAGGCCGCCGTGGGCGCGGGGCTGGCGCGGGGCTGTGCGGCCGTGTCAGCCCCCAGTCCTGGCTCCCGTAGGGGGTGTTGGGCTGGTTTGTCAGRCTTTGACCCTGCCTCACCCCCAGCACAGGGTGGGGGGTTGCGCTTGCACCACGCTTGGGATCTTGGGGAACTGGCTGCTGCACCCACATGTGCATTTACTGCAACTTTGCCTATTTTTCATTTTGTAAATTAGAAGGTCGCAGTGCCGTTGATGCTGTGGGAGACAGACAGGTGKCACAGGACCCACATTAGCCTCTGTGCACGACCAGGATGCCGGTTCCTAGTCCTGGCTGGATGTTTCTTACTGGAGTGAGTTTTGTACCGTGGAAACCCCGCACASTTTTGTTGCTTGGTTGGGTTTTGAGCAATCCCTCTTACTGCTTGTCCGAACAGCCCAGTGCAGGTCATAAGTCTCATTCCAGCTATCTCTTAGAGTCAGAATCAAATCGTGTTCTCCTTCTGAATGCAGAGCAACCAAAAGCTRACGCAAAGCGTCCATGGCATCAGTGAGCCCTGCGCTAGATCCTGCACAAACAAGGCTAATCAAGCTCCTCTGAAATCACATACACACACAGATTTCATTCGTGCTGGTTTAACTAGAGCGTACAATTCAAAAAGCCCTTGCATTTTTTTTTTTTAAGGTGAGCAAACAGTTAGCAGTTARAGCACGGCTTCTGCAAGAGGTGCTATATCCAAAGTATGCTACGATCAGTGCAAGAGTTCCTACAGATTTTAATGGATTTTGCCATAAGACTTTTCCTAAAGTAGTGCTTAATCTGGTAATGTACTGCAGATTGGTTRTAAACCATCACTGGGAATATGTAATATGGAAAATTTTCACTTCAGTTGAGACTTGAACACTATATATAATATGTATGTATGTGCTATTTCTTCTTAAAGTAGGAAAGAAAAGGTATCGATTGCTGCTTTTTTTTCCTGCTACCTTACGTTATATACCTGACATATGCTGCTTTGAGCGTTAGAATACCCTATGGATAAGACATCTCTTGTTCTTCTTCACTTTTTTCCTGTACACTGAGTAATCCTTGATCAGTTTTATGGAACTGGCCTGTCCCTGTGAAATGTTCCAGCACTTTAGTGTTTGTTTATGAGAATTAGATAACAGATGGAGAAAACAAGCAAGGTTACGACCCAAGCATTGCTCTCATGTCCCAGCTTTGTTTGTTTGTTTTTTCCCTATCTGCAATACATAACTGATTCACTGCAGGGTAGGTGTCCTTGGAATATTTTCCTCATGAAATCCTTTCATTCTAATGCCAGTTGAGATCCTGAATCAGTCAACTGCTGTCTCTTCTGTTYAAAATGTACAGTAAGAATTTAAGTGACAATTACATAATGTCCCCACATCCTGGAAACTGTGTTTAGCTGTTGTTCCTACCAGGGCCAGACAACTGATAGCGKTATTCCTGCTGATGAGACTTGGGAGCCCTTTGGGAACAGTGGGAGGAACTGAAGTTTTCTTCATAGCTCTGTTTGTAATTTGGTGTCCTCTTAAACTGATACGTTCAACATCTCATACAAGWCTTTCAGCTGAACCTTGTTGTAAAGCAAAGAACTGAGGTAGGCAGGATCAGCTGTTCTTAAAAAGTGTTAGAATCTGACGATGCAATGGGGTGTTTGAAAAGCACCTGTTTTACAGCTCTTACTTTCTTTCATGCACCTTATTTTCTTTACTAGTTTTTATTACAACAACCTTGTGATGATAYGAGTAATTTCTTACAAATCTTCTGACACATACTCAAGCAGAATGCAAATTTGAGTATTTGACATGTTTCTTATACTGTATGCTCCTTGWTTATGAAGTTTTGGCAAGACAGATCTTGTAAGCCTATCTTTCTTGTCCTCTTTATTTAAGAAAAAAGAGTACCAATTGCTTCACTTTTGATTTTGATACTCTTGGTCTTATACTAAATATTCATCCACAGATTTTAAGAGATAAATCACTCAGATGCTTTTCTGTCACTTTGCTGGGCCATTAACGTGGCATCGCTTCTCTCTGTGTTTGTCATAAATGGCAGCTCCTGCAGAAGCATCATCAGGCCGTGTGGCCGTCTGAATTCATGCAGCTAAGTATGCTTTTCTTTTTGATCTTTTAAAGCTGTTTATTTACAGAACTTKCAGTAATCTCACTATGTATTGTTGCATCCTATTGCTAGGTACTTTCAGAATCATCATCTTTCTTCTCAACATTAAGTTAAATTAATATATGTAAAGAGAAGCTGTGTAATTCTTAAGAGACCTAATATTATATCAGAGAAAGTCAGACTTCATATTAAATGGACCTAAACACATTCAAACATAGAAATGCTTAGTAGGTCATTCAGAGTACTGTAGTGACATGATTTGGAGTAACAGGAAGGAAATCTGATGCAGCTTCCAAAATTAATTTTATTTGAAACCAGAAGCACTATAAAAATCATTTRTCATGCTGATAATATCTCTTGCAATTGCATTATGCTGTGAGTCTTTTCTTTTTTAAGTAGTGGAAAAGAGTTTATGTGTTTAAAAGACCTACAGCTATTTCTGCTGTTGGATAGGAAATAGGCAGGGGATAAGGTACAGAAGAGTGAGAAAAGGGAGGTGGTCACTGGCATATTTGGTAGTAAYGCTTAAAATTTAATTAATATTTATGACATGCTCTGTGCTCTAGGGAGCTCTTGCTTGAGCAGGCTCTAGGGTGCTCCCTGCTTGAGCAGGGGTGTTGGACTAGATGGTCTCTATTGCTCCGTTCCAGCCTCGGCCATTCTGATTCTGATTGCAAGGTATCAACAAGGAAGTAGAAATTACCTYTGTGAGGCTCATTTAGATTAGAACTTTTTTTCTTCATCAGAAGATTTACTTGAAGGTTTGCGGTTTTACAGTACTAGACCAATAAACTCTCAGCTATCTCAGATTTCTAAAATTAGCTGAAAAAGTTCTGGGAAGCCCAACATGGTGCTAGCCTTCCCCTAGCCCAAACAYGGTGCTAGCCTGCCCCTGTTGGGASTGATGACGGTCAAAGATGTGGGTTCTAGAGCAACGTTCACCTGAAAAAATTAGTGACCTTCTTAATAAAAGTAAATGTGAATATTGCAAGTAAACTCTCCTGATTTACATGGCGCTAAATGAAGCTTTCTGGGGATAGTACCCAGATCACATTTAATTTAAATACAAAAAGACATCCATACCTTGAATTTTCATGTTGARAATGTAAAAATCAATGCTCCTGCCTTAGTTTAGATACCTACAAATGGTCTGACCTTCGAAGTATCCTGCATTGAAATGGCAYGTGAATTTTTCAGTGTTATATCAGGTATCCAGGGAACTGCAAATGAAAAAAATCTGAGCTCTGCACTGGTCACATTGGTAGAAACTGTGCTGATGAATAGCCCCAATATGTAGAAGTACATTATATGGCAATGTATACAAAGCATAAACACAAAGTACTAAGGAAGAGTCAGGAACTCCAGTCTTTTAKAAGTCAGACCTATCACTCTTTGCCTGAGTCACTGAGCTTGTGGCAGGTGTGAGGTGTATTTATATGCTAGATGGAAACAGGTCCAGCCTCAGCAAGCTAGAACACTAGAGTGCCCAGAYGCTGCCTTCCGCTGGAAGCTGCTCCAAGAGCTGTGATGGACCGTTYCAGCTTGCTTGTCCAACGCAGATCTACTGTAAAGGAGGGTTGCCCTCTGCAGTAGGGATAAAAAAGGTGCATTTCCTAAAGACTTTTAACAAGTTCCCTCCTAATGATCAGAAATGGAGAAAAAATRTGTAAATTTTGAGAGGTCACCAGTGGAATCTGAGTGGTAGTACAGCTTCTAGTGATCAAATCATTCATTAATGATTTGCAAAAGCRCTGGAGGACAAGGCAACAAATGTTGCTGGCAATACTAAATTACTCAGAAAAGAAATCCTCATTATAGAGAATTAAAGAAGAATCTCATGGTAGTGGGTGTTAAAATGACAAAATTCATCAGCGGTGAGTGTAAAATGTGAGTCATAAAGAAATACAGGCCTAATTAGTTAGTAGTAATGCTAAAGATCAATATCTGTATCTTTAAATGGGGTTTCCAGATATATGTCAGATCAGCTAGCATAGCTGGAAAAAGTAAATAAGCTTTCAAGCATGAGGTCTGTTTTTTGGCACCTCTGTGGGGGTTAGGGACAGAAGAAGTAGACATCAAAGGTTAATATTAAGGACAATTGGAGCTGGCAGGAAAAGAACAGACAAATGAAACAGGGAGCAATAGCACCTCCTTTCTGACCACTGTCAAAGACTGACTAAAACTCTTTCCTCTGGAAAAAGGATGACTAAAGAGGGCAAGACTTGTCACTCATGTCTGTGAAGTCATGAATGACATGAAGAATAACCACTTGTGGTTATTGTCTCTCATGGTACAAAGTGTCGGAGCCATCAGATGGAAATACCAGAAGCTCAGCGCTGGTTGATCCAAGTGCCAAAACTTACTTCCTAGTATGGTCCTACGAACCTTGGGAAACCCAGCTAATGATGGAGCCAAAATGTGCTCGCTGTGGTTTTGGAGCTGTCTAATGTAAAGGTAGCTGAACGGTGGGAGAGTAGAGCAGGGAGGTGTGCACACTCCGTGCTTGCCTTGCYTTGAGTTTCCAGATGTTGGCTGTTGTCAAGGAGAGCATAGTGGGACATCACATGTCTGATATTATGCTCTTCAAGAAGGATGGTAAAGGCTTGTTGCTGAAGATAAAAACTTGTGTATAAACTCATGGAAGATAGTGCAGTGATGGTTAATTCTCCAGACGTGATGTAATCTTGACTTGTTTTCACTCACTAGAAACTGTACTGCTGCAGAGTAGCCTGTGTAACTGCTTGCTTAAAAAAGTGAGGAAGCTCGGTKTTTAGATGTGTAAGCAACACGCATTGGAAAGAGCAATTTAATGTTTGCTATGCCTCTCCAGCACTCTCCATATGATAAACTGATCTTGCTGACAAAGGAAAAAGATCATCTCGTTGAACCTTAGCTTCTGACCTAGTCTTATATTTATGATTTTAGTATAGAATTAATTTTGCTTAATACTGAAAAGCCTGTGTGTTGCAATGGGGTAGTTTACCCTTTGAGTGAGTACTTCTACATTTGGTGGTGTATAGCCAAAAAGCAGAGCATTTGCTTGAGATAAAAAGACATTAGTATAAGCACAGGCTGAATTAGCTTTCTGTATAAATTACCTTGGCCCTTAGAATGAAATTGCAAAAGTTTTTATCATTCTGCATATTCATATCTGTATTTATATACATAAATAATATCTCTCAAAATGGATCATCACTTACAAAACCATTTGAAACACCTGAACTGATCCTGATTCTGGAATTACGCATCCCTACTGTAAACTTTGGGTAAAATTAGTGAATAGAAAGGAGCCAGAAGTATAGAAAACAGTCTTAGAGGAAACAAGTCCTGATTGCATAAGTGATCCAGCAGGTAAAATTATAGTTGAAAAATGCTTAATGATACTGTTCCAAAAATAAAATAAGCTTGTGTTTAGTAACAGTTTATTAATCTCTGGAAATGCAAATTTTAAAATTTTCATTTACCTGTTTAGGTATATTTTGATTCTTTGTGGTACATTATTATTTCTGTGCTTATAATATCAAGACTCGGTGCTATCACAAGGTGGTGGTACAGCTTGCATTAGTGTAGACTTTTTGTTTTCAATTGCACAAAGTGAAGGACAGTCAGTGTTTTAGATCAGGGATTATTGTGACAAAAGCAGGATGTGAATTACCAAGATATTTAAAAAAGAAAAAAAAAAGAGATAAAGGAGATGATAGTGAATTAGGGGTTTAAAAACTTCAAATCAAGGGGTTTTGACCCTGTAAAGTGCTGGACACTGTAGCTGTCTTCCTACAAGACTTACACGTGCTAAAGTGTTTTGTTCAGGGCTCAGCATTCAGCATGATTTAATCTCCAATGAATAGTTCTAAAAAAAAAAGAAGAAAAAAAAGATATTTCCTTTCATCTACACACTTCAAAGTACTCTATGAACAACTATGTACAGAAATTATATATAATAAAGATGAGAATTCAATGGCAGTTTTATAGTTAAACACAGTAGAGAAAAAGACAGGAAATCTAAATGGAAACCTTCACTCTTTCAATATTAACTATTCATGTCAGACCCATATATTTTATCTCCATTTCTTCCTGTTGATTTTAAAGGAATCCTCAGAATGCTCATTTGTGGCCTTTCAATTTCTCCCAAAATGTGAGACCAGATGTGTCTTCCAAGCTCCCATGACTTTTCTTTAAACCGTGGGATTTTGTTCAGAGAGAAGGTGGTTGTTGGGTGCTCACCTCTCATTGAAGGCAGAGGGCAAAATTCAGCCTCTAGCCTCAGTGGAGGGTAATTTTCACCTTTTGAGAAAGGTGTCAGGTGAGCAGGAATGGAGGAAAAATTTCTATCATCTTGTTGCTACTAAGGACCTAGAGCTGGTGACTGCACGTCTGAGCTACAACCATCCTTCTTTGCTCCCATGATGTGGTAGCTACATGTTGCTCCTTACTCAAATACATCTCGTCACCTTCACTGTTGTCTCTTTCCTTGTGCTGACAAGTTCCAGATAAATTCGCTACAACGCTCTTGGAGTACAGAGGTGTAAATATGTGGTAGCGACAGCGGGGAACTCTTGGATGTCCCTGGAAATTTCTGCTCGTTGCACRTTTGAAGTGCTTCTGGTTCTCCACGTGTGTGTGAGAGGGAGCGTCCCTGCTGATTAGGATAGTCATCTGAGGTGGAACCCAAGAAGTTGGAAGAAGATGCTCAGGGTTAATTGGACCCGCTTTAGTACCTGTGTGCAATTAGATTAGAGTGCTGGCGGGGAAACCCATTGACTGTCTATCTGCTGACTGAAGGAATAGGGGGGTTGCATTTTGTACTGGGTTGAAACACTGAAGTGACAGAACTACAATTTGGCATTGTCAAATGGAAGTTCTGTAAATGAGAGTTAAGCAAGAAATATTTGCTTTCTTAGGGCAATATTTACTGATTTCTACAGTCATAGTTTGTGAAACAAAAAAAAGAAGCAGAGCTTCATTTTCAATAACCATAGTAATAGTTTAGCTATTTTCATTGCATTAATCTTGCTGTTAACTGTTCCTTTCACACGGTGAGGAGACAGCATATGACAGGAAAAATCTGTAACATCATTCAACAGCTGATTAAATGCCCTTTTTCTTCAAAGCCAATTTGCATGCCTACAAATATCARTGTCTCCCAGTGGAATTGAAGGTGTAAAATATTGTCTCTTGAGCTGAAAATTATTTAGCCAAAGATTTTTCAGTATTTGGGAATTCTGGATGGATAATTTCAAAAGCAAAACCATATGTCGTTTACACGACTTGGCACTTCTCCAGTTGCATAGAACATGAGTGGAAAAGTGAGGGGAGAGGAAAACATCTAACACTAATTAGATGATAATAAGTATGGGTATTATATGTGTAGTGTGACTTGCCTTCAGAGCCAGCTGTTAGCACCAGTATGTTTTGGGGTACTATTTTGTATGTATCCCAATATAAGATACATATTAAGGTAAATCCGAGAGAGCTGTGTAATGCTGAGGTACTTTTCCCAAGGTTTCCATACCTGATGCTGGGAAATGCATTTTTTGGAGTGGTAAGTCCACCCACAGGCTTCACTGCTTGGGCATACCCATGCCTTGGCCCAAAAGCTTCCCATCCCAAGCACCAAGGTGCCACCCCAAGAGGGCACTTTCCTGCCACAGCAGAMCCTTGTTTGCAGACCTGCCAGTCTGTCCAGGTGAGCTTAGCTGGGACGGACCTGCCTATGAGCTCAGCTAACTTGCTTTGTGGAGAAGGCTGGTAAATATCCGCTCTGTTTTGGCCTATCCAGTGGGAAATTTGACTCAGCTGCAACCTCTGGACTTTTCTAAATGTCAGGCTACGTCATGAAGGTTCTTTTCCTTTTAGTGCCTAATGGTAAAGAGGGTGAAGATTGGATTCATCCTAGCGCTGTTGTGCTCGGAAGCAGCCTCCTTACAGGCACGTGACGGGGTGGATCCGTCCTGGCTGCTGAGGCTGCGTGGTGTGGGTGCATCCCCAGGCAGAACGTGCCCCGCAGTGACGGCACGGAGGAGGCGGAGGAGGAGGAGGAGGAGGAGGAGGAGGAGGAGGCAGGCCGGGGTGGAGGAGCCTTTCACGGCTGCCCTCTGCCTTCCTCCTTGCTGCTGCTTTACGGGGAGGGCTCCTTGGCTGTGTTCGAGTGACACAGGAGGACACGGTCGCGTTCCGGTSCCCGGGAATTCACCCCAGCACTGCRTTGTGTGCTTCCTTTGTGAAARAAACAAAACSACGAGCAAAAGCCCTCTGCAGGAAAGCAGGATAGCACAGTTAAAGATGTGTAAATAACTGAAAAGGGGAGACTCTAGAGGCTTCCTGTTGGTCTCACTGAGCGTGGGATCCGGGTGTTTTTCTGGGGCAGCGGCTGCTTGCGACACGGGTTGCCCAGTTCTCCTTGCCTTGGTGAGCAAGGTTCCCGGGGCTTCTGCAGCCCTTTTCTCGTCCCCCCGAGACACGTGGCTGCCGGGTTTGCCGTCGTGAGCCCCCTCTCCTCCCCCGGGAGCAGGCACCGCAGGGCTGCGCGCCCAGATGCTGCCCGTGCCCTCTGTGCGCGCCGGGGCAAAGCCACCCCGGGGTGAACGCGTAGCCAAAGCAAACTCGAAGCGCAGCACTCGGCTCGTGAGTCTCCTTCTTTTTCTGTCTTACGGTGAGATGTTGTCACGGGCTGAGGGTAGGACGAATGCGCAGGAAGGAGCAGAGGGTTTAGAGCAGCCCCGCTGCATGTGAAGTCAGCCGTTTAGCCTGAGCGGGAATGGCAGTTTCCTTAAATAACGCTCTGATCTCTCAAGCGTATTCTTAACGAGGAGTCGCCCTGTAGCAAAACGCGTAGATAACGAACGCCGTAGCCTGCCGGTGAACTTGCCGGGGAATTAAGCCCGCGAGGAGGGCGCCGCGGCCCCGGAGGAGGCCGGGCGCCTGTTCCGCCGTGGCCCTTGCGGCTCCTCGCAGCGGTCCCGCCGCTCCAGTGTGCTCCGTCGCCATGGCAACCCCATCCCGGCTTCCTGGCGGAGAGATTAGCTCCTGTTGTGCACTGGAGAGAGCGTGGGGGAAGCCGAGCTGATCCCCGCGAGGGAGAGGGAGGTTGGACCTCGCCCGGGGAATGCTGCACCTGCAGTGATAGAGTTGGCCTGCCACAGACACGGGTATTTAAGTTGAAGAGCAGAATTCACAGTAAGTGTCAGCTCCTCCAGAGAGGGATATTGAGTAGGGGTTTCTGAGTCCTGTCCCATGCCAACAGTGAAACGACAGCAGGAGGCTGTGTCTGGAATGCCAGTATGTTTCACGAGTCCAGGTGGTATTTCAAGTATAGTCCGAAAGCCCGAGTGCCCCGGCAGCCAGGTGGTGACCCTGCGGAGCGTCCCGGGGAGCTGTGCAGCCTGCGGAGCGTCCCGGGGAGCTGTGCAGCCTGCGGGGCGTCCCGGGGAGCCGCGGAGCCGGCAGCGCGCCCCGCTCGCTGCGTGGAGCGGGGCGAGCGCGGGAGCCCTCGGCGGCGGGCAGCGCGCGGGAGCCGCTCCGGCGCCTCCGCTGCGAGTGTTAAACAGGAGGACGTGCAACTCCTGAATCAGCGCTTGCGCTTCTTCGTGTTAGAGCCCACACAGAGAAATAGGAGCTTTGCAAAGGTATAGTCGTAATACAAGCTTTTCTTTGAGGAAAACTCCATTTAGCTAAATGAAGGTGGTGTGTGACGTGATACAGTGCGTGAAATGTGTGTGGTGTTTTTTTGCTGGTAGTAGTTAACTGAGTGTATTCTGATTATTCCATTTCTGGTTCTTTTAATGCTCTTGATTTCTTTGGTATGGTCCTTCATTGTACTTTAATAGATGCTCAAGTCTCCCAGCTTTGAACTAGGAGATTGCAGTAAGGTTTGAACTGTTTGTTCCTTTATTACTGTCAGCTTTTCCTATAACTTATTTTTTTTCAGCATATGTGTTTTTGCATTATTAGTATGTATGTTTTCCTGTTGTGTTCTTAAGCAAAAAAAAAAGCCCTTTATGGCTATTTAAGATACCTTAAGATACCTTCTGATTTAGATCTATTTATTCATGTCTATGTTTACATATATATATAAGGGGTATGTGTGTGTGTTTCTGTAATACATACATATATATATATATGCAGACAAATGAAGTGGTTGTTTTTAATTAGGCCCATTAGTGATTCATAATAGTATCATTCTGGCAAAGTGAAAGATCTATTTTCACTGCTGAAGAATAGATATTTTTCACCTAAAATGTTTAATGTTGCTGCAAAGACCTCGTAAACATACTCAGTCTCTTTACAAAACCACCATGTTTTATGTTGCTGTGTATGTCTGTGTAGAGAAAAGGGAGGGCAGCTTGACTGGTGTGATGAAAGCACAGTGCTGCTTTTTCAGGAATCCGGGATTTTTGGTATTTCCAGGGCAGCTCTGCAAGAGTTGTGCCTAAGCCCCAGACTGTAACAGTGGCCTTCCCTGCAAACTTTGGGGTGGTTTACCAAATAGCGAAAACAAGGTAATTGAAGAGAATGGTTGTCCTTTTTGTGGGCTACAGACTCAGCAGCCAGGGTGCATCTGTTGTGTAAAAGGATGTGGTTTTCAAAAGTTGATCCAAATTTTGTTAAGACTGAATTTTCACAAAGGGAGTTGTATTCCTTCTATGTATTCTTAAGCAGTCTTAAGCACCACTGCAGACAGGACTGCTTGCACATGAGGAAGCACAGTGAGGCTCAGAGGATGCAACCGAACCCCAAACCTGTCTTCCAGGGAGGGGTGGGTTCTTCTTGTCGCAGTGTGTGATGCAAGGTTTTGTCTTCAGCAGGCGTTCCCCAGGTTCATTACCTAGTGAGGTTAGCTGGCTCTTCTTTACTAAAAGGCATTCAGTACGCATTATTTAGGAGCTTTGCGTTCACAAAATTGCTGCTCAGGAACTGATAATTTGTATACTGAAGGAAGACGGATGGACTTTTTCTGTCAATTTTTTTTTTCATGCAAAATGTAATTTGCAGAAAAGCTGTCTTTTTAGTATAGAAAATACTAGGGAAAAAAAACTTTTCTATTTGGATCAAGAAAATCAAAATAGTTTAAGTTAAGATGTTCCGGATTAGCTGAGTAGGACATCACTCTCTGTTATGATACAGTGGAGCTGTCTCGTTCCTTGGCCTGTCTTAGTGCATCACTGTCATCATCTTAGTCTTACAAAAGAGACCAATGTGAAAAGGAGGATGGCCACATAAGTACCATAAAGCATGCAGGAGAAAACAATGTGTAAACAAGTAAATATGCAATATTTTAATTCTGTCTGTAAGAGATGCGATACTGGCCAAGATATGAGACCTCTCTCCAATAGCGAACAAGATATGGGACTGTCAAAACATTTCCTTTGAGACTGGCCATATTAAAATGAAATAGTTAAGTTCTGAATCAAAATGTATATTATTGAGTTTTCACACCTCTAGCTGTGTGAAAGCATTTCTGTTCCCTTCTGAAACCAAGAGAAAAGAAGCCTCAAAATAAATGAAACATTCTGAATATCTAAATCCCATGTAAGATAAATGTTCTGTCTTTCAATTAACTTTTAGTGTGTTATCACAACTAATTAATTTTGCCCAAGTCTGGGTATCCATCTTCACTCATATATTCCAAGAAACAGTATTTGCATCTTATAAAACAGCCTATGTTTCCACTTATAAGAGTTGTAAATATCCTTCAGGTCCCCAAAGTCACCTGCTACACTTTTGCCTGCAATTTTCTGCTTCTGCATTGTGAGATATATGTAGGGACTACATAGGCTCTAAATATGCACACACACACGCTAACACATACACACAAACCCACACATGTTAAGCTATCCATAGTCCATCTGGACATTAGCAAAAATGACTGAAAATGACACTAAATGTGTCTCTTGTACTGAGTGTATTACTCAATGAAGACACAGATCAAGTAAAAGTCACAGCTTCCAACCTTAAGGGAGTTCACTTATACACTGGGCTCTGATTTAAGAAAATTCTTCCTCTTGAGTTACCAAATCAGTAAGAACAACAAAGGGATGAATAATCAGTGCGTACAATAAATCAGATTTCCTAAACACCTAAAAAATTACAGAGGTAGTAAGTTCTACCAGGTTTTCTCCCTGCATGCCTCTTGTGAGAATCACCTCTTTCTAGACAGCAGCAGGTTGCTCCTCCGCTCGGTTCTTCATTCATCCTTCTGGTATCGTCGCGTCCTGCCAGGAGGAGATACCGCAATCCTGTTCTGGCTTTTCCCTGTGCCACTGTGCCCTGGCAGCCAGGCCAGCTGCTGGCTAGATGCTGGACTGGCAAGCACAGTGCTCTGAGTGTCCCTGCCAGGTGTAAGAGTAGGTAGCATGATGAAATGTGTATAGTTGTTCACCAGACCAAGATCACAAATTAGGATACCAAGTTAGAAAGTGTTTTCATTAGTGTCATTCGCTTTCCTTTAAATGTTTCTCATTATTCCCACACACATACACGGACAGAAAACTCACTCTGCCTATAACCTGATTTTATGCATATTTTGGTTGCCTTTTATTCAGATTCTTGTTCAGGGAAAGATAGGTGAGATGTTCAGCACTTCACAGGGGGTGCTATGTGCTGAAGAACCTGGCTGGCTGTTGACATCCACAAGTGATGTGAAAGTCATAAACCCTATTCTGTCCCAGCAGGRCTCTTGCTAGTGCTTGTTAAAGCAATAATAGAAATAATAAATTTATATTATTTATAGCCTTCAAGCTCTACCGCTTTCATACTGCGCAATGCATGGGTGTTTCCACATGAGAAATTTGTCCCTCACGTTTAGTAAAAAAAAGACTGCAGTAGTGGTGATTTTTTTYCATGGTTATGAGGCATTGTGTTTTCTGAGGCTTCCCTGCCTCTCAATCCTTTGCAGTGTACCTACACATCATGTGTCCAAGCCCAAGGTTGAAAGCAGCAGCAGACTGCTTCAATGCAAGAGCTGTGCCTTCCACTGAAACAAGAAGTTTAAATCTACTGGAATTGTGTTTTTCTTTAAACATAAGCTCAAAACCTTTTCATTTATATCTATTTTTATTGTTTAAAATATACGAGGATTAAAAAATACACTTTTTTGAGTTGACATTTTGCCCTAATTGAAAGAGCAGTGGCCACATGGAAGTATTCTGATTATTTTAAAMCTCCTTTATCTTCCCTTTTCCCCTAAAAGTAAAACTCTGAGGCCACTAATTGTATGTAATTTGCATGAATTTATTGGACTGAATTATTTCTCAGGCTCCAGACATTGGCTTCTGTTGGATTTAGCGAGATTAAGAGCATATATACATCAAAAGGCAGATTTCAGCCCTGTATGCGGTACTCTGGCCAGCTCTGTAGCATTGATTAATTGAAGAGTTCTATCTCAGTGCTGTGCTGCCTGCCTCAAGGCTTTTTGCATAAAAATGTTTGTATATTAGCTGAAGAGCTAGGCAAGACAGCAGGGCTAGTTTTCAGTGAGAAAGCAGGATYGTGTGCAGAAGGTCTGGGTTTCTGGTGCTGGTGGAGAGGCTGCCTGGTGCCTGGCTGCCAGCCCTAGCGCTGTGGGGAGTGGGGTTATTCTTGTTGCAGTTCCTTTGCTGTAATGGCATTATATGCAATTAGCTATAGGAAACATTCTTTTTTAGAAAAGCTGTTGTGGGAGCAGCAGGCTACAAGAGAGGTGAACGTGCACACTGTGGGCCACCGTGCAGGTTCATTTTGCAACCCGCATGTTAACRGCAACATTGCAACTGTCGTAGAAATTCATGCAGTAGAACTGTAGAGGGAATCCTGGGAACCTCATTCTTTTCCCAAATGACTCCACCTGGAGTTTTGCAGGAACTAGGACAATGAATGTGAGCTCAAGGTTTGAGTCTTTTAACCTGTAGTGCATTTTCATTTCCTATCACTTTTTTTTTTTTCTTGACAGCATATTTGTCATTGGCAATCCTGATATGGACCTCTGTAATAGGTTGTCCTTAGGTGGATAATCAATAATTTAGTGTTTGTCATTCCTCTGGTCATTATAGTTGACTGTGTTTATGCAGTGTGTTGAACAAAGGAATGTTAGACGTTTATTTTTATATTATACCAACCTTCATGCTTCATATATGCATCAAATTTTGTGTGCCAGTAAAGACTTCAAGTTGCTCTGCTAGATTTCAATAAAACCCTGTGCACAGTGAGATTCTGTAAATCCGTTGTGATTCACAGTAGTGTTGTAAGAATTTTTACTAGGTGGAATAAGTTGCTTGTTTGCATCAGCTTTTCCATTGCTTTATCTGTTTCTTGTGTGTGTGAGCAGTTGAAGTGAAAGTCAGACTTAAACCAGCTGACATGTTTGGCCCTTGCAAGACTGCTCTTTGTGTGAGATGATGGCAACAGCAGCATCGATTCTGAGGGCATCTGTGATGTGTGGATGTGTGCAGGCAGCAGCAAACCAAAGGGGCTTTGGTTAAGACTCTGTTTTGGATATTCCAAGTTCGAGTGCAAAGCACAGTGATATTCTCTAGTGACGTCCCATTCTGCTCAGGATTACCGGGCAGACCGTGGAATATTGATTTTAATGGCTCATGCTGTGGTTATCACGGGATATTGAAATGGTACTAACCACGCTAGTCCTTTCTCTGCCCGCACATGGGCTGTCAGCATAGCTCCACTTCCAATATAAAAGGCCAGATTAACTTCTAGTCCCTGCATTTTATCTTAATTTCCTGCGGTAGCAGCTGGACTGTTGAGGATGGCAGGTACTTGCAATATAGGAAACTCCAGAAATCACAGATTATAGTGCTGAATTTGGGGGGGAGGAAAGGAAGAAGAATTTTTTGAAAATTGCCAGGTGATGTTGGATGAGTCTAGTGATGACATCTATATAAGAAAAAGACCTTCCATGCCAGGGATTTTCATTTTARCATCTGGAGGACTTTTGCCCTGTGCGGAGATAAGAGTTCTCTAGTGTCCTTCAGCCTAAAAGTTAATGTTGAAATTAAAACAATTCTGAAAAAGCTTTAATTATGAAAGGTTGCTCAGATTCAACTTGAATTTTTTTTTGACTAGAAGTCCAAGAGTATGCTAGAGTTAGTTATGCTAGTATTGCTAGAGTATGAGAGATGCCGGTTCATTCAAACCTCTGATCTGAGTCAAGTAGTGCAGAAACATCAATATAAGTGTTTTCTGTGTTCCTAATAAACGTCACATCTCCAGGCCTCTGTGTAACCAAGAGGATGTTCACAGTGCAGAAAGCCACTGACTGTATCCCACTGTTCTAGGAGTTCACCTAACATCAGGGAGATGGGAACAGGAACTTGAGCTACTCTATTTAGTTGTTTCCATGAAGAGGAAGAATGTCTTGGAAGTATTGTACAGTTTTCTGAATAGAAAGGCCATTTSCTCCAGCTGTGCTCTAAATGCTTCTACACTGGAGTTGCTGTAGTTGGCATCAGTAATATGATTTATTAAATTTATTTAAATTTATTTATTAAAAAGGCTACCCTTGGAGTCCTCCGTAATGTATCTGGCTGTGCGTTGCAGAATCAGAGATGGTAACCTTTTCTTCTCTTGCATGGCTGAAACATGTTTTTGAATGCCTRAATTGGCATATACAGTGTGATTTGTTAGTTCATATCAGTATTTTTCTGTATGTTGGAGCCTGTCGTACTCACTTAATGAGTGGCAATAACTGTGCCTTCTCAGATTATTTTTTGATCAATTCACTGTCTAGCTTTGAATTTTCTCTTGTTGTGTGTTTAGGGATGAAGTAGCAGTCTCAGAAACTGTCATATCTAGGGCACCTGTAGATGCCATCAGCAACAGGTTTTCCCACCCAAATTTGTTTGAAGTGAAAATAATAGAGCTGATGACAGTGCTTTTCACCAATGCCACCTTTTCCTTAAATAATGAATCTTTTTGTTGCATTGGTTGTATTATTTCCTGCAATAGCAGTTATTTGCAATTGAAGAAAAATGAAAAACCTGCTACTGCTGTTTGAAAGAGACTGTAGYTGGTATTTCACATTGTTGAGTATTGGTATTATTGCTGTTTGCTTTTGCACTAGATTTAAGAGATAACACCCTTCCCAGATTGTAGTAGTTACGGTAAATAACACTCTATTCCTCATCAAGATTGATCCTACGTGTTTCATACTGCAGCGTAGCTTTTCGGGTTGGTCCAAATGTGGCAACTTTGCTCATGAAGTAAAAAGACTATTCCAATCTCAAAGCCATCTTCAGATCCATTTTCAGCTTCTAGATTTTTTTTAAACTAAATTCCTAGAAAAGACACTTCCTTTGGAATTGGTACATAATTGGTATTTAGGATGAGAGGCGATCAGTTTGAAGGTGATAATAAGAATGACCTGGGACTTGAAGGAACCGTCTACAATTCTGTTTTTCTGATGGGCATTTGCCATTTAATTTAAGCAGGAGAAAGACTGTCAGCAAGTATTCTCATTATCTTCACTGTTTTTTCGCAGACTTTGTGTTTTCTAATTCCTCTGGAAATTTGGGAGTAGATTGGTCACACATCAGTAAAGGCAGCACTTGTTTCTGTCTCTCGTGCACATTTCTGTTAAAGTGGCTAAACAGGCATGATCCTTTCAGAATACAGTGTGTGTTATAGACCAAGCAATCATATTCATAGGAAGTTATTAAAGGGAAAACAAACTATTTAACGGATTTTACAGTCACTGTCCTTTACTTATTTGAAATAATTCCCAGCATTTTGAGGAGTGCTTCCCCTTTCTTCTCTTGACTAGATAAGCAAGAGAGAACATCATCCCTGGGCTGGGTGCTGGGATTACTAACCTCACCCTCAGACCCACGGAGCCAGCTCAGCACATAGCCACAGCTCRTCGTTTCATGCTACCCTTCATTCTCAGTTAATGCCATGTTGTAAAGAGGTCAAGCAGATAATTAAAGCAGGACTCTTTGGTCTGACTTTATTATTTTCTTTTCCAGTGCTCTGATCTTTAACTACATTCTGTGCACAAACAGTTGGAATTTTAATGAGGGCAAGACTAGTTCACAGTGGTTAAAATCTTCTCAAAATAATCTGTTGTCATTGATGGTGGTTCCTTACCAATACTCTAAATCACATGAAAAGCGAGTGCCACAAATTCTCTATGTCATCTGGTCCTATTGCTGACTCCTGCTGTGATGCCAGCAGCCATTAAGGGAGTTAGAAACACAAGCAAGTTACTTTATAGCTGAAGGAATCTCTGCATTCTGCAGAGAACTGCTGAACAGTTCAGGGGTTCTCACTGTAAAGTCTGGAGTCCCAACTGTGACGTTGGGTAAATGCTGCTGAGGATGGATGAAGCTCAAAGTGGCCACCTGTGTTTGCTCTCCAGGCTTCTCCCTCCWGCTCCTTCCCATTTTACGGGTGGAGGGCGGGTGTGTGAAGAGCCCAGCTTCTTTCCCCTCAGCAGCCTTGCTGCCTCTGGAGAAGAGCAGGCTGCTGAGGGGCTGCAGAGCTGTCAAGCAGTCATTCGCTTTGCTTGAGCTCATGGCTTCGCCCTTCTGGAGCAGCACAGACTGGTGCCACTGTGTGAACCCACCAGACACACAAAGCTGGTATGTCAGTTTTAGACTTTGAAAATGCTTTATTAAAAATGCCAGTGTCTGGAGCATCCAGCCTGCAGAGAATTGTCTCTGCTAACTCCAGCCTGATCTCTCCTCATGGCTTTTTTTCTCCTGACAGATCCTGCTGAGGAAGTAAACTATGATACACACATGCACTAGATCCAAGTGGCAGATAAGTTTAGCATGACTTTTTTCAGCTCCATCGGAATTRAAACGTAGGAAGCAAACACGAACCTGCATGTTGTTCTTCGGTTTATTGCTGGCACAGCACTAGAGGCTTCTTGCTGCCAGGAATGGCAGCAGCTGCTGCTGACTGCAGCAGCCCTTGGCGAGAGAAGCAGATCTGCCTCTTCCAGGCTGGGCAAGACAGGGGAAAGGGTAAGGTCAGGGCAAGTTGTTTAATGCCAAACACGTTTGAAAACTATGTAGGCATCTAGTTAGGATTTTAAAGAGAGAGAGAAGCTCCTTTAGAGTGCTCTTTTGGGTATTTTTGTTTCATGAGATTGTCTTCTATCTTTGATCAGAGTGGAGGAAAACTGTATTTAAAGGGCAGTCAATTTTTCTTTTAAATATTCTATTTGTTTAAATATTTCCTCACTTTATGTTATGGAAAAAGTTTCATATTTTTCCCTATTTTTTCGATGGATCTCTGACTTGGACTTCTGTTATTGCACATATATGCTGTACATGACTGGAATTTCTCTGCTTCTCAAAAATCAGAGCTGGTCTATCCTGTACAGCCTCTTGCTTGTTAGCATCCCAGAGTTCCTCAGTTTCTAGCTTCAGATCGATATATTCCTGTACAAGATGAGTGCTTGCAAGCCTGTATCTCTGGTGTTACTCATATATGATCAGCTCAGATTTGTTCTTGTGACACTTTTCCAGAGATGGAACTTTAAGCCATAGCTCTCAATGCTGGCTAACATTTTTTTCCTGTTAAATAAGATCCAATATGCAGCATAAAAAATTCTAGAAGAGTTGCAAGTTTTTCTGTATTGAGAACTGCTTGACAGAGTCTTTAGCTACAGAAAGTGCCCTAGAGGGTTCTCCAAGTAAAGAGAAAAGCAGAGTTTTTTATCCCCAGAGGTGCTGAGGGCCACATCTTTTGAAATGGAAATAGCAAAGCACAAGTACAAATACAGAGATGCATAGCACTGTTAACACTACTGTGCACCACTTATGCAATTGGTTATTTATATGTGCAGGATATAATAATAATAATAACAACCACCATCCTGCTTCACCTCCTTATTGTGTATAAGCAGAGACAGTAGTTCTGCAGGCAAGGTAATTGATGAAGCTTTGTGAATGAGCCCTTCTCCTCAGTGAGCCCTTCTCCTCAGCGTGGCTGACAGGGTAGCATGATTTTTCTGTACTCGCTGCACTGCAGAGTGTTAGCGCTTCGCTGTTGGTTAGTGACTCTGTTGTAACTGAATGAGATCATCTGCCCGCTTTGTACTTCCCTCAAGAAAACAGAAATTTATCTCTGAAGAAAAAATATTTTCTGAATTATTGTATTTTGTTTAATAATGAATTAAGATTTAGAGTCCAGCTAATGCAGGTATCCTACTGTATTTAATACTGCTAAGGGTTAATAGTATAGTTTGTTTTATTCTTTTTCTTTTTTCATAAATTGATGCAGTGAATGATCACTGAAAGTAACTCTTGACCTATTCCTCCACCAAAAAGGAGGGAATGGATGCAGGGGCTTTTTACTGTCTTTTAAGTTAGATGTTGAACTTGAGCTTCAAATGTGTCTTGTGATGTAAATGAAGCATAACCAAAGACATGGCTGTGACAAATTGATATTAAACGGCCATTGTGATAAGTGATGAGAGTAAAATGTGACCTTGCCATTTTATTAGTTCTTTTAGAAAAGCCCCTATGACTATTTTGGATTGCAGACGTTTTCGTGACTCAGCACTCTGTCACCTTTTGCCTGATTCACTGTGTTCTTGTCCCCAAACTGCTTGCCATTGGTTGCCACCGGTACAGTAATTCTTTTCAGTAGCTGCAGTGACTAAGGTTTGATAATGCATCTTTTATCTGTGGACTTACAGAAAGAACGTAGCTAACAACTTAGTTCTAAATGTTTGCTTATGTAGCATATTACTTTCATTAAAATTGTTTTTTAAAATACATTTAAGAAGCACTTGCAAAATTGAGGGCAAAGAACAGCATATTACCTGGGAGGTGGTCCGTAGCATGCCACTGTTTGCTCTGTTCAAATGAATAAGGTTGCTGCGAGTGTAAGGTATAGTTCAGCACGGCCTAGGCTGGTAGGAGCTGGGTGCAGCAGATTAAAGCAACCTTTATCACACAGAGCTTTTGGAGGCAGTCTYTAAGAGTGGGCTCTATGACAGACAGCCCTGCACTTACACAGACAGCAGCTTCAGTCTCACCCTTCCCACTCAGCTCATTCACATCCAACCTCCTGCTCGCAGGAAGAATGGTTCCCCATCTTACAGTAACTGCTGCTCTCAGAGATGCTCTGTCAACATGCTGCCCACTCAATGCATGCATTTAACTTGTGTGCAGCTGCCTTGGAGCCTGTAAGATTAGTGCCTGCTTGGCTGCCTATGTGTCTTTGTGCCCTATCCATCCTTAGAGCGGGACAGCAAAGCRGCCTCAACAACCACTTTGTTCATTTGGTGTGATTAATCAGATATGGGACCTGGGAAGGGTTGTAGTTTGTGGGATTCAAGGGATCAGAATGCCTCAGCCAAGGCATTTCATGGTGTCTGAGCCAAAAATGTTTTAAGGTTAGTAACCTCTCCTGCTGTTTTGTCTGCCTCCTGAGCAGGCCATTTGCTTGCTTCATGGCAAAAAAAGGAGCTGTGTTAGATTTGCTATGGTATCATGGGATGCAGAGATATCTCTTCATTCTTACTGCTTATTCAGGGGATCCATAGCTCCCCAACCCATCCCAACTTCTGTTCTTTCTGTAAGTCTGAGTTTCTCTGTGAATATATGGTTGTAGGACTGTGCTGCACTACTGCTCTTAGAGCTGAAAGCCAGCACTATGAATTAATGACTAGTAAAGCACACAGTAAGTTTCAGGGAGCTGCCATACAAATATCAGGTATAGAAAAAAATTAAGTATATTCTAAGCATCTTCTGAATTTTAGGCTGAGAATTAATTTGAGAAAGGGAGAGGATTTATTCAGAGAGATACACTGTCATGCAGAAGGGCTTGTTGACTCCTACCCTGATTTATCTGCAAGGACTGGAAAAAGTCTGAGTGCTGTTGTTCTCTAACAGCAATACAAAAGATCCTTCAGAACATCTGAAGTTCTTTTTTCTCAAGGAGAAACTTGAATATACGCATTTTATTTTGAGGTTCTCAATAATTCCATGATGTTCAAATTTAAGTTCAAAATGAAGTTCAAATTTAAATCTGTGCTTGTAGAAAACTGGTGTTTGTGGTACCTACTGCTCAAGCCAGCTTTATGTATTGTTCAGTTTGCTTGTCTTTTAAGAAAGCAGTCTTACTGGAACAGTATTGATATATCTGGTCTGCACACAGCTATTTCTGTGTGAAAGAATTATATCCCTTTCACAGAAGGATGTTTACTTCTTGAAAAATGTGTTGTTTGCTTGTACAGAAATCCAAGCATTGTTGGGTGGGAGAATATACTCCTATAAGGGTTGTCCTCCTGGACTATATCAGAACTTTTCAATTTGTATTAAATAATCTTTGTCATAGATATCAACTTGCAGAGTCCAAGAACTTAAATGGGTTTTGGTAAAGGCCGTGGTAATGTGAATGTATAAAAGATGATTGAAGTATAGGATGCGCTAGTCTGAAAATCAGAAATGAAAATTCTGAGAATCACAGAAGGGCTGAGGTTGCAAGGGATGTACGGAGATCATCTAGTCCAAACYCCAGCTCAAGCAGGGCCACCTAGAGCACGTTGCCCAGGATCATACCCAGATGGCTTTGGAGTATCTCCAGGGATGGAGACCATATGACCTCTGAGCKGCCTGTTCCAGTGCTGTTGCACTCGCAGTGAAGACATCTTCCCTCGTGTTTAGATGGAGCTTCTGGTGTTTCAGTATATGCCTTTTATCCTGTTACTGGGCACCACTGAATAGAGTGTTGTCCTTKTCCTCTGTACGTCCTCCCTTCAGATACTCCCTTCAGATGCATCCATTTGTAAGATCCTTCCCGCTCARCCTTCTCTTCTCCAGGCTGAACCGTGCCAGCTCTCTCAGCATTTCCTCATAGGGGAGATGCTCCAGTTGCTTCCTCTCTTAGCAGCACCTCTTTGAGTGCACCGCATGGGTGKTGTTTGGCATTCTGGTCTTCCACGGTTTCAAGGTTTCCTTAGAAAGCAGTGGAGAAGCTGACACTGTGGTGAGCACAATGAATCCAGAAAGTTCTCAGGGAAGAGTCTGGACGTCTCAAGAAGTCCAAAAGCGAGAGCAAAGCCGAAGTCACTTGGTGCCTTGCTGGCATGAGGGCGGTCAGGAAGGATAAGCTGGAAGCTCTGTTGCAGCAGGAAGACACTAATGTGAAGAAAGAAAATGACTGCAGCTCCTGCCTTGGGAATTACACCTAACATAATACTTGGAATGAGGGTGTCCAAGGGGTGGCGATCAGGGCAGATGATCCGTGTGGAGCTCTGCAGCAAGGAGGGAGCAGAAAGCATTGGCACATGGATGTTCAAGAGTAATTCGCTGCTGCCTTGGTCCCCGAGTGGGAAATCGGTGCTGCAGTGTGGACAGAGCTGCTTGCTCAAGACGCTGCCCCATCCGAAGGTGTTTTCATTGCTGTCCTGGTCTTGCTGCAGTGTGAGCAGTGCCCTTYGGGGCCTCGGAAGGGAGGGAGGCCCTCAGCAGGAGACGCACGCCTGGTTTAGAGGAGCGACGCACACGRCAGGTTTTGCAGTCGAACTCTGCTTTTCCAGGCCGCGGTACCAAAGGCGATGTTAGGTGGTGTCAGATGGTGCTAGGTACGTCCCCGGGGAGCGGGCAAGATGCCGCCCTCCCTCAGCCGCTCCTCCAGCCGCCCCTGACGTGCCACGCTCGTGGCAGGGCAGCCCTTGGCCTTCGCTGCCCTCCTCGCCTTGGGCCGCACTCGGTGCTCCCATACACCCTGCCCCGGTGCAGCGGGTCCCGGCGGAGCTTTGCCCCTTCCCTCCTGTGCTGCCTGCTGCGAGAGGCGGCCCGCGGCCCCAACGGCCGCGCGGAGGAGCGGGTTCCGGGGGCGTCATGTTGCACACGGCTCCGGCGGGGACCACCGGCCTCTCCCGCCTCTGCCCATCCCTGCATGCCGCCCGCAAGGTGCCGGGGAGGGTCCCCGCGGGCGGCTGGACGCTCAGGGGGATGCGGGGGGCCGGGCGCTTCCCGCCTGCTCGCAGCGCCGCCCGAGCAGCCACCGCGGGGCGTGGAGGGAGGGACGCTCGGTAAGGAAGCGGCGCCGGCAGCGCGGCGGAGCCACGAGGGTCTGTGTCCGGGGGGCGCCGCCCGCCTCCCTTCCTGGCTGGGGCCCTCCTGCCCGGCTCTGCCCCTTGGGTACGGCGAGAGCAGCCCGGCCGTTGGCTTCGCGTAACCTTCTTCCTGGCAGGAACGCTCCAGCTGCCCAGGAGCGAATGGGCTAAACCGTGTAATTTAGTTACCTTGGTAACATCTGCGAGGAGCTGTCAGTGTTAAAACGTGCCTTTTTTTCCCCGAGATTTCTTTTATGGCAGTATGTATTTATGTTGGCCTGGGGAGAGCGTGATTGGAAGCACTGCAGCGCTTCCGAATGTTATCCTGGCAAACGCTAGCTCCGATTTGCAGCAGGCGAGGTGAAACGACGCAAGCAGCAGGTATCCCCCTGCACAGCATATAGATATATGCCGTAGTCATAGATATACACAGAGTCCTACACAGTCCTGTCATCAGGTAGCTAACCTTTTGTTAAACCAAGCCGAAGTAAACCTTGCATTATTGTTTCAAAGTAATATACAGTATTCAATCACGCTCATTAAGGCTAGGAGTTATCAGTGGTTGTATTTCAAAGCAGCTAATTAAGCAGATCTTGTCTATTTTTTTTTCCTTTACACTGTAATGCTCTCTCACACAAGTAAGATTGTATTGTTGATGAATCATTATAAAAGGGGGGGAGAAAAAAGCATTAAAAGCATTACTGGTAAAAGCATTATTGGGTTTTAGTGCAGCCCGATGCGGCCCTAGGCAGAGCTCCCCTCCCAAATCTCGTWGCCCTTCAGCCGCCCGTGCCCTTGTCATGGCTCCTTGCCCTGTGCCGCCCGGTGCTGGGGACGCAGAAGGTGCCACGGGCGAGACGGGCRCCCGCTTTGCAGGACTTTGCAGCCCCCGGGCATGCGCCTCCTCCTGCTCTGCTCCGGCCTTGGGGAACGCTGCCGGGCTGCCGCGGGGAAGAGCGCCCCGCGCTTGGTGAACACTCCAGYGCTCGACTTAATTGATTGGAAACTGGCTGTCGCTTGTCAAACGCCTAAGCCAGAAGCCCATTGCCTCTTAACAGCCCAAAATACCAATCAGCACTAAGCAAACTGGTTCTCTCTTAAATAAAGAAAACTGACCTTCTTTCGGATATTTCAGACCTTTTCAGATGTGTTTGTAATATAGTTATTTTTTTTAAAGGCTTTGTAAGAATTTTCCATACCATTTTCTACAGAATTATGATTAAATTATATATCTTCTTCTGAAGCCCYATTTAGAATTTTTAACCTTTGAAATGTGTTATTCCCTCTAAACATAGCTCTCAGATCATGGTATAAAGGTAGGGATAGCTCCTGTTCACCTCATTCATTCAAGTTTTCCCATAGACCCAGGGTTTTAGAGCAAAATGATTCCATGGCTCGTGTTGCAAGCTGACCTGGTGACTAGCAGATCTGTTGTGTGCTTTTAACAGTCTTACTCCAGAAATGTTGTGTCTCCTTTTTGTATATACGTTTAGGTTCATAAGAGAGGTAATATAAAATTGGTGCATACCAAAGCACAGTACGATCTTTTTKGCTGTTGTTGTTGCAACCTTTAGTTAAAAAGCATTCAGTTGAGAACAAAAATGGTTTTAAATTAAAGCTTTTATAAATGTGCCTGCATGTATTTTCATGAAACAGGATTTTTTTTTACAGGTTTAGAAAACAAAGCAAATAAAGAAATATGTTCAGAATGTGGGGCCATTCTTGTAAACTTTATAAGATAACACTGTTGGATGAATACAGCAGGCAAGACACTGATGTAYGATGACTTGTCTATAGCTCTCTTGAGTGCTTAATTGAATTAGATTATTATCCATTTATACAATATTTTCTTCACGTTTAAAATTCTGATCTGAGGACAGTGAATAGTTGGTTTCTACTCTTATCAGTGATGGAGCGTCAACAATTTGATTAATCATGTGTTTTCAAGCATGAGTATTTCTGAGCACATACTTTAAAAAAAGTATCATGATTTATTTTTAAAATTCTGTGTGTATGTGAATGTTTTGTTTCTTTTCCAAGGAAGGTGTTTAGAAGGCTCTGAGAGCAGTTGGTTTACGAAGGTATATATTGAGGTCTATGTCGGCCCATATCTCCAGTGTGAAGCTGTGCCCGTTCCTGGCTGCCCAGTTTTGGTTCCAGCTTTGCTRTTTGTGATAAACATAGTCTTGTAGAGCCCTGTGGAGGAGTGTGCACCTCCACGCAGGCAGCCATGCAGGAGGTGCTTTAGAGAAGGAAGAGTAAGCAAACTGAGGCCCAAATGCTGGTCCCATATCCTCCACTGCATCATGTGTATTTTTTCTAGATAGCCCTGTTGGCCAAAAGGCTGTTTGGAGAACATGGAGGTGCTGATGAGGTGCACCTGAGCACAGTCTTGACAAACACCGAATACAAACTCCCAGAGTACATAGAGACCGCTCTTAATCATGCATTTCAGCTGTGAAGCCTTGGGGAATTAGCAGTGACACTTCCCAGGCTTTCAAACATGGCTTTAAGACTGCAGTTTAATCTGTTGTCAAGTGGTATTTTAAATCAATTCTGACACAAAATGCGTGAGCAGAGTGAGTGAGCAGAAGCACAAAATGAAGAGCGAGTTTGTGTTCCAGGAGCCGGCTTTCCCAGTGTGATGGTGAGTGTGCCAGCCGTGCTCACGCTGTGTCTGTGCAGGAGGATGCTTACGGCTGTGCCATGGGCTGCTCTGCACCTTTCAGACACGCTCTGAGAGCTGCATTCTCTCTCCATCCCACGTGCATTTCTGTTGACTTCAGGAATACGCAGTGCTACAGTAATGAGCCTGCTATAAGAATCTAAATAGCTCCATAGACATATGGGCAGACAGATGGATTCAGACAGACTTTGTCCCTAGAAATCCTGTGTGACGCTTATCTTTTTGTGTACACAATAGCACTAAGGTGTCAGCCCGGATCATTTCCATTAGCTTGTAGTAATATTTTATGGGTTTACATAAAGGTTTTACTTGAAAACATGGAGGGATGTGTGTGCACATTTTGCAGAAATGTACTGGGGCAAGTAATCATATAAACCGTTTTAATTCTGTTTTGAGAAACATTGTGAAGGTATAAATTATGTTTGATCTGGACAGAGATGATGATGTGGCATGTGACTGAAAATATATATTTTTTAATAGATGATTCAGCCGCAGAGAGTTTTAATGGCAATGAGACCGTGGGACACAGTTCCAATGCTTCAGGGGGAACACACTGCAGGGAGATGGCAGAAACCAACAGTAATGGCAAAACAAATCTGGAGCAGGATGAGCAGCCTCTGAACCTGAGTGACAGTCCCCTCTCTGCTCAGCTGACTTCAGAATACAGACTAGATGATCACAGCAGTAATGGAAAGAACAAATACAAGACTCTCCTAATTTCTGATCTCAAGATGGAACGGGAGGCAAGAGAAAATGGAAGCAAGGTAAGGTGCTTCCACATGCTCCAGATATGAAGTGTGTAGATTAGAAAAGGAAAAGATTTGTAAGGGCAAACCGAAGGTTATTCCCAGCTAAGCACTTAATGCAATGTGTGTAATGCATGGCACATCATTTCTCAGATGCTATACACAGACTTGTATGCCCTGTTACACATATATGATACATACATACATTAAGTGTCTATGTGTGTACATGGGTGTAAATGTATGTATATGCATATATAATGTTCTTACACACTAACAAAAATCAATGCAGTTCTCTATCAGGCATGAATTTTATCAGTTCTTTTATCTACATTAGCCATTCTATATAACCATGTACACATATATATGTAAGTATACTGCAATACTTATATATATGTATATTTATTTAAAGATGACCATCTCATTACATGTACTGTGTATCTATAGAATGCATCTATTTGAATGTTAACCGTGTATGCCCAAGGAAATTCCTACATCTATTTGAATGTTAACTGTGTATGCCCAAGGAAATTCCTACATGTGAATTATATCATCTGAAAGGAACTGATTTGGTTCCTTCCTGATTGTTTGTGTTATGCAGGCACCTAACCTGAATTAAAACTGACAAGTTTGCTCTAAGAAGCTGTAATCCCCTGCGGGCCCTTCTCTGTAGTTTCCATTATGTGGGTAAGGAGAAGTGGTGGTTGGGGAGTGGGTGAAGACAGATCGTACAGATTGCAAAGCTAGCTTGATAGGAAGGTATTTGTCATGAGGGCATGTTGTACGGAGGATAAAGAAATGGCCTATATAAGAGAATTTATCCATTGATCTACTCTGCTCTCATTGGTGACAAGTTCCTGCTTTTTGCCTGATCTGTCACAACTGGATTACCAATTTTCCTGTAGCAATAATATAGAGTACTGTATTCAATTCCTATTAATGCTGGTTGCTATCTTACACTATAAAATAAGCTGGCAACATAGATGTATTTGAACAGCCACATTTTCTGCAAGACTTCAAAAGAGGAGTGATATGAAAAATCACTTTTTCTAGGTGTATCTGGAAAGAGATTGTATGTGACTGGTGTCTGGAGCATAGCAGTTATTTATGTTTAATTCCTAATTTCATTGCCTGTGGAGCGAAAATAAAGCTTGAAATGTTTTTTTCGCTCAGCTATCTGGTTTTGGTGGGTAGAAAGAAGGTAGACTAAGTAGGAGACTGTTAATCACTCTCATGACCGTTTCTGTTTAGCAGATACTGTGTCCGAGAACCTGCCCCATAAAATCTGTATCAAAATCAGGTTAGCTTAATGGAATACTATTGTTTGAATGTTCTGAAAATGTTCATGGAAGATGTTCTGAATAACTCTAGACTTAGTGTGTGTATACACTCTGTAATGCTGGATTTACTTAGTATTTGGACAATTGCACAAAGCCTCCCAAATTGACTAATATCAACAGTATCTGCATTTACTCCAGGGTACCTTGTTTCAATCCCCTCATAAGCCAGTCACCTAAATATTGATAGACACAGAGGCTCTTTGCCCTGAGGTGCAGTACTGCTTCTGCCATTATTCTTGCAAATTCACAAATAAGCTTGATGAAAGGAGGGAGGAGTCTTACTGTGGAATTCTGCTGTAACTAGGAAAAGAATGTTGTTCAATTTTAATCAGTTCGAGCACTGTAGAATATTCTTGGATGAAAAAAAAGTTATTTAAAATGTTAAAATGTATTTCCAAAGAATTGAGGTAACAGTCAAAGCGTTTTTATTCTTCGTTGTTCTACAAATTTATAAAGAGCTCAGATCCATATATTCTTTCATCAGACGCTCCCACATCCATATATTTTTTCATCATTCACTGTCATCCTACTCATTCTATACTGCCAACAATGTGCAAATTTGCCTCCCCTTTTTGTCTTAGAATGGCACTTGTGTTGATGTTTCATTTAAATATATGATTTATTAAGTATGCGGTAAAAATTTTTAAGTATGAAGTAACAACTTCAGGACGAACACACTCCTAGGATAAACACAATTTTGTCAGAGGTTTGTAAGCTAAGCATAGAGTAAAGCAATTTCTTTTTTGTGGCTGATTTTACATGTGAATTTATTCTTTGCAAATTTAAAAGTATATTTTTTTTTTGAGCAACAGCAAACATCAGTGTGTTAGAGTCAAAAAAGACTGTGAAACACCTCAGTGTTTCACATGAACCACATATATGGGGTAGGATTGACAAACCACAGAGTGCTGTAATTAATTAGGACCCACCTATCACATGTCCTTTTACCCAAAATATTTCAAATATGTGGATTGTCTGTCAAAGAATCTAGGGATTCTCCAAGGTCTCTGGAAGAACTCAGCCAAGAAACTGTATACCTTCAGTACAGCACAGAGACAGCTGTCTGTAACACAGCATCTAACCTCCAGCCATTCCCAGCTGTGCCGTTCCTGGACAGGACTGGACCTGAATAATCACATTATTGGGAGTGTAAACAAATGCATTTAGAGTAACCTTGGATTGTGTTCTTTCCCTATGAGAGAAGTAATCTGCAGTGTTTAGCAAATATCAAATTGATACGCCACTTCTTGTAGTTTAATATTCGTATGGTACCTTCATGTGGCAAAAGTTGAGAAAATACACACAAGAAGTTAGTGAAGAAACTATCTAGTTTGTAAAGTGAAGGGAAATACATTTTAAGTTCTTGGGCTATCGTTTCAGGAACTAACACATTATTCAATACTCTAGCTTCTGCTTTGACCCATTTAGCCAGCTGAGGACATTGTTTGCTTGAGATGGTGAGTGCTCTCGTGAAACCCACAGGCAAAAGGCCAAAGCTGGGAAGATCTGTTTGCTGAAGTGCTCCTTTCCTGCCCTGGCTGGATGACCTTTTTGGATGTTGCATGATACATGTTTTACTTAATCACTAACCAACCTTTCTATGGTCAGCTCGCATCTCTTCAAGCCTGTCTCTAGGTTTAGTAATGATTCATCCTATCACATCAGAGCTAACCTAGCCATGGAATGCCAAAAGGTTACATATTGTTGGAAAAATTGCACCACATTATTCTGCCTCCACCAAATCATATATTTTCTTCAGGAATTTTCTGGAAAGAAGCACATTTTTATCCAACTATGTTGCACGTATTTGGCAGTTCAACACTGTTTTCAAGAACAATATTTCCTTCATATGTATGGTCGTGGTCTCCACCCTTTGACAACATGGTTCTGATTGATTATATTGTATGTGCTGCAGAAATATGTATGACGTGATTAGAAGTGTTTGGGAAAATTGGTACTTTTCCCATTATATTTTCATTCCCTATCTGACACCTAGTGGACAAATGCTTTTTGAAAGTGGTGAGTTATTTGTAGAACTCCCATTTTTACAGTGCTTTAAAGTACCCATTTTAAGCACTTAGGTGCCTATGATGTATGGAAAGTTTGCTACATAGTCCCCTCATTCTGTGAGAGTCTTGAATTATAAAACACAAGTGCTTAACATTTTCTTAAAATCGGGACTCTGTGCACAAACAAAATTGCTAGTCAGTTTTTAAAAATCTAGTTTTTAGAGCCTAACTGGTCAAGTTTCCTTTTCTGAAAGCACTGAAGAATAACTAGAGATTAGAGAACCTTGTGAAGGAGTATTAATTCAAATTTTCAATGTACTGGCATATATTTTTTAAAGGTTGATATTTGAATCACTTTAGAATGTGATTTTGAAAACTGATGTTGACAGCACTCTTTAGATAGGGTTACATTTCGGAGGACTGTGTAACTTTACTCTCTTGAACCCTCGATTTCAGGAAGTGGGAATGTATTGTGACCTCTGCTGGTGTGAAGGACTGCTTCCTATGCGTTGTAGTTGCCAATTTGTGACATAAACTTAAAGGCTGGTCTAAAAGGGTTTTACCATTTACTGAAAAAAAAGGTTATAGAAGCAGGAGATCATTTTTCATAGTCTCAATATATGCATGTGTGTATGCTTGTATATAAATATGTGTGTGTGTATATGCTTTATATAGATGCATTTATTAAGTTGATAATAAGGACCTGATCCTTCAATAAGGACAAGATGTTCACAGCAGCTCAACCTCTTGCACCCACTCAGGGCTCTGTTGAAGTCAGTGAAACATTGTACAGGTGCAACCATCTACATATGTATTAATTTTAGCAGGGCAGAGTTTTTGTAGTACACAAGACATAAGTTACTGATCTGTAAATGCCCTACAGCAAGGCTCTTGTGAAGCAATATGGGAAAACACRTTTCTGAGTTAGCAAGCCGTACTTCTATTATGCTGTATATTTTTAGCCAAGTTAATAGCTAGCTTTCCATGCTTGCAAAGGACATATTTAATGCAAAAAAACCCTTCCATGTTTCTTTTGGGGATTTGCCAGATAGATCATGGGTGCCTAGGAGATGCATTAAAGCAAAGTAACGTGGAGGACACACTGAGTGTTCGTTTTGTCCATCTGCCCACTAATTGCAGACAGTTGGCTAATGTCTGCTTTTTTTTTTTTTTCCTACCAGACAAATTTCCAACAGAAAAAATCGACAAATCCAGAGTCTTTGAATGCTTAGTAGCCTGAGTTAGTATGTCCTGTGGTTAATATCTCCTCGTGTATAAGTGGTTGGGTGGAGATGTAAACAAGATAAGTAATTTTTCATTAGGACTGAAGAAGAAAATCAGTTTTGAAGGAGAGAGCAGTAATTAATGATTGCTGCATCCAATAACCTGTTTAATTCTGTGCATATAATGTTCATTTTGTTATAATTACTGTGGTCAACGAGAGAGCAAGGCTTTCATGTCATTTCTGAAAGCCTTCGTTATGCTCTGTCACTCATGTAATGTGGCATTTCTGAAGTGTTTCTCCAGCTCTGTTCCTCAGCCTGTTTTCAGAGCAGTGTCACTGTCCTGTGCCACTACTGGGGTGGGTGGCCGCCAAGCGCTACAGCTTCAAGGAGGTGGACACATTTGCAGGAGGACAGGTTAGCCTGGCACACTGTCACCAAGCACCCACTCCTACGTCCTTGTCGCTCAGAGCAGATCTTTAACCATGCTTGGGATCTGAAAACCAGAGAAGTATGAAATCCAGGGCTCTGAAACCCAGGGAGATCCTGGGGGAAGTGTTTGAAGCTACTGCCTTCTGCTCCAGTTAAAACTTCATCTTCATGGGCATCTTCATGGTTAGACCAGCTGCAGTGTCTCACAGCATCTGTTTTGCTGGAACTCATCAGTACTGAAGAAAAGGAGCCCTACCATCGAAGCAGCTTGACCTGAAAAAATGAATGTGCTCGTAAGCCTGTTGTAGTTTAATGGTCTGTGAGTCCAGCTGGTTTCCAACATTGCACTTGAATGCAGCAACAGCCAGCTCATTGCATCTCTGAGGAATAACAGTTCCAATGTGTTCCAAAGTGTTTCTTTCCCACTTTTTTTTTTTTTTTTTTTTTTTTT
>PTEX01000127.1:923505-986874 GCA_003342815.1 Eudromia elegans | reverse complement strand
CTATTACATCTGACATTGTGTCTCTGAGACCTATGGAGTCACTGTCTGTCTGTTTGGCTTTATATGTATTTTTTTATTTGTATGTTTGGTTGAGAAGTGCTTGAATTAAGGAGGTGTATGACTTTTTCCAAAGTAAGTTGTGCCTTCAGGAGCTGTAGTGGCTTTCTTGCAGAGCTAGTATCTCACTGAGTAGTAATTTAATTTATTAAAAAATATGTATTCTGTTTAAAGGATGAAACAGCTGTGCATCTACCTGAGAGGTAAAATTTAATCTGTGGGAATGTGGCTTGTTGAAGTGCAGAATTCACTATATTATTTACTTTCTGAATTTACCTTCCTATTCTTTTAAGTTTTACTGGCTAACTAAAACTTTTCTCATTTTTTTCTGTCAACATCTGTTATTTACATTCAAGCGACACCAAAGGATTTCAGCTGACTTGCAGCATTGTCACATGGTGCTCCTATGAGATGCTCACCTTGGCTATAAGCAGGAGGGAAAACTGGGAAGGTTAGGGTAAAAATTGCTCTTTGAACTCAGCAAGATTGGCTGTTCTGATACAAAAAGAAAAAAAAAAGTTTTGCTCTTCTAGTTTGTGTTGCTTAGGCTCAGGTTACAAATAATGAGTCTGGATTAGCAGTTAGTTAAGCTTTTTAGAAAGGTTTTTTAGGCTCTAGCTCATGCTCACTGCAAAGCTTGTCATTTATCTGTTTTGCTTGAAGCCAGATCTTGCTTCCCAGGTATGGCACAACAGGAAATCGGAGCGTTATTTCTTTTTCTTAACTGTTGTATTTTGCTTCATTTCTATAGTCAGAAGGTGCAAAAGCAACGACATATGTTCCTGACTGCTGTTTTGTTATGCAAACATCTTCAGAGCCTGCAGTCCATGTGTTTGACAGGCTTAATTATTAGAACTAGGAAGATAATTGGAATGAAAATCTGTTTGCTAGTGTAATGACTAATGTGTGAAGAGGTAAGCCAAGCCTGGTGTAATGTGTAGGCAGGCCTCATCGTGGAGGCTGGTAGCATGCTTGAGTTGGAGCCGATGAAGTTCTGAGCATGGACAGGAGCAGGAGCAGATGTGCAGGGGTATGTGCAGCAACTCCGAGGCCATGGCCCTCTCGGAAGGGCCCAGGCTGCTTTCGCCCTCGCAACCCACAGTACCACAGAGAAGAAGGTGGCTTCTTTCAGCTGCTCCCCGTTTGTTTTTGGGTGGATCCAACATTGCTAACTACCTGGAAGTAGTTTGTGCTGAGGTTCATAAGCAGGAACGATACAAGAATTGACTGGAAGGTGAAATGAACCACATCTTACCTAGGTAGTGCATAGCTACAGTACCTTGTGGCTGGTAGCTCACATTTTCAAACCTCTTTTATATCTTTGGTAAGTGAGAGGAACATCGAATGTTCTGTTGAACTCAGCGCCTTGTTTTTCTTTTCTGTTTTCAGATTGCAAAAAGGTAGCAGCTATACAAGAGTGAAACTATCCTGTTACCTCTTCCATATTAATTCCTACCTCATATACAGGATTTGTAGAAGTTCTTCTCATTGTAAAGACTGAGCCCTTCATTTTTTGCTCCATCAATTTATCAAATTTTGTGGCTTTACTTTCCCCTGTCTTTAGAAAATGAGAAAACTGAGAAAATCATGCTTGCCTAGCTGCAGAGGTCAATCTGTTGGTTATATGGAGGAAAGTTGCATCATTGTGTGAACAAATCGTCTTTTTTCCTGCCTGATGCTCTCTGATAGGTGAATTGAGACAGGCCAGAGAGCTTTTTGATACCAAAGAAATTAATGTTTCTTTATGGAGAATGGTCAAACATGTCCTTTCCTTGAAAAAGAAGGCAAATTTATTAGAAATTTATCATTCCCAGACTTGAATCTTCTGGTTTGGGGGGTTGCCATAATAAATCTCTAAATAGAGCAGTGTTATAAAGAGAAAGAACTACAGGCATATGAAAAGTGCAATAAGTGTTTGAAAGAAGAATGTGAATGCTCTAGCAAAATAGTCACATTCATCAAAGTCCTTTGTCTATGATAGCATCAGTTCAATGTTCCTAATCCCTCCCACTGGAAATATATTTAGTAGCTGGTTTTCATGTTCAAAGAAAACTCTTGAAAATGAAATTGGTTTCCTGCAGGGTATTCATTACAATGATGTAAATCCAGAACAATTAAATTGAAGTCGATGATGTTACTCCAGATTTACATAATGGTAATAGAGAATACAATCTGACTCAGTATGCATATAAAATCCCAGCTAATGTACAACTAGCAAGGAATAGAATAATGTTTAATGTGATTTTTCATAAAATTTTTCAGATTTTTTTTAAAGGAACAAGTGCACATTGGTCAAGTATCAGACAGTGGTGCTGTTGATTCCAGATTGCATGTTTATGACTCAGGAATGCAGTTGTCTGTTCTCATTCACACTCACCTTTGGAGCCCTGGTCCCTCATACTGACACAGAAGCAGTTGTACCTGAAGGGGATGCAGGACTCTGTCCAGCTTGGTTTTAGTGGCTGGACATCTGTTTGGACAAGAGGAAATGCTCTCAAGTGCAACATCAACTGATGAGGTAAGGTGTATGAAGTTACTAATCCCTCCCTGTGTACAGCCAAGAACTTTTTGTAACTCAGCAACTTGGGAACCCAAGTCTGTACCTTTCAGGCAAATTCCTGTTGACTTCAACACGGATATGTTCTTAACAGAGTTCTTCAGGGTTGTTCCTTGTTGCAATGGATGTCTTGAATTCCTAACTCTTATTTTTGTAGCTCTTTTTCTCAGGAAGGAAATTGAATATTTGTAGAAATCCTACCAGGTCAAATGGTTCACAGCAGCTTTCTGTTCTCCTTCTGTTATCACATATGAACCCCATCCCTCAACTGGAGAAGCCTGAGAGCAATTCTTGCTCTTGGAAGATTAAATACTATTTGCTGGTAAATTGAGCAAGATCAAATGGGGCAGCAATAACTGCTGTATTTAATTTTAGTATTTACAGCTAATGAGCTGTTGGGTTTTTTTTCTCTTTCAGATGTCAGAGGTTGAAGAGCTGATGAATGACTTGAGAATTGGCCACTTCCTACACACTTTTATTGGTTAAGAAGTTGACAGTCCTGAAACATTAACCATTTTATTTATTCTGGTATTGAGACCAAATGAGTTGCTGAAAAGGAGAGAAGAGGTGTTTTTATCATAATGACTGCTTTATGACCACATGTTGCTGGAGTTTAAAATAAATATAATTTTTTATTAGTTGTCTTACAGACATCTCCCTTTCTAATCTTACTTTCTACTGAATGAAAGCCAGTAGTCAAATGTCTTGCTGCATACTTGACACACCTTCAAACATGCTGTGCTGTTGTGTGCTCTCCATTTTCCCTCTTCAGCATGCCTGAGAAATGTCATTCAGAAATGACTGGGCAATGTAGTAGAAAAACTGCAGCTCTTGAACAGACAGAAACTCCAGTTACACCAAGAGAGTTACATCTCTTTTTACCAGAGGAAGGCAATAAGGGCAAAGTAGAATTCGACTTTGAATCTATTTAATTATTTTGCTCTTTTTTATGTTTCTGTTACTAGACTTTAAAGCCTATGTTTGCTGCTCTTGCTCTTCCAAAGACCTCTTAGCAGGACCTAGCTGAAAATTTGCGTTTGTGAACAGAACAGAACAGTAATTCTAGATAACAAAGTCAATTACCAGAAAAGAGGAGTTACCTGGTTTGTTGAGTCCAGTCCTCTGGAAATGGCAACCTTTTTAACAGACATTTATCCAAGAAGGTCCACAACAGCTCAGCTCACTAAAGCCACAGAGTAACCTTCAGATAACCTTCAAGATTTACAATAACCTGCAGATTTACAGTAAACAAGAGTGATGCAGCTGTAATGTGCTATAGGACAAGAGATGTGAAGTCGTTAATGATGTACTAAATCCCTGCAACAGCAAGGAGTATTCCTAGGTGAAATTCTCAGATGAGTCCTGGAAGTATTTCATTCTCCACAGTAGAGAGGAGAAAAAAAACCAACCTCCAGTAATCCTTATCAATAGGCTGGGGTGTTGTATGCCTAATGTTTCATCAAAACATCCTGCCATATAATTTGCCCCTAAAGGTGGCCAATTTTGAATACTGCTAGCATTTGAGTATACTTGAAATACTTGAATACTTCAAAGAAATCATGAAAAAAATGCAGAATCTACATATCAAGGTGTCGGGGGAGGAGAGGTGGTGTAGTTACGCTGTGGAAGCCAAGAAATTTGTGCCGTGTTTATTTGTATGAAACGCAGTCAACTGTAATCTTTCAGTCTTTTAAAACATATGGTAACAGATAAACCAGTGACTGTTACGGATATTACAGAAGAGTAAGCCTGAGCAAGCAGCAGAAGATCCTGGAAATTGGTATCTGAAAACTGTGTAAACAGACAACATATCCTGTTCACTGGGGCAGTGATGACAGGGCATGAAAACATGACCAGGTGTGAAAATATGCAGCTAAAGGTAGCAGTCTGTAACTGGCTTGGGTTTTCACTCTGCTCCTACAGGTTTGGCATAACAAGAGACATTTTAAGATTGGGTGAATTCCATATGAATGTTTAAGATTTTTATGATAAGCTGCTGGTTTTTGGAGCTTGCATTATTTCCATGAAATATTGTATTGCTTCTGTCTTATGACGTCGCAACCATTTTCCATAAACCTGTTTCTTCTCTTCAGCTGCTCTGTTCACAGACTGTCGTTCTCAGTGTTGCTTTACATCTGTTGATTCTGAGGTTTCTTGACTGCTCCCATCACGAAAATGCCATGAGCTATTCCTGCGGTATGATGGGCATTGATACATGCTGTTCTGCTAATTTATACATTGCATACATATATGTATATATGTATGCCCATATGTATTAATTTTTACCCTTGTTTCTTGCAAAAAGCCTATCTAATGTGTATGTCCCCAAACTTGACCACATAATACAGGCAAATCAAGAGCATATGAAGAGCTCATGTTTCTGCAAGTCACTGAGGCATCTGCCGTGTCATACGCCTGGCCTTGTGCACAGGTGCTCCAGTAGACAGGAGCACCTGTGCTCTTCTGAATGCATTTTAATTATAATCAGGAAGGTATCTTGTATGTCATCTCTGACTCCATTTTATGGCCAGCGCTCCATAGAGCTCATGAAGTAATATTTTCCTTCTCTTGTGTTTCCGTGGCATCTGAGAATTGTCTGGCTCCAGCTGGAAGATGCCTTGCGGATCTATTCAGTATTTCTGCTTTGGACCTTCTGCCCCTGGGCTCCTGGACTGTGTGGAGTCTCCAGATGGATTAGAGAATCTGCCTGAAAAACAGGGAAAGGTGAGTTAATTTCTTGAGGCGCTAGCAAGAATGATCCTGATACCTCATGTCCTCAGTCCTCAACATTATATTGCTAGTTAGGTGATCTCTAGAGGTCCCTTCCAAACTCAGCCATTCTGAGATTCTGGGATTTTGAGTTCAAAAATATTTGTAGATATTCCTTGGACCTTCCCTCCACCTCTCCCCTGTTCTGTACATAAATCTCTCTTGTTTTGAGCAGTTAGTCATATGCGCTTAAAATTCTTTTGCAGGTAGAACCCCGTGGGACTGGACCCCCATCAAAATGTATTAAACAAATAAAATAAATGTATAAAGATCTTGGTCTCTTTCTGTGTGGTTACTTATAGGGATCATTTGGAGAATGGTGAAGTGAGACGGGTGCGGGGCATGAGTGCCACCTCATACCTTCTTGGCTTAGCCAGGAGTTGGAGAGGTGGCCTGAATGCCCAGCGGGCACCTCTTGGCACRTGTGTCTTGTCTTAGTTGTGCTTCGAAGACGACCGTCTTGCAAACTTGATGATTCTGTGTGATTCATTAGGGCTTTCTGAATCCACCTACATACCCAATCTTGCAGGTATTATATAGGTCTATGTAATACAGAAAAAAAAGCTGTACTGCATTCAGAAAAGTGATAAACAAAGAGGAAATGAAGAACTTGGTACAGAAGAGGGAATGACCTTTTCAAAGATAAAGTGGTGACTTTATCACAGATTTTCTCCTTGGTTCTTAGCAGTTCATGATTTGTCTTTAAATTAAAAGATAAATTAAAACTGAGTTGATGGAAGTTAAAAAAAAAATTTGGAATTGCGATCAAACTTCTTTACTATGATTGTAACTAGTATTGCTATGAAAGTAGTGAATTATTACATGAAGAATTTATGATAAGTGTTCTTTTTGTAAATATTTCTTCTGATTTAGCTGCAAGTTATTCAGTACAATTGTATTAACTAAGAAAAGAATGTGAGCTATTAGTTCCTTTCAGTGCTTGCTGGGGGATGATTTACAATGCAAGAAATCTCTTCTGAGCTTAAAATCTGTGAATACATAAAAGTATCTTGGATGCTTAAAGAGCCAATAAGGCTTTTAGCCTCTCAAACTGCCAGTTCCTTGGCATAAATTTTTGAAAAATCTGATTTGGATACCTGTATCTTACAGTCTCTAGTAGATGTTAGTCCTACAGGCATCGTGTTTGGGGTGTAGTCCCTAGGAGAGGACATTTATCTTTACTGTGATCATTCTGTCAATTTCAAATTATTCCTACCAGTGTAAGAGGTAAGCAGTTTTAGGATTATCCCTGAACTTGGCTTTATCTTACTTTTGCTTTTTAATAAGGACTTGATAATTTCATTTTATTCTATTTTTCTGCTTCTGTGTTTGTATTTCAGTTTTCTTCAGTTAATGCTGCCTTTCTAATGATGTCTACAGTACCAAAAGCATATCTCTAGAATTACGTGTGTTAAATAACAAATTCGAAAATGAATTTTGTGTTGGTATTGAGAGGATCTTCAAAATTTTTGCCCCTTCCTAATTTTATCCTCGTGAAGATGTCCTTTAACCTGTATATTATGCTGCAGTGTTATTTCCTACATTTGTCATTTGAAGCTGTAATTCATACAGATAATATACTTCTAGGCTATATTATTTCTAATGAGATAATGCTTTACATAACTTCATACAATAAGACAGAGATATTTGTATCTGTGCCTTTATATTCATTGCCAGGGGASCCTGTATCTTAATTCTTTGCATTTATGAGCACATTTGGGATTCTCAAAATATCAATAAGAATAAATCGGTTTAACTTGAGTTCACTCCCATGAGGGAGGCAGACTCCATCACTGTTTATTGATTAGGAGATATAGGCAGGACATAATTCATTGACTTCCCCACAGCCAAAGAGATTCTAAATAAAGCTTCAATCTGTAATGTCAAGTATTGTCTAACAAAACTCACAAGCAGCCTCTGATGTGAGGACTTCAGTTAGTGCTGATATTGCTGATTTCAGAAATAATATAATCAGATAAACCATAGCAAAGTGTTTTTGTTTACATTTTGTAACAACTGGTTACCAGCTAAGTGCAGCTCACTTGTTAATGTTTTATTGCAATATAATCCTACTATTAGAAATACATAAGCAAAGGTATTATTTAAAAAGAATGTTAGGATTCTTTGGCCAAAAATAGAAAAGAAATACAAAATCTAAGTAAATTATTTCATTAGCATTGACTTTTTCTTATGTTTTTATATGTAAATATGTAAATAGCAAGTGAATGGAACATGCTTATCAAATGATCAGAAGTTGTAGGAATGTCTAAATTGCTCTGTGGAAAGARTTATTTTAATGTGTGCCATAAGGTATTTGATTTTCTTATTTTCTTATTTCCTGGCACGTACTATATGAGATGGATTATTTGGTATGTAGTGAGACAGATTTGGCCGTTCTGGAGAAGACATGCAAACTATATCTTCATATGGGTATTCGTATTTTGGCAAAAAGGAGGGGTGTAAACTAAAAGCATGAAAAGAAGCTCAGTATGATCAGTTTATGTAGCATACATTTGTTTCCAGGTTCAAAGTACTTTGATATAAAGTGTGGTGAATTCTATTTAATTTTATGACTTAGTCCTTTTTTATTTTTATACCCTGAAAATAGGAGGCCAACATTTGACTTATGAATTTCCTTAAATGTGTCTCGGAACGTGGCCGTGGCCTTGCAGAGTTGGACAAGGTTCAGATGTTAATTTGCTGATTGGATCATTGATTGAACTAAGTAATGAGTACGTGGCCAAAATTGAGAGACGGGCAGAACGTCAAAATTGTGTCAGTGTCAGAATAATTGTCTGAAGCTGTGTGATCAGATAGGAAACTTCTGCTTAATTATGAAAAAGAATTACAAAATGCAAAATATTAGTTCTGGTCATTGAAGTATTGTGCTTGAAATCTAGTTTACAATTTATATGCGGAATATATGTGCATGCCCGTGTGTGTCTGTATGGCTAAATCAAGCAAGTCCTTTGACTTCCTCCTTAAATCCCTATTTCACAACACTGGTGTATATATATATATATAGCTTGCTCAGCTGAACGCTCTCCAGATTTCTAAATTTATGTCCTACTTAATAAGCCTATGCACTTTCCACATATTCCTGGCAAGCGCTTTTGATAGCCTGCCCGTATACACAACTTTACATTGCAGAGTCCTTTCCGAGCAGCCCATTTTCCAGGCTGAGATTCTCTATGTCAGCCACTACCAGCACGTAACTGGTGTTGACACAAACATATCCTGCAGCGACCTGCGCGTGCTGCTTGCTAGTACTACGGCGAGCTGCAYTCCTGGTTTATGATTCACTGCTTTATGTGCAAGTCTTAATGGAAACAGCTAACATGGAAAAGTCAAAAAGGTTCAAAAATTAACAGCTTTTTTACTTTAGATAGCAAAGAATATGCAGAATTGCAGGGGAAAAAAATGAACACACTCCATCTTTTTCAGTGCTCTAAAAAGTTTTTCTGCAGTAGGTCAGAGATTGGGTATGCAGTAGCCTCTCCCTTCCTTCCTCTATGAAAATGGCTTTGTCACCATGACATGAGATTTCCACTGTTTTGCAGACATTTTATGCTCTCAGTTCATCTGTCCATTCTTCCTAAATCACAAAATGATCTTTTATGCTGTTACCTTCTGTCTGTTGTGCTCTTGGGAACTCTTGCCCAGTCAGCTTCACAAATTAATCCAAATCAACTATGTTCTTATCTGCTACCTAATAGCTGCGTCATTAGTGAGAATATTAAGCTCAAAAGACATATGTGCTCTATATGCTTTATATGCTGGGTTTTTTCCTTTATCCAGGATTATCCTAACAAATGATCATCCAATTTTAACGTCTCTTCTAATACTTCTGCCAGAAGCAGAAGCATTCCCTGTGGCCTCGGGTACAATATGTGAAGGCAAAAGCCAACAGAGGAATAAACAGTCCTGCCCATTCATTTCACAGACTGAGTTTTATCTTGTCGCTGCCTTATTTCAGCAACCTTTCCATGTTACCGCTGATTTCAACAACAACAACAAAAATCTCAGAAAGATTCAGTCAAAAGTGGACAACGTCTTCCACAGCAAAGTGGTGAGATGGTCAAGAATAGTTAGCAGACGCTCCCTGCATGATCCTGGGCGCACACGTTTCAGGTCATTGCGCTGTCTGTGAGGAAGTATCAAAAGAGGACAGCCAAATAAAAGACAACATTCTGAAAATGTGGAGGAGAAACAGTGTAACAGTAATCAGTGGAATTTTCACAAAACAATTTTGTGATAGATTATGTTGAAGTTGGGACTAATGCAACAATAATTTTGTATGGTGCTTTTAAAGCAATCATTTCTAAAGTTCTTCTAAGAAGAGAGCAAACAAGAAAATGACCCTCATGTTCAAAGGCAGAGCACTAAAGGGAACCAATTGTGCAAAGAGAATTTCAGAGATTAGAGTGGATTTGAGCGCTGGCATTACCACAGAGCAGCAAGAGCAGTGCTCCTCCCTGAAGGCATTGGAGCCAGGAGCCAAGGGTGACCACAACACAGGTAGGGGAAATATGCTCTTCAGGGAATAGAGATAGCAGAATCCACGGCAAAGACAGTTTCAAAAAAACCATGGATCTCACTAATCCTAATCTAAACACCTTCTTCCCTCCAAGAAAAACAAAATCAGGTTCTAATCCTGAATCAGCTAACTGTGTTGCTGTGTCAGTGAGTGGGCTAGGTGCAGKGCTAGCCAAGGTAAGCAAGTTTTTGGTGTGCAAGGCTTATAGTGTGTTTGCGTAGCCCCGGTTATTTAAACCTGGCAAAATGTGAACTCTGAAAAATGCAAGGCTGCAAAGCCTTCAGTTTGGCCCCACCATCTTCCTGTCATTTGTGGATCTTCAGAAATTTGCCAAACCATGGATTTGTCTATGGTCAAATTCTCACAATTAAATGAATCCTAAAAAAATGCAAAAATGCTTCGTAGATACCTTAGTCAAGAAGTGTCAGATTACAGTCTGATTCATCTGCAGAAAAATAACAACAACAATGAATTAATAGGCCCCAGGTTTATTTTAAGGCTCTTCATAAAACAGCTACTGAAATGCTGACATTATGAAACTGTAAATGTAGCCCACATAGTAAAATGAAGTGGTGCATTGCTGCCTCTTGAGAGTTTTCTAGCTTCAATGTTTTTCTGGGTAATATGAAATTTTGCTTGAATATTTGCTTCTCAGTTTTCATAAGATGAAAAATAAGAATAGCTTATTTATTTAAGATATTGTTAGCCTAAATGTATTAGAACCATTTCAGCAGTGATAGTAGGGAGAATAATTCCTTGTGGTTAATTTTCAATGAGAAGCCTTTGGAGAGGAGAACTCTTGGGAGTTAGTTAAGGGATCAGGACAAAAACTTCTTGCAGTTGGTAAGAGTAGCATCTTCTTGGCAAGGTAAGAATTGACTTGACAGGCTCTGGTGACATATTCTTTTTCGTAATCTAACAAAGCATTGTGAAAAGGAAGGTTGCTGAGTTGTATAAAATCAGCTTCCATCAAACTCCTGCAGAATTTGTTCAGGGAAGGGCTGGTTGGAAATCCCTCTGCAAGACAAGAAGTTTGAGGTAGTACCATGGGAGCAGTTTGGCAAGCAGAGTTGTAACCTCTTTGCTAGATTTCCCACACTGATAACGCTATATTAAGGTATTTTGTGTATCTCTCTTATGCAGTGTTGAAAGGATGAATGGTAAATGGCAGAAAAAATTGCATTCAGGTTATAATCCTGTTTTTTTGTTTGTTTGTTTATTAAAAAAAAAAAAAAAAAAGTTGTCCTAAACCCCAAGTAGAGCCTTGATTAAGCATAGAAAGCAGAATTTATTAGCAATTAAGAACTGCAGGATGCTCCATTTGTCAGATATGCCTTAAGAGCCAGCTCTGGAAGGTGGCACAATGGTGGCAATGAGGTTTTGTGCAAGACATGTTGCTTTGTACATTGGTTAACCTCCTAAAGGATCATTAAATAAAAGTTGCTACTCGGAAAACTTGATCTTTTTAAAAACGTCATCTCTCATTTTCAAGAGAGAGCTATTTCACACCTTCAACAGATTTACTATAGCCATCATTTTACTTTTTTTTTATTTGATAAAGCCATAAAGTACAATTACATTAAATGAAGAAATACAGAATGAGACTGGGAGATACTATTTATTGTGAGCCACATAGCAATGTAACCACCAAATATATTCATATTTCTGTGCATATCTAGAAAAGTAAGAGTACGTGCACAAAGTGATACTGAGGTGGTTAATAAATATGGGGTTATCCTCTGCATGGGTTCTTCCCACACACCTCTTTGAGATTCAGTCTTAATGCAAGAATTTGCAAGATTCCTGCTACATTTTTTTCAAGTATGACTTTCCATAAAAATACATTTGGATGCAAAATGCCCCCTAGAGATTTTATGCCAAACTGTGCCTGTTTTACTTGTGACCCAGGTAAGAAATGTCTTTTAAAGTCTTGCTTGCAAGAAAGTTTTATTTAGAAAAAAATATCATTTTGCTGTTGGTATGGTATTGTTTATTCGATCATGTAGAAGGATCTGTCTGCTGTGGTTCCTGCTGATCATTAGAGAGTTTTGATTTTTTTCAAAAAGACACTTTTTCATCTCTCTTGGTGTATTTCCCTACCTAACCTTTGAAGCTCTTGACCAATTTCGGTCTGATTTCATAAAGCAGTAGTCCTGATAATGATGAACTCCTACACATTTTATGGAAATTTGCATCTGATTCAAGTAGAAAGGCTGAGGTTACAGCCTTCAGAAGGGCAGAAGCCACTTGGGCAGCCGGTATCGTCCTAGCCTGCAACAAGCCACAAACTCTTGCCCTGTGAGACGTGGGAGTCGTGTGGAATGAGATGGAGAAGGATGATGAGGACCTGGGGGTGTAGGATGCAAGTCAGAAGGATATCAGGTTTTTTTATTTCTTCTACTTTTTGAAGATCAACCTGTTCAACCTATAAATTCTATAAATATAGGCATAAATATACTGGATAATTCTGTATAGGAGTTACCAGCTGGAAGGTAGAGGTGTTCTTTATGGGACTTGTTTCTATGAGTTGTGTTTACGTAGCAGATCCTGGATATCCTGGGAGATAGTCCATGTGTTGCCAGAATACATCACATTTTTTAATATATGATGTGTATATACAATAGATATAATGGAATGGTAAATATTTATAAGAATATATATATATATAAATTTAAAACAGTGGCACTAGAATTGTAGAATTTCTTAACAAGACTGAAGAGGTCATATTTGTCATAGGAAACATTTCTATATACTTTTATTGTCTGTGTAATGTTACATTTTAATAATGGGAAAACAAAGCTATCAATGTGCTGTACTACTTGTGAAGAGGTCTTGGGGTTCTAATAGAGCCCTATTATATGAGTTTGTTGGCACTCAGTTTGCAAGCTCAGGGCCAGCAAAAGCGATGTTGTTATATTTACTTTGTAGACTAGAAGATTAACAGACAGATTAACATATAGGAGTGGAAAGTAAAATACAGGAAGTAGTCTTGTGAATGCTGTATTACAATTAAGTAAACATTACTGGTTTTAAAATTCTAGCTTTGCAAAGCACGATGGTGTATATATCTTTTAAAAAATGCACTGGTACATACGTATTTCAGGAATGCCTACTATCTGGGGAGCATTTTCTGAATTATAAAGTTTACATTTGGATTTTAGAAAATCTGCCTGTAATCCCTTTGCTACCGAGTGAATACAGTGCAACCTTTGCCCCCCCCCCCCCCCCCCCCCCCCCCCCCCCCCCCCCCCCCCGCCAGATTCCTGCTGGTGAGCTGAGTCACAGTTTCACTGATGGCTCTTGCATTTAGAGACTCTTGGCTACCAGTGCCCAGTGTCTAATTGGATAACCTGCCGAGATGCTTTTTAGAGGCACTCCGGGAGTTCTTAAACTCCTGTGTGCAAAAATCAGTAAAGCAAGGACAGCAGATGAGTTTTTGTTTTCTATTTCATGCAGCTATCACAGAATCCACAGAATTTGGACTGCAGTTAACCCCCTAGATTGTAAGGAAGTCATAAAGACACTGGGTTAAAAACTTTACCTTTTCCTTGGTATGCACATCACAGTTTAACACTTTGCAGATAAACTGTTTCAGATCTGGTTTTGAACTTTTGAATTCTCTTCACATGGTAAGCTGAGTGTAAGATAGGATAAAATCTCTATTCTCCTGAATTTAGCGGGGAAAGTCCAGATAAATTGACTGAGAGCAAGATGCTAAGCAGTTCCAATAGCTGGTTGCTGCTCCATAGTTAGATACTGGCTGAGTTGCAGTGTCAACATGAGAAAACATTGTGACTGTTCTGCTTCATACCACTTTTTTTGCTATCCTTCTACCAGTTTTTCCTCACACATCTTTCTTGTAAAGCAATCACAGTGGGTTAGGACTGGGTTGTGGAGGAAGCTGAGATTTGCCAAATAGGATTTTCTAGTTTGCTAAAGGAAATTCCCCATCGCTGACTGGAAATAGACTTGAGCTTTGTGCACTGAATCAGTAATCAGAAGTGAATGCATGTAGCAAAGTTGTGCCAGAATATTACGACTCAAAATATACCTACTAATAGAAACAAGAAAATTGTCTGTTATAAGTGCCCATGGGCTTCCACCAACCATCTTGGAAACTCCTGGGCTGTGTGATGGCTGCAGAGCATCTTCCCTCTACCTGAGCTTTAAGGGTCAAYGTGACAGAAACATCCTGCAGGCAACAAAGGTGATGTTGCTGCAAGAAAGCACAGAGGTTCCTGGAGTCAGGAGTCGAGTGCAGAAACATTCTCCTGCACTGGGTGAGAACTGTCTGCCTTTTCCTTCCCAAAGCAGATGTTATGGGGGCTTACGCCATGCCATGTTACCAGTCTATCAGCAGGATGCCAACGGCACTGCGAATTTAACAGGCTGCGCATAAAGACACAGGGCTTCTTCATATTCAGGCCTTCCCAAAGTTCTTGCTCATTTTTCTGTGGAATGCATATATGAGAATTTCTGATTGCTTCAGGGTTGTAGCATGAAAGGTACAATGCAAGAGAGATAAGTAATTATACTGACAGGGATTTAGGAGGATACAGGGATCTCTGTACTTCTTCTGGAGTGTTCTTCATCATACTGTGTAGTTTACTACAACTGGTTTCTGGAATAGTTTGATCAGAAATTGCCTTTTCTTTTGGGAGTCATGCTAGTAGTTGTTTTTTATAATATTGTTGTCCGTTTCCTACCAAAAAAAGAAAAAGAAAAAAAAAAGTGTGTTTAGCAGGAGCAGAGCTAATGTGGCTCTAGGACTGAAAGGTTCTGTCACTTCTGTTTTTTTGGTGATTTTTTGTATGAATGCTAGGGACACACTGATCTGTGGACTAAAGACTAAAAATTGCTTTTGTGAAGAATTTTCCAATGTTATTCTTATGRTTGTGATCATGTGCTAACTTCAAGAAATAGGCCTATTTTAGTCTGAAGGAATATTTCTCTTAGAGAGATATGATAAATAGGAAAAGGAGGGCCAAGTTACAAGTATTTCTTCTAAAGATTCATTTATATCAGCTAGTAGGAAAATAAATAGCAATTTATTCTACCTGCTTCAGCTGCTCCACCATCAACTCGATGGTGCAAACTGAGGAACATACCCTTAGTTCAGGAGTAGTATCTTGATCTGTCTCCTCTTGTTTTCTCTCCAGTTCAAAATCCCCCCATCTGGCCCTCAAGCAATAATTAAGGCAATTAGTCTAAGCTAGTTGCAAACACAGCCTGGCTCATTTTCTTCCGAAGGCATTTAAGAAAGCTTAGGAAAGGAAAAGTTTACAGCTATAGACAGAGACAAGCTGAGGACAGAAAGAGAGACCTTTTTTCACTCTCCAGTTGTGCCCCATGTTCCTCTGTAAGCGATGCACCTCCCTGCTGTGCTTGCAGCAGGTTTGTGTAGCACTCCTGTTGCCTTCCCTGGAAAAGGTCAATCTTTAAGATGTCATCTCTGCTGACCAGGATCAATTTGTAAAATGTCTGTTCAGTATTGATCGATTATTTTGGGTTACATGCATTACCATTGCCATTATCATCAACCAGTTGGCTTTAGGTTTTTTTTCCAAATGAGTCTGTCTCTGAATAAGTCTCTGTCTCAGAATACTGTTGCTGTCTTTCTCCGTCCAATCTGTACTTCTGAAGACGTGAATGAGTGGTCAGACTCACCTTGGTCAGGACAGGAGGCGTGACAGCCCTGGCTCCTCTCACCTGTTCTTGCATATGACTCTAATGACTGAGCCAAAACATGTCTCAAATGATGGAGACGAGTGAGTTGGAGTTCTGTCTTCTGCTGCTTCCGCCAATTGTTTTTTACTCTCCTTCCTGAACATTTGAAGTTCTGTCATGCTTGAACTGGAAAGGAGAAAGTGGGAGAACCTTTCAAATACTGAGGTACAGGAATGAAGTAGGAAGAAGAAATCGGCACAGAAGAGAGCTGACAATGAATTAGGAAAGAGCATACCAAGAAAAGTCCTTTTCATACCATTGTTAAACCTTGTTCTTTTCTTGTCCTGGCCATCAATTTTAGTTCCTCATTATTTTATATTTTTGTTCTTCTTTTTTGTGCTTCTTGCTCATATGAGTCAGGATAAAAATGAGATTCAAAAAATACATCTCCTCCCTCCTTATTGGGAAAGATAGGACCACAGTTCAGCATATAACGATCTGCGTTTAATGCAGCCGAGAGTGCCTGATCCTAGGCAGACTCTGCAGGAAGTAGCTGAGTTTGTGACCCTCAGATCCTCTGGTCTTCTGTCAGATTCCTGGGAAGAAGGGGACAGAGGCGCCTTGCTCTTCATTGCTATCCCTCTTCTCTCCCTACCAAAGCAGATGCTTTTCTCTTGGTGCTGCCACTCTTGGGGCACACAAACCCTGCTGTGCTGGCCTTTTATTAACCCACGCGTCTATCCCTGCTGTTACTTTCTTGAAACTTCTTGATGAAATTTTGTGCAACTCTGCCCCTCACATGGCTTCTGTCTTCGTCTTTCCTGGGATGCCCAGAGATGATGAAAGTAATTGCCAAAACCAAACAAACAAAAATTCTCGTCTCCTGACTTCTGTGTGGTTCCTGGTTTACAGAAAGCCAGAAGTTTATGATGGAGCTTTCTCATCTGACAGTTGCTTCATAAATTCACAGAAAATCTGCTGAATTCTTGCAAAGCTTCAAAACAGCAACAGGTGATGTGAAAAATAGTTTAGACTTTTATTTGAATCTGTCACTAATTTAGCATTAGCTTTTTAGCTCCTGTGATGGACATCATTGTATTTTTGCCAAAAAACACAGCATGCATATTGTACAATATATAACCAATTATTGTTATGTAACTATTTTTTTTAATAGCTGGTTGAAAGTACCTACCTTCCCACATCAGCAACAGGAGTTCTAGAAGTCATTAGTAGAGGAACTTTATAAAATAAAAGCTGTGAGAAGTAGGCAGGTCATCTGCACTTTTAAATCTGCTGTGCCCTGGTAGTCTTGACACTGGTGGACTGGGCAGGTTTTGACATTTCCATTCCAATCATTGAACGATTCTGCTCCTCCTGAGTGCCTGGGAAAATAACCTATTGCCCAGCAGCAGCAAGAATTAGAGGAGAAATTAAAAGTTCCCTATGCTATCAGCTGTAAGCGTACTTCATTCTTCTAGATGACTGAAAATTTTCAGTTGCCTCTCTGTCTTCATTCTCTATTTAATTTCTGAGATTATTTCTATTGGGGTAAGGTGATACATTTCAATAAAGTAAGTCAATACCAGCAGGATAGACTCAGGATAAAATATGTTTTAGTTAAAGGGAAAAAAACATACAGCAGGAAGATGCCTGTTTCTGAATAGCTTCTAATTATTTCTTATCTTTCARTTATCCAGGCTTCCATCTATCGAGGTAAATCCTACTGGAATGAAAATGTCTAGATAATGGAGAGTTTATTCTACTTATTGTTAATAAATGTGTGTCTCTTGTAAAGAGAATGTCGTAGGCAAACAGATAATATGATACAGGCTGAATAGTTACCCAGAAGGATTGAATATGTAGTCTTRGGAACAGTTACTATTCCTTTATTGACTATTGTAAAAACACAGGAGCTGCAGAAAAGACCATGTCAAAGATAATTAATGAGAGAAAAAAAAAAAAAAAACCACCTTAATTCTTACTGTAAATAACTTAAGAATTAGCTKTCTGGACCTTGCATTAACACAATGAGAACAGAAAAGATCTTTTAATGTTTCAGTGTAACATAAGTTTTATGATAAAATTTCCTATAGGATGTACTCCAAAACAATTTACGTTTTAGGAACACTTCTGTAGAGTGATGCCTACAAAATCCTAAATTTCAGCTTTCMGTTCTTCCATTAAAAGTGCTCTAATACTCATGCTTCAAATAGCAGAAATTTTGCAAGATGCATCTTTCCATTATCAAGCTTGAAATATTATGAAGCTGAAATTGTGGTGTGTGCACCACAATTGTGGTATGAGAAGAGCAAGCAGAAGGAACATAGTGAGATGCAAAGATATAGGTAGCATGAGCAAATGTATTACAAGTTCATAAAAATGAGGTTAATTGGATCCAGAAATAAATGGTGTGGCACTGGAATTGTGTTCGAGACTTCTGAGTCTTTTCCATGATGAAACAAAGGTGATGGGCAATGAATTTCCTYGCACATGATAATATGGAAGTTTAAAGAGACTATGTGAAAAAAGGAYAATAGCAGTAAAGTTTGGAAGAGAAGGAGAAGTAGGGGTTAAATGAAATTATGGACAAAATGGCTTACAGACAAAAAAATATGTGGACTTTCATTTGTAAAAACTTACAGAGGAACACTTAGGAGGAAACCCTGTTTTGTCTGATACTTCAGTGTTTGAATTRAGAAAAAAAAAGGTGTGTTTGAATTCATGGTTTAATGAACACTTTTAAGAACTGCTCTAGGACATACATGACTTTTAATGCTATACGTTGTGATATTTATATATGTTGCAGTTTTTGTATTAAARTACTAAATTACCTATGGAAATATGGAAAGCATACTTTTGCATAGCCAAATTAGTAGCATTCTAATATATTAATATTCAGGTCAAATATAATTTAMGAGGAAGATGTAAGTATAAAAGTTTCTCTTAACCTTACAGACTTGACTTCTTTATTGTGTATAAAATAAATGCATTATTAATAAAGTCAGTTCACTGAAAACTATTATATTATGCTTTCCTCAAAACTCCTGTAATACACAGAATCTGTTAAAAATKTAAAACTAAAATAAATAATTAAAACCAAGTACTATTTAACTGACAATTTTGGAAAAAATCTTCAATCAAACTGCCACAATATTTTAATCAATTTCTTTATCATATAAATGATTTCTATGAAAACATATATACATAATTGAATGTGGAAAAATATATGCGGAAAAGCACCTAATTTGTAAGCATAATTGCTGAAATTACAGAATTTGACTTATTCAGTGCTAGAGACTAAGGYAAGGAAAGAGAAAAAAGAGTGAGTTGGTGGTGTGACTGAGGGGAYGATCACTTTAGATTGTGCTTTCATTTATTGGTGAAAAAAGGTGATGAAAAACTAATACAAAGTTATACCTATGGAGACAGTTTTCTGAAAAAGAATCATGTGTAGCCAGTACACTGTTTTCATCTCTACCTATGCATATTGTTTTRCAATTCTTTTCCTTTCCATATAGCTTGGAAACCCGTGCTGATACCTGCCAACTCTTCAAATGTCTCTCTGTCTACAAATTTCTTCACCAAACAGGAGTACTGTGGTTTATGTAACCAACGAATCACTGTTTTAATGACTGAAATCATTATAGGCTATTCAACTAAATGTGGAAAAATGAAGCCTGGTTAAAAAATATGTTAGTGTTTCTCCATAGAGCTATTTCTTAAAATGCTTTTCAGCTTTTTAAAAAAACACAAAGTCTTGATTTTTCCAATTTTTGGTCATGACAAATAACCAACCTTAATGATTAGCTTTTTCTTAGTGGATAGGCTTTGGCCTACACAGCAACCTTCCCTGTACAGTCATTGAGAAAGAGTACCCAAGAGTCTCCTGCTGTCCTGCTGGGACAGTCTTGGTGCAGAGAGTTCGTGTGGCATCATCCTGCCTGCACAAATCGTATCTGATGGTCGTCCACCAGTGTGTGAGCCACTGAAGGCACTATGGCAGGCGTTCTTTTTTTCTTTCATGTTTTATTCATACATCCTTATTCTTGACAAATTGATTTCTCTTGGCAGCTTTGAGGATTCTGTATTACTGTCTGTTGCATATATGAGGAATTCTTTAGTCTTGCAAATAGGATGATACGCTCTTGCTGCTGCAAGTGTATGAGAAATCAATCAATAACTCTCTAGGAATAACTCCACAGAAAGCCCTTAGAAGGAGTTTTGGGATTTGCCCTAAGGAAATTTTTGATCAAATAAAGAGCATCCATAATAGACCAGTTAAAATCAGCTTAAATCTGGCAAACATGAATTACAAAGAATGAATGAATGAGTGAAGAAGAGTGAGTGTCTGAGACATATTAACAGTCTTCAAGGTCCTAGYGAAGAGGGAGGAGAATTACGTCTTCTCCAACTACACCCATCCTCCATTGCCATATGTCGTGCGGAGATAAGAAAGAAACAGGCTTAATGCAGTTTATGAAAGACCAAGAGAGGTGTCTTAATAATTCTGAACACAGTGAAACACTGGGATGGAAAGTCTGGAAGATGCTTGGAATCTGCRTCACAGGAAATCTCTAAGATGAAAACAGGCAAACAGTGGTCAGGAATGTTCTTCTGATCTTGCACCGTGGCGGGAGAACAGGAAACACTATGATATCTTTTCAACTCTTTTCTTCTATGATTTCTCACTAAGCCTAACCTCGGCTGACTTACTGTTGCCAAATCAAGAATTTCAGGTGGTGAACTGGATCCAGGAACTCATCYTGCTGCTAAACAGACTGGCAAATGAGAGGAGAAAAATTAGTTACCACTTCTGCCAAATAGTTCACTGCAGGACCCAAAAAAATGCATGTGGGCAGTACCAGGGAAGGGGTTGCAAAGAGATGAGAACGAGTTGCTTCCTACCTGGCAAGGGTGGCAGCAGCCTTTGTAAAGGACAGTGCCAACCTAAAGAGATCTACTGCCAAAGGCATAAGGCTTCTAAATGGCAGATATGTATGAAATATGTAAGAAAGTTGTGTTGTGCTATCATGCTCCATGTTTGGTTAGTACAAAACTGCTCACTGGAACACCAAAAATTAATGTTTACAGGCTTTTGTGCYACTTCAGTCAACACAAGTGAGAGGGAGTTAGTTTCTGCTATCACACAGTATCCATCTGTGTAGAAATATAAAAAGTTAAAATTTTTATTCCAAACTAAGCTTTTGTAATCTCTGTCCATAGTATGACAAACCAACTCTAAAAAAAATCCACCTTTTTTTTCAGCTACTATAAGCAGTCTTAAGCTGCCTGATAAATAAATATAATTTTCTGCTCTGCCACTTAGAGTGTGCTGTTCTCCAAATTTCATTTCAGGTGCCAAAATTACACTTAAAATAAATACTTTGGAGAAAATATTAGACAAGGCTCTCTGTGTAATGCTTTCTTAAAAAATTAGAATTATAAATTTTAGAGAGACATAGCTAATCCATTTTGGCCTAAATTTCTTTCCTTCACAGAAAGCAAATCKCAGTCCTGGTGCATAATTTATGATCTTGGCATTCAGCCCAAACATATRTACATGCTGAAATCAGTTTTGCATCTGCTTAACTTTRTGCACATGAGTAGTCTAATTGTGTTTTGTCTGATGAAATGACTCATACAAAATCAAGTGTTGGCAGAAGAAGGGTTCCAGACAGTAGAGTTATTCAGGGCAGCTGCCTCTTACTATAACTTTATATTGCATCTCGTACAAGAAATGGCTTCTTGACTATCTAGAAACCCTCCACATGCTCCCACAATACTACTAGAAATATACTACAGCTGTAATATATGGGCTGAGATGAAGGGCAAAAGAACAAGTCTTGCAGTCTAGATCAGATTTTCTTCTGCATAGCGCRTGGCCATAATGACAGTAACACCAGCAGGTCATGAGTTTTTACTCTAAAATCTTTGCTCTGGAAATCTCTCTGGGGTCAAGTGAGATCATTCTTCCCCTTCCTCAGGAACAAGCTAGCAGGCTGCTGATGTTGGCCTGCAGGTGTTCACTGGATGGGTTGCTACTGCTCACCTACAATGAAGGCCAATGTGCTGTAGCTGTTACCTTCCCTCAGGATGGAACCATTTTCTTCCCGAGTTTGGTTCCCCAATGGATTCAGCACCTCCTGCAACCTCAGGAGTTACCTCAGTGGCCGCAATGTGTTTGTTGCATGCACAGGGTGCTGTGGAAAAGAGCAGTTTCTCTTCYCTGCCTCAGCAGCTTTCCCAGATCTCTTCTTCCCACCTCTTTTCAGCTCTGCCATCCAGAACCCTGGAGCCCTGGCAAAATTTCTTGCCTCTTGAAGTGCAGTCATTGGCTGTGGGAAGAGCAGAGGTGGTGCTAAGCTTGCTGCTTGCTGAAGTGCTTGTATCCGAGTAGCTGCTGTTGTGCTTTACCTTCCTCATCCCTACAGCCACATGAGGGGATGTGGTGACCTCAGGGGTGAAGATTCCTAAGAGAGGTGGGCAGAGAGAGCAAGCTCTAGGAGCACTAGGTGGTACTAGGAGCACTAAGGAGCACTAAGGATTGCAAAGTGCACCGCTGTGCTGCAAAGGCAAGGCAAGGAGAASAACAGGACTCACTGCAAAGCTAACAGCATGCAGGCGACCAAGATGGGGTGGAAATGAAATCAGAGAGAGAAAAAAATAATTCGGAATACAAATATGAAGGAAGATACATGCCTTAAAACTGACTGGCTTTGTTTGCCTTTGCCTCCTCCCTTACTGGCCGCCCACTGGTGAAAACACCTCAGAAATAAAGGTGGCTTTAGTGGGCTCAAAATGGAGATCAAGACATGTAATTTTGCACACGTGTATTTGGAACAGATTTTTGATTGAGGATTAATGCTTCTGATTTTTGTGATTTTTAGACAGGAGATACAGAAAAAAGTATGAAATTCATTAGGAATACAATGCTCTTTAGCACAAGGGAAGAAAATTTTGGTATGCTACAGGATTAAAATACTATGGAAGTTAAATTGTGCTTTGAATTACTTGAATGTGAATTTGATGACTTTAATGGAGATACTCCATGGTAGGGTKTTTTTTGTAGCTGGGGAAGTTTTCACCTTAAAGTGTTAAATCATGGAAGGTTTCTAATTGCTGTTTATGTTTTTGAGATCTGCGGCTTGAAGTGTATGCAGGGGGACCAGATAGCCAAAATCTTGGTAATACAAGGACAAAATGAGCAATGTTGACTCTTTCTGTACCTGACTACTTTTTAGGCAATCTAATGAGATGGTCATCTGATTTATCCAGCAAAGTAACTGGAGAAAATTCAGAATATGAGAAAATATGAGATGAGAAAATATGAGAAAATAAAATTTGCTATTTCATTTTGACTTTTGCGATTCTTAGAGGAGCAATAGTAACATTGATGCACATACATCTCTAATTCATTATGGGTTTGTGTGGGTAAAAAAAGAGCACATGACGATTGCAATGTTTTCAGTAACGTGTTGCAGCTCTTGATAATGATTGGATAAGTATCAGTGGTTGCTACTTAATTAATCTTTGCCTTAACATGTGTTTTTTTTATTCCTTTGGAGTTTTGTGCAAATGCACTGATCTTATTTACATCTTGACTAATGTAGAGAAGCCAATATTAATAAAAAATATTTATATGTAATTCTTAAACAGGGCTATATAATTCTTGTCTCATATTAACTATAATTATTATAAAAGCTTCATTTAGTAATAGATTTATTGAATTTGTCATTTATTTAAAGTACTAAAATTAATAATACTGTGAATTGTTCCCTCTCACAAGAATTATGAGCACTTTATGTTTGCTCTGGACAGAGTAATATAAAGAATATTTAAAAAATCACAGAATTCTTTAGGTGTTTATAAAGCATGTGGAGACCTTATTGGCATGGTCCGTTATAAATATATTCTTTTTGTCTACTTTCAGTCCCCTGCACATAGCTATTCAAGCTATGACTCTGGCAAGAATGAGAGTGTGGACAGAGGTGCTGAAGATCTGTCTCTGAATCGAGGCGATGAGGACGAGGATGACCATGACGAACAGGAAGATCCTGAGAAAGTTAATGAATCAGATGGGGTAGAAGCTGAACGACTGAAAGCTTTTAATGTAAGTCCTTTTGCACTCATTGCCTTGTTTTCTTCTGCTACCTTCCTTTATGTTTTTTTTTTTTTTTTTTTTTTTTTTTTTAACGGATAAGCAATTTTAGAGGCACACTAATTTAATTTGCAGGATCTTTGAATTATTATTTTAAAACACATTAAACTCTTACCAACAGACACCAGATTTACTGTGTTTTATTTAGTATTTTAAGGCCATCTTTACCAGTGAGCACAACAAAGCTCTGTTTTGTGTGTGTGTGTGTGTGTGTGTGTATGTGTGTGTATGTATGTGTGTGTGCGTGTTCACCCAATGAATGCAAAGGGGCTGTAGCTAGTTTATCCGAAGACCATTCTAGTGGTCAGCTCTTTTCAATTGCTTTCCCAATGAATGTAATTATGCATGAAAACACAGGCAATTGTTCAAAGAAAGAAAAAGAYTGAGTTCGATAAAACAATGTAGCAATCACAACTTATTGTTAACTGAAGTGTTGCCTATTTTCACAGTCTGTTCTGGTTTATCTCACAAGTTCTGTATCCTATAGACTATTCTTTTCTTGTCTTTTTTTTTATCAGTCCTCCCTCACTCCCTCCCCCCCCAAATAATCCTTTAAAGAATTGTTTGCTTAATATTTCTGGCTTCCCATTACAAAGCTCTTCAGTGGATAGTAAAAGTGTCTTCCTCTCAGTAATCAAGACAGGAAGCTAGGAAAAGAAGAGAGCAGCCCTCCAAACCCGTCTCCTCTGTCTCCCTCTTGCCAACAGATGTTTGTCAGGCTGTTTGTAGATGAAAACTTGGACCGAATGGTCCCAATCTCTAAGCAGCCCAAAGAAAAGATCCAGGCTATCATTGACTCATGCAGGCGACAATTCCCTGAGTATCAAGAGCGTGCCAGAAAACGCATACGTACTTACCTCAAGTCCTGCAGGCGGATGAAAAGAAGTGGTTTTGAGATGGTGAGTTTTGATTTAAAACCCAGCCCTAGTTTCCATCAAAACCCCATATGTAAATCCATGGCACTATTTTGTTTTCATCTTAGTGTCTTTTTTTTTTGTTGTTTGTTTGTTTGGGTTTTTGTTTTGGCAAAATGAGGTCAGAGGTTTCTTTTTCCTTCCTTCATTCTTCCAGAATTTATTCCCTTTGTTCACTGGCTTAAAAATGCTTTGAGATGCTATAGTTCACAGGATAAACTAGTATGAATACAAAGGAAAAAAGAAACTAAYTTAAGGCTTATATAGGATTTTCTTCCTTAGGTTATGGTTAGAGAAGATTTTTGTCTGTCAAAGTCTTGCAGTAAGATGAATTTTTCTTTAGAACTCTTCTGTTAACCGGCTTTCTATGAGCTCTGTAGAAAGTAGATTCCATTAGAGAAGTGCTAGACCAAGGCAAAGAGCCCATGTAGAAACATTTCAATAGCAAAAGTTTAAGGTTTTGATTGTTCTCTTGCATATTTATTATTAACAATCATTAAAAGTTATCATTTTGAAATCTTTCAGCTGATGTAATGTGTCTTGCACTTTTACATAGGACTTTGAGACATCAGTACCCTTCAAGTTTACATTTCTGCCATCCCAGTGGATTGTTGACTGTAATTGAACCATAGACCATGAAATGGCAGTGTTTTCAGACATTAATATTTTAATATAAYGCAGTACCCAAGAATGTGTAAAGTATAGCTGTTCACACAGGCTGGCAATTTAAGAATCTCTAAATAACTTCTATATTTCCCAAACCCATAGAAAATAAAATAGTAACTTATGTTATATTTTATTTATCACATCTATCTCTCTAGCCTTTAGATGACGATTAAATCACTTCATCATTGCAAATAGAGATCATTTAGTGATTAAACATATCATTTTTTATTTTAATGAATCATCTGCAAACCCATTGATTGCATTAAAAAAAATGAGGATGACTGAATTTCACTGTCTCTCTCTCTCTGTGGCTCTATCTCTCTCACTTTCCTGCAGTTTCTGCAGGATATTTATGACATCCGTATGTCAGCTTTAATATGCTAATTGACAGTTGTAAGAGCAAAATATCAGACTTATCTGTAGAGTAAGACAGATAACATAAAAAGCAGAGACAGAAGCTAAATCTCTGTGTATATTCATGAATCTGACACTGCATGGTTTTATTATTTGAAACATGGGCTAATGCTGCTTTTGAACAATGGAAATATAGGTGAAAAGAGACAAGTACAATAAAGGACATCTGTATGGATAAAGCTGCCAAGGATTGACTGGTGGTATACATGTTGTATTGTATAGACTTCCAAAGTAAAAGCAGGAAAACCAGAAAGCAAGTATTTTCAGTAAGAAGCATCAAGTTACATGTACTCACTCTGGCCGAAGATAAGTAAGAAATGTCAAGTTCGGGCATCACCGTGCCAAATATTTTTATTTTGCTCTGCTTCTATTGAAAAAGCTTACACAATTAGCCAGTGCTATAAGATCTCCTCCCTGCTCCAATTTATGGCCCCATTACTGTCATTTGTCACAGTGGTGAGCACTTACTTAGACTGGCTCATTTTTGTTATCTAGAAGACTTGCAAAACTGCTTTTCAGTATGAATAAAGAGCTTACAGCCTGACCTGTAACAGCTAGGTTGGTTTGACTTCAGCAGATTATTCACATATTCATACGAATAAAGGTTGAAGGATCAAATTTATTCTTGGAAGGGGAAAAGGCACAAAGATTACCAGGACGTGATTCAAATAGGCAATCTTTGTAGTTCAGAAATACTCCCTGCTGTTATAAAACCTTCCATTACAGTTTATGGTGGGGTTTACTGCTCTATAAACAAAAAATTGCCCTCCAAAATATTGACTTTGCTGAACATGAATGAAAGTGACAGTGCATTGGCTCTCCTGCCAAAAACTGCAGCCYTCAGGAGGAGGGAAATGTGCCCTGCTCTCCTTCTCACAGGTAGGAGCATGAGCCAAAGACTATCCAAAGCCCCCCAGGGGACCTCCCATTCTCCTCTTGAGAGAATAAGTTTTCTTAATCTTTTAAATTATGTTCTGATTTCTGGATTACTCTATCAGTACCTTGTGATTATTAGCATTTTTTAAAAAGGCTACCTTGGACAGAGGCACTTGACTGATTATTTTAATATACTTGCCATTTTGTCAGTGGAAAAGAATCACTTTGGCTAATAACATTTGTTCAAAAAAAATCATAAGAGGACGTGTTGGTGCTGATTTGAATCAGGTGCCCCCGTAAATACAGCAAAACAAGATAATGATCTCCACAGGAGTGATAGTGTTGCCATTGTTATATTAAATAGGATTGTTATATTAAATAGGATGTTAGACAGTAGTCTCCACAGGAGATACCTTCACTATAACCATGTTGAACATAACTTTTTCATTCTGTTCAGAGCAACAATACTACATTTGGAGCACCTGGTTTCAGGAGAAACGAGAATAGTCTCAGATGTGGCCTATGAATATTCAGACTATGGGTGGAACAGTGTGGCTATCTTACAGCATCATGTTGTGAAGTTAAAGGAAAATGTAAACACTATRTAATTAGTGTAAGACAGCATGGAAAAGATGAAAAGCCTGCCTGGTCAGGTATTTGCCATCTGTAGTCCTCCTAACACTTGTTGCTGCTTAGCAGGCTAGTTGCTTCTCTGAGGAAATAGGATAGTTTCAGGTTTGCAAGTGTGCATACTGTTAGTTGCTTTGTTGCTCAGTATTAATATCTATTTCTAAGAGACTGCTTGTAGGTAGTTATCTTGCTTCTGTTTATACCAGCTAGATATCCTTGGACTCCGAGGCAGCTTCCATAGCTACTTGCTACAAATACTGTTTTGAGAAGTCCCCTCTCAGCATTGGGGATTTTTTTACGTATTTGATTATTCAGCTTGTCATTGTGCTGCTTTCATTTTGCTTCTGACACAAGTTTTGTCCCTTAAGGCAATGTTAAAGTTTTTCTTGTCAATTTTAAAATCTTTTTTGCTACTCATTTTCTCTTCATTTTAGTCTGAAAACTTTCTCATACTAAGTTCTATTTTCTTCCTCACTTTTTTTCCAAGTGGAAGTAAGTTTGCTTAGTCCTGAAATCATTGACTTTGTAGATTGTATTCTCATCTGTGTTAAGCTCTTGCACTTTGTGAACTGTAAGACATTGTTAAATTCTTTCTTTTTCTCTTCATAAGCCCATAGGTCAAGGGAAATTAATATTGCCTGTCTCCCAATGAGAATTTTCTAATATATTTTAAGTATATATGCCGTACAAAAGGAATTTTCTTCCTGAATGGTCAAATGGCCTATTTCTCTAATCATTTGAAAATCCCTGCTTTAGACTTGTCTCTGTCTATGTATCCATAGGAAATAATAGAAGGAAACTTTTGAGGATGTGTGATATCTATATGTCTCATTACAGTGCAGAAGAAACTAGTTGATAGAAATGATCAAATATGAAATAGCCCAATAATTACATCTGCTTTCTCCAGTTTGCCTGTCTTACCCTTATCACTCCGTCTGTCATCAGCCTCACTTGCTGAACTTGGTTTGAAACTCAACTTTACAGTATCTTTTGCACAGACGTGCCTTTTTTTTTTCATGTGCACCCCCCAAAAMAAAAGCAAGGCCTTAAACTAAAAAGCTCATCAACACAAAGATTCCCCCTTTGCTCAAGCGAGAGGAAATCTCCATCCTAGGCATTGCTGTTAAACCATATCAAAGAGAAGAATGTTGCTATAATTGGAGAGAAAGACCAGTCATAAATGGCATTCCTTGGCTGAAGACGAGTTTGGATCTGTTGACCAGAAAAAAGAAAAGGTTCATGATTAGATCCTTTAGATCCCATGTCAAATCCCAGTATTTTTCATCTCAGCTCTTTCTATCCCATTCCCACACAAGAGCACTATCAGTAACAAACAAGCAAGCTCCGTGTCTTTCACCGCCTCTGTGTTTTGCTTGTGCAGGTTGTCTGTAAGAGGTGTTTTAATGATTTGTAACTGATTCTGACATGATGATGGAGTTGTTTTAAAAGTGTCCGGTCAGTTGGAGTGCCTCCATTTTGTAGAGCAAACTGAGCAGCATTTGTGGGGCTGATTCCCAAATGTTGGTGTGCTTTCTGAAACCAGCCTCATTAAGACCTTTCAGGACTGACCTTGAACCTCCATTTTTCTGTTTTAGCTTTAGGTAGAGGAAGCTTGCACGTTTTGCTGAGCTTGGTGCTGAACAGGCCAGCTGCCCTTGGAGCCACTCACGCTTTCAATTCTCTGGGTCCTTTATGGAGAGAAAGGTCACAAGCATTTTCAGAGATACGAGGGCTGGTCGCTTCAGGGACCATACATCTCTAACCCTGAGTAATGAGCTGAGAAACATGAAGAGAGTTATTGGAAAAACAGTTACATGAAGATGTACCACTGAAAATAGAATTGTTTTGTACTGCTAAAACTGCTGACTGGAATGGGTGGACCTCAGGACTTAGCCCTATGGGTAGGCCCCACAGCAGCAGGGAAGTCCTGCTCAGCGGGCATGGGTCGTTTGTGTAACACGTAGACAGGAATACAGCTGTTTTGCTTGAGTGCCATCACAATCAAGGTGCAGAATGCAGGATTTCAATTAAATGACCTTACATGTTGAAAAAAGAGAAAAAAAAAAGTGGCATGAACTTCACAGAACGTTAAAAAAAGGCACTTCTGCTTTTTAAAAAAATATTTCTAGTTTTAATTTCCATCCCTTGATAGGTGTTAGAATTGAGCATTTATCACAGCTTTTTTGCAGGTTGTGAGACTGAGCAAAATAATCAAGCCCAGTCTGAAACACACGGCTGCAAGCATCAGCATGCCAGTTCTTCATATTGAACTATTTTGTACTAAATAATAATTATAAAACTACATCCAATAGAGTGCAGTACTGTACTTCAGTCTGTTAATTTAAAAATCTGAGGCCAGCCCGCTGAGAATATGGGCAGTGCATGTGCTATACTCTGCAGAACTGCTTCAGACAGAGGCACTCCGGAGTCCTTTGTAGCTGCGCAGCGCAGGTCAGCACTGGGCCAAATGCCTACCTTACAATGAGAAAAACTTCTCCTCTGAAGGTAGTGCATACCCTTTCTCATAAAGCACCGTGGATATTTTCATATGAAAAATGTTATACATGCTTTCGTGTTTGGGTAATAGTTAACATATGTCCCCATTCATTCATTTATGTTAGAACTTMTGTGCAAAAAAGGAAGTAGCTTGCTTTACGCTTAGGTGCTGGCAGCAATTGTATGCTGAAAGATTCTCCTTTGCAGGGGTAATTGGCCTAAGCTACAGGAGTCTATTTATGCACTAATGTCAAGATAGTATTTCAGCAGGTGTGTGTGGGTGCCTATAGCTTTTTTTTTTTTTCTTTTCAAAATAGACTCAGCTCTTTGCAGTATGCATCAGAGCACCTAGACCAAGCTTCCATATGCAAACTTTGGCTTTTACTTATGCTATACGTTAATATTGGGCCTCAAAGAAAATGTCAAGATAGTAGCTGTAGAGTCATCTAACAATCATCTAAGCACAGCACAACATATACAGTAGTACAACAAACTTCTTTCTTGTGAATATGCTGCTCCTAGTGGTTTAGACTAATATATATCYATGTCATATCCATGTTTATAGCTCTAATTTGGAGATTTATGCCAAAACTATACAGTTGAAATTAGAATACAACAGTCTTTTAGATTTCCTATTGAAATASAGGAATTGTTTGTACATAGCAAAARGGGTATTTTATGTTTCCCATGAAAATACAGTAAAGGTGTCTCACTTGTAAGGATATCATAGAGTGTATTAGTAGTTGTAGTCTCTTATGTTAAGGAATCAGAGACTATGTTAATACACCTAATTTTCAGGGAATCTTGCCCAAGGATTTCTGATTTCATCTACTAAAAAATAAAATACCTTGCGGGGCTATTCCATCACTCCAACAAGGCTTGTAGGATTCTTTGATTATGGAAAACCAGATCTATAGACTACCGAAGTCATCRAAGGATCTTTGTTAACTTTAATGTTCTGTAAAGCAGGCAAACAGTAATTGACTATAAGGAGGTATTAACTAAATTTTCRTGAAGAAATCTGCAAAAAGATATTCCCCAATACTTCATACATTTTCTACAAAAAGGGATTGATTGTAGAAAATGTCATCTCTATAACAGTTTGCTGAAAAAATGTTTTGACTATTTGATTATGAAATGATTATGCAAAAAAATCTGTCAAATGGGCTTCTTGCTTTGTCCTCATCATTGTCACTGTAAGGTGACAATGTGATCTCAAGAACCAGGTGTAAATTATTCTAAACTACAGTTTCAAATACAAGAGGACTGGAAGTGGTGGGTCATTTCCTACAGGTTACTGAGGGGACATCAACCATCTCCTGACAGTCACTTCAAAATACTGTAAAAACAGATGCATGTATGGTTTTATGTATGTCCATAAAATCTATCAGGTTGCCCTTACATCTTTTGTCCAAGCACTCTCCGGMTACAGTATGTTGGAAGCTGAAAAAATTAGTTGGGTGCCATCCAAAGTGATGAACAAAAACAACGAAYGGGGCACGTTCAGAATGTTGCTGCTGTTCTACCTCAGTCGCAGGCAGCACTGGTTTCCAAGTGAATACCAGAGAACTTGTTTGCTGCTGCTGCTGTGTGATAGACAGAGGCATACAGTCTTCTCTGAAGGTCTGTGTAATGCTGCTTTTAAGATTCTYTTAAATTTTAAGTATCTGCTCATTTTTTGTTACTATAAAATTGTCAATCATGCCTTTTCAATCTCTCATTTCTGTCATTTACAAACAAGGTTACCCCACTTTCTAATTTTGCCRTGCAAGTCCTTTGTTTTGGTAAAAATTAGAGGCTTAGTTCTTCTGGTGTTTTRCACATGGATAATTCCAGTACAGTTATTGCCTGATTTACAGCAATAGGAAGTTGCTGGCCAGGAATTTTCTGCTGATKCTTTTCTTTCCTTTAAGAAATGTTAGTCTGTCAAAGGTTTTTCCGTTTGACAAACTCCAGTAAAATGCAGCCTGCTTTCCTGCTAGTCTAGTGGGTGGGTTGTRGTTCCAGGGCGCCTGCAGCAACCTGGGTATAAGGACTCCTTGGCTACCAAATTCCTCCTCTGGGAAATGCAGAAGGGAGCCCAGGAACCTAAAAAGCACCAGTTTGCCTGAGAACCTCAAGGTTGAAGCTCCCGCCTGCAGGGCAGAGCCTGAAAGATGAGTTTACTGACCAGTGGATGTTTGGCCATGTTTCCCAGGTGTCTTACCCTGGGATTAGCTGATAGACATGTTGGGAACTCTGCAAGGACTGGGGCACCTGGGCGTGTTATACAGAGAGCTGATAGTCATTGCACAGGTCATGTGCAATCAAAGCTAAGATGATGAAGGTAAACTAAGCTGGAATTGGCCTCTGAGCTTAGAAGACAGGGCCATGAATTCAGTTTATTTACCGATTAAAACATAAATATATAAATAAGAAGCATTGTGATTATTTCAAAGCCTTTTTTTTTTTCCTCCTCTAAGGGAAGGCATTTCAAAATTGATCGTTTTGACATTACACAGATTTGACATTTCACAGAACAGAAAAACCTGCTTTTCAACAGCTCTGCTATCAGTAAGAGAGGACCATGTTTGTCTTCTCAAACAAAGCCAGAGTAGTGCTCTGCCTGAGATAAGCTGGCAGAACCRGAGCCTGAGTCAGATGATTCTTCTGTGCTTTGTTACAGGCTTTATTCCCCAGGTCACTCAGCCATGCATTCAGTACATTCTGCCTGAGGTTTTCCTGAGGTAGTTCTTGACATGAACATATCAGCAGGCAGCTGCAGTGAGGACGGAGAGAATGTACAGGTTAACACATATGTCAGGAGGAGTATGGACCTTTATCTGGAGTTTTCCTCAATACTGCAGATACTTCTGTATGCTACGTTTTAATGGTAGGCATAACTACTGCACTTCTTGTTAGAGAAAAAAACACGTGTGACTGACTGATTTGAATGGCGATTTTTTTCCCATTCATGAACACCTCAATATTCCTTCCCGTGAACATATAATCTGAGGGAACTTGGGTTCATTTTATTTTTGCTTAAGAACACAAGTTTTTTTGGCTCATACACCACCTTCCAAAATTCACTGATGTGAAAAACCCGAGCAGGAAGACTTAGCCAGGTACTTGCTCACAGCTTTTCTAGAATGTCATTATGTGGCCACTGCTAGAGCACCATGCTGAAGACAGATGACCATGCAGCCAACATAATAGAGGTACCTTGAACATAAACATCTGTTGTGTTGTTTCTATAAGAAAGCATCTATAGTGATACTTGCCCACCTAATATGGAGACAATTCATGGTGTAGCCAAGTGGTGGAGCRATGTATACAGAGTAACATGCCCTTKCTAAGAACARAARTACTGTATGTAATGGCTTGTCAAGAAAATCTCCCTGGAGGGYTTATACACTTCTCTGGAGCTCCGAGGAAGACATCTGCTTGTATTGCAATGCTGACKTCTGTAATTCATGACCCCAGGGTTTAACATCAGTGTCCCACATCTCTTAGACTAACTTGGCTTTTGTCAAAAAAAAAACATGCACGGGAATATTTTGTTGTGCAAACTGAAAAAAATTGAATTATTTGTTTATTCTAGTGAATCCAAGTGTCATATTTTATTATACTATTGTAGCCCCTGTGTGTCTTCCTTACCCTATTATTATACTAATGCTAAATGGATCGCTCTTGTTTGAATGGGGAGAATTAATCCTATAGCACTGGAGATAGCTATGAATAGAGACAGAGGTAGTACCGTGCTGGAGGTAGTACAGTGTGAAATACTAAATGGATTGCACATTCTATAGCCTACATATTGTTCTGAAGGTATCTAAGTACTGAATGGAATAACTATAAAAATTCCTTCCAAAACTCAGCGACATTTCATCTTCAGGTTCATATTTATGGTGTTGGGAGTAAAAAGGTGGATTTCTACAGAAGATACATATAACCAGCTCTGAAGAAGGTATAATTTACGCAGTTATTTTGACTTCAGTGAAGCTTTGAAAATTTATGGAAGTTCAGAACTGGGTATTATCAAAATTTTTTGAATTTTCTTGATATTTTATTGATTTAGATCTACTTTTGTATATGAATGAGGAAGACTGGTTTTAGCATGATCTTCATCTTTCTGTGATATTATTTGCATGTAATTAGGACATAAAAGGGTGAAAATGAATTCAGTACTGTACTGAATTGGAAGCAAAGATCATACTGGAATTCATAACCAGCAATGAAGCTAAAAAGATTTTTGCATTCTCATTCCCTTGGGTTTTTTTTGTAGTTGTTGTTTAGTTTTGTTTTTCATTGTACTTTGTACCTAAAATAATGTAAACGCCGTGAAATTAGGAATGAGGGGCTTGTTTCAGAAAAATAAGCCGTATCTAGTTGAATCATAAAATATCTACATTGTTGGAAGGCTGGCATTATGAAGAGAAAAACATTTTTTTTTAAAAGTCATTTTAATCGCATCAGTCATATTGCAGTACAGAATGCAAATACGTGTATACTACAGATTGAGACTGCACTGAAATGTTCTGACAATCTGTTATGTTTTCGGTGATGTTTCAACCCTATCACTTGGGGTTTCTGTTTTGCTTTTTTCTTGTGACTATAAAAAACCACTACTCATCTCTGTCACATGCTACACAGGATAAAACGCTTTTCAGTTTTCTTAACAAGAATCAGACGATCAGGGTGTTGCTGGAACGCAGAGAATATGCCAGTGTCTGTTCAAAATCCAGCTTAATGAGCCAGACTAAATACACCGGACAATAGAGCCGTGGGGGGAAAGGGCTTCTGATGGATCTGTGGATCAGCTGCAGCTTTAACATCTAACTAGTTTCATTTTTCATCTTTACAAGTTTCATTTCCCTGTTTTGTTGGTATAAACTACATTTCAATGAGCAGACTTTCAGCTTAGATGGCGGTGCTGTGTGCTTTGCTAAGGACGCCGTGGATCATCCTAGGAATAATTTTTGTGTTTCTTTTTTCTCTCATAGTCACGACCTATTCCCTCACACCTCACTTCAGCAGTTGCAGAGAGTATCCTGGCTTCCGCCTGTGAGAGTGAAAGCAGAAATGCTGCCAAAAGGATGCGGTTGGATAGACAGCAGGTACTGTGTTGTTTGGGGGTCTGCCACATCCATATTTATAAGGGCACTGGAGTTGGACTCATTTGCATAGGATGCCAGGCGAAAGGGTGGTGCAATCCCTTACACATCTCTCGTCAGCAAGAGCAATTAAAATACRAAATCTGTAGCTGTTTGAATGAATACATAGGTGTGCCTATGTATGTATTTACATAAGCTGTGTAAGAGAGGCTAGTGCATTGTGAAGTGCCGTTGGATAAACCTGCATGTTTGTTTATTAAGAATTATAGATTTTGTGGGCATAGTGTGTAATCTGCATAGTAATGTTATAAGAAATACAGCAAACAGTATGTATAATTCAAATACATACCAGAATTAGTGCGTGTATACATGAGTCAGTGTGTTTATGTGTCTGCATACTCACATTTTTGTATGGATTTGTAAATGTAAGGTGAAATGGTGTCAGTTTCTGAAAATACCTATTTGTCTGAAGCAAAAAAGTTACTATGATATATAATGAGTTATTGTGATATATATGACTTACTAATGAGTTTTTAAAGTTCAGATCGATATTTATTTTATTTTTATGTGATAATTTATTAAATTGTGTGCTAGTATTTCATTATTATTAATTTGCTGAGAGCTGCATATTTTCTTTCAATTTTTTATAATCAATTTGGTTGCTTGTTTCAGGCTTTGATTATTCAGTTGCTCCAAAGGTGTGGTGAATGTATGACATTTTATTGCAGTGACATTTATGCTTTGTTTCTCTCGAAGATTATCACCAAGACAAATCCTAGTAATTTCTCAGCTGTACAGAAATCTGCCTCTGTCATGGCAGATGAACTTTSCCATAGAACTTAGTGTTTAAAATAGCGTTTTCCTGTTATAAATAATCCATTGACTTCTTTCAGGTCTTGACCTATTGGAGTAAAGGATTCCTACCTTTACCCTTATAATAGTGATAGATAAGGGGCTGAGGGTCGTTGTGGCTTTTTGCTGTTAACATTTTTTTGGTAGTATTTTCATTAGTGCTGTACACGTGCCTTAAGTTTTAAAAATTACATGGGACATCAAAGCACTCTACTGTTAAGTGTGACATAGCTTAGAAATAGAGCTCATTCAAACTGTGCAGGTTTAATCTGTCATTTGTTCTCTGCTTTGTCAGTAACGATCAGAMAAAAAAGCTGTTATGGCAATATGCCTAGCCCAGGGAGAAGTGGAAAGGCTTATACGGACATTCSTTACTTTCCACTGGCTGGAATTTAACCTGTCCTCAGTAATCACAAAAATAACAAAATTAATTCATCAGTCCAGCCAGGGTGAGGCAGAGTTTTGAAGTGATTTTAACAAGAAACCCATAATATTAATCAGAAAGATAGAGAATAGCTGAAACAAAAACATTTTAAAAGCTGTATATGGGAGCCCAAAAGAGTATTAATGGGATTTCTTTTATTTGTGCAATGTTATCCCTGAAGGATTTGGTAACATTTATCGTCGAGGAAAGAGGAGATTCTTCACTGTTCATTACAAAATTCAAAATCTGTAGACCAAATTGCTCCCCTCAGATCACCTTAATTACAAAGGTCATGTTAAAGTAGCAAATATGTCTATGAAGAATAAATGTGCTGGGTTCTGCTTCCTTCAGCTSCCTCCTCCTTGGCAGAGAGTGCTAGGAACACTGTGGAGATGGACGCAAATAGCATCAGCCATTCGACTGCGCAAGTAGTAAATTTAACTGGATGATGTACCTGTGGTGGCTGCTAAACTRTTTGTGAATTCAGGAGGGATTTTCTGAAGAGTTTTGTCTGGAAAAAATACATGTGAGGGAGTACTGGTGATTTTATAAAACTGACAGTAWGAAATTTACCCTGAAGGTGAACAGTTGGGGCAGTCATTAGAGAGGCAGAAAACCTAATTTCTAGGTTCTAGTCCCAGTCCTACTGAAAAGTTAATTATTTATTCCAAATAGGTAACACAAACCACACAGACTGAGAGCAAAGCACAGCAGAATATTTCTGAGCGTGGTGTTTAACACATGCTGCTGTGCCCCRTGCTTAGGCTGAGATGGGAACTGAACCTGTTTCCTCCCGTCCTAGGCAAGTGCCACCTGGGCAAAAGGACTCTATCCTTCTCCTTTTTATTTACTCCATTCTCCATTTTATTTACTTTTAGATTTCCTTCACTTTCTTGCCAATATCCAAAATGAAATATTTTTAATAGATTTTTTTTTCTTAAAAAGAATAAGAAAGTTTAGTTCAACCTGCACTTTTTTGTGTTTGTTTTCACTGCTCATCAGTTTCAAATAAGTAAATAAAAAGCCTTCTCCTTTGTAAACATAATTTTGTAAAACTGGGCTTTGCACCTAAGCTTTTACACCTAAGACTCAAGCTTTGAGGGACGTTCAGTGTAAATTTGGGAAGAAGGAGGCTTTGAGTAATGAAAATTTCCACTTCATAAATTGTATCAAGAGACTTTCTAATGGAGGGCAATCATTGGATAGTCTTGGAAAGCAGATTCTTAAACGGCTTTGTGAGAGCACTCATTCAGCACTTCCCTTCAAAGCTGAGTGGAAGCAGCGGATTAAAGCTGCTTTATTCTTGCATGCAGCACAGAGAAGGTCCGTCCTCTATTCTCCAAATGAGTCAGACTGTCTCAAAACAGGATTTAATTTACATCCCTGCCACCAGCTTTTTAGGATATTACCCTATATACATATGGGGTATACAAACATATACAAACATATGTGTGCATTATGTTTGTACAGTTATAGAGTGTATACATTTACAGATACAGATAGATAAGAAAGCAAATGCATGGGGAATTTATTAAAAGGAACGTCAAGTATGTAATTGATCAGATCCTTTTTCAAATTGGGGGAAATCTGGGAAGGTCCTAATCACACTTCCTTGTGTGCTCACTGGCACGTTTTGCACTCATCCTCTTTCTTTGTCTCCCTCATCTCTTTATATATGTACAGCTGTGCAGAAAATGTCAATGTATTTATGCTGAAAACTGCCTACAGCAGGTATGTTGCCTCTGGTTTGCAAGGTCCACACAGTCAATGCTACATGTGCATGGAAGGTTTAATGTCCCTGCTGAGTAGAGCCACCTCCTGTGGCAAATATCCCTGGTGCCAGGCTGCTGTCATCACTGACACAAATTGCTCAGGGCATCAAACATAGCAGCCAGTGCTAGAATGACAGCTGTCTTGTCTTCCAAACACAACAACAAGATTATTGCCCAGCCCYAAAACTAAGACAGACGTTTAGCAACTTCTTGAACGTTTGGTTTTGCTCCATTCCCTTCTGCTTTTCTTTCCCTCTCCATAGCAGAACACAGTCCCTTGGCAGAAGTGCTGAGTGTGTTGCATGTAGGCACTCAATGGAAGTCTGTGCTTAGGTAAAATACAAATATGACTTTCCAAACCCAATATGATTTGGAATGATTTTGCCTAGAGTATAGATATTAGCAGTGGTTTGATGAAAAAACATTTCAATAATTTCTCAGCAGAAAGAACCAATGGCAGAAGTGGTAACAATGATAACTTTAAAGAGCTCATTATTTCTTTTGTAAAGGTAGAGTATTTACCATGCTCATGAGTATGTTTCTTTCATAAGTATAAAATGTGAAAGCTTGGCTTTATATGCGTTTAGTCCTGGGCACAGACTTATTACCTCTTCAGAAGGAACTTCTCTAAATTGTCCATGGGGAAGACACAGTGAATGCTGCCTCTTACGAATGACATCCTAGGAGTATTTCTGAAAATGGCAGCACTTAATATGCTTAAGAACTGGTATAGTTAATTTTGCGTAGTTTAATCTAAAGGAAGAAGCCATTATTTTCAAATTCCACACCTATAATCTTTATATTTCTTAACTCTAGGCTTTTTCTTCCTGCAAAAATGCAATTTTAAATAGAAGTTAATGAAAAATGGTCTCATTGGTATCAATTCTTATTTTTCAAAAATTAGTTATTTCAGGACAGTCATTGATTCCATAATGGGAGACTCAGTACTATCTTTTCTGTAGGGAAACTAGTACATTTCTGGAGTTTTTGAAACTGTAGCAATAAAAGCATTGTCAGCTGCTGAGACTTTCCTGTAAGTAAAATAAATGTGTTTACTCGGTCATGCTATCTTGGACTGTAATGCTGTTGCTGTCTAACTGTGTTAGGTGTTACTCAAGTGTTTTAACTGTAGTGCATTTTCCTTACCTTTAAATCAAGCTGTCTTGGTTGGCCTGTAGCTGAAATGCAGAGAAGTTACGTATTTGATGTGTATTACCTGGTTGAAGAGTTTTGTTGCTTCCATTTCTTCTTAATACTGTTTGGTATAAAGAGGAAGAGTTTATTCCATTCAATAAGTTCTATAGATTAAAAGTTGAAATTGTGTAGATTTATTTAGGTTACTGACAAAAGATGGAATGACCGTTGACATTGGACTGGGTTTGGCTGACCCTTCCACAGTCTGGATAAGGGAGTGGTTATACAGTGGGCATGGAGTTTTTGGTTACTGCTCTCCTAATTATCTCCACTGARTCCAGATTTTAAAGCAACTCCATTCTTGGATTTTGAAGACCCTTTTTGTGATGATAGTTGATCACAAATGTAGGAGCAATTGTCAGATTCACCTTCTCTGTCCTCTTTCAGTTAGAGATAGAAGAGAGATTGTCCGAGTCCTTAAGATTTGCCACACTTCTCAGTGTTTTCTGGGGATACTGTCTTGGAATAATCTTGCAAGATTGTGTTTTTGCATCTCAAGCAATATTATGTACAAAGCAGTTGCTCTGAAGTGGATTTTCTGAACTGCTGTGAACAAGGGAGTCTTGAAATAAAGTAAGGACAGCTGAAGCACAGACCTCTTTGCCTGCTTTCATTGCATCTGGTGAACAAGATGACTTCTTTCACCTTCTCCATTTTCCAAATCACATTGTGTCTAGACAAGGCAAGAGAAGAATAATTAAATATAAGAAAAGTGAAAAAAGTCACCCTGACACGACTGTTGTGGTCAGTGAGAACATAGGTCGTGATGCCCAGGCCGTGGGACGGCTGCTGCAGAGTCCTTGGCCAGGCAGGTCTGCTTCTCGTTAGTCACATAGGAGGGAGCTTTGTCCTGAGASCTTAAAGGTGTCATCCGTTAGGAGTTCTGCAGAGAAGGTAGATGTATCTTGTATTTTTTTCTTCCTAAAACTCACCATAAGATAGCCTGGAACAGTGCTGGGATGTCATTCTCTGTGGAAAGTGCAATTGGGTTAGTATTGTTCCCCCCGTCTGAAAATCAGAAAGACTGAGTTGAATTGTAGGTCGCTTTGGATGAGCTTTCTGACCTCTTTGATTCTTCCACGGTCAGCAAATACTCTGAGGTGGTATTAGTCAAAGAGCAGAATTTTCTAACTGTTGCCTTCCTTCTGAGAAGTTCTAAGAGGCAAAAGCAACTTACATATTAGCGAATGCATATGAGAACACCTGCCCCTCTATTTTTCCAAAGGAAGGTGACAACGGGAAATCTTTATTTGGAAAAACAAAAAATAATCATAATAATAATAGGAAAAAAAGTCTTTAAACAATTATCTTTGTCTGTAGACAAAGAGCTTTATATGATAGATGTATTATGTTTCATCATTCTCTTGTTTAGAATTGATTCTTTTTTGTGTGCTATCATGTTGCAAGACTTATGGTGAAGTATTTATTTTTCTAATCAAAATAAGTGTTCTGTGATTAAGAAAGAAACCTAAGCACCTGGAAAGGGAAGATAAACAGCAGAACTGAATCATAGAATATTGTCTGAAGAACCCTGTGACCCTTTTTGTAAACATGTATATAGTTAAACGGATCATTTGGAAAATCGATGTAGCTTCATTGGCAATGTGTTGATTTGTAACAGTTAGGAATCGGAGCCTTTGAGAATTCATTACTGTGTTTTTATATAGGAGAACAGTGTCACATATATCTGTTAAGCTAGTGGACGGAGTTATCTCCTGAATTCAAGTCAATCGGTGTTATTTTAGCACTTTGGCCTCTATTTCCATGGAGAGTGTCATGACAAGGCTACCATAGGATGCAGAATTTTGAGGAGCCAAAGGAATGGAGTAAATACACTTCATTGACGCTTGTGCCAAACTAATAGGACRTACGAATTATGATTTGTTTGTAGTCACCTAGGAAATTACCAGTGGAGCCAAAGAGAGTTGAAGCTCAGAGGAGAATGAAATTCAGCCTACATATCTTCCAGCTTAATCAAGGCATTCTCAGCCACAGCTGGTGCTTTATAAATTAGCAGGCTTTTCACAAAGTGCTTGTCAGTCAGTATTTTATAGAATATGCATGATAAGAAAAAGGTTTTCTGTATTCTCTGTTTTAAAATTGTGAATTTAAAGACTCTAATTCCTTTTCATTCCACAAGCTAGTTAAAAATAACAACAGCCAGAGAACTTTGTAGTCTGACAGAGATGATATCTTCATACMTTTGTTGTAGAGAGACTTCAGAATAATACTTTTCATGTAAAACTCATAATCTGTTTAGTTTGATTTAATTCAGTCATTTTGTCATTACCTATAAGACAAAGACAGTATGTGTATAACATTAAAAATATGATGTAAGATTAGGTTGAATATATATGTGATTTTTTAAGCCCTATGGAGACTACTAGTTTAATTATAAAAGCTAAACTGAAGGAAAAATCCATATTGATTACTTGAGTTTTTCAYTTCAGGTTGATGGGAGCACTATGCACTATGATACTGTGAGACTACTCTTAATGATACACATTGAATACATGTTTGAAAAAAACCCTTCTCATCAAGATGAAAACTGCKATTTTTTTTCCCATGCTGTGATTTGTAGCCATGCAAATTAAGTATCAATAATCATGGCAGAATCAAAGATAATATCTAACACCCAAGGAAGGGAAATTTGAAGACCCAGATTTATACTGGAACATAAATGAATGTTAATTTGCAAGTAGACACACTCCTTTCCCCTCTTCTTGTTTTGGAGAAAAATGGCAGCAAATGTTAAGTTTTTGGTGCTCCAGTAGGATATGAATAGAAGGTTAAGAATATCACATMATTTAGTAATTTTAACAGTATTTGGCTTAGCCGTTAGACGAGCGGGAGTAGGTGGCTATTAGGTTTCTGACAAAGCAATTACGGCCCAGACACATTTGCTGGCAGCTGACCTGACATTTGCCTCTGGATAGTTGTCATAGCAGCAACCTGAATAGAGCAGCTTGATGCAAGTGCTGTTTGCAGACTGGATACAAGTTCTGTGCTAATGCAAAACATCTGAATATTAATAGGAGTGCACATGGACTGCCACTTGGACATCACTGCTGCTGTGCTGCCTGCCATTTACATCTARTTCCTAAATGTTCATTTTTTAAAAAAGTAACATTTGGAAGGAGATGTTAAAGAGCTGCCTCCATACAACTTATGGTGCCATTTCTGTGTGTGTAACAAGGSGGCTGACCTAGGGAAAGACTCTTGAAACACAGTTTTATTAACAAAAGAAATGTCTGGCTGTCAGAGGCCAGAAACAGTTTGCTTCSCTATTAAGAAGGAAGGAAATCACTGGTGAACAAATTGCAAGCAATTGTAAAACTGTTTTGGAAGAAACTAATTGAAAATCTGAACGGTAGTGAGGGCATGGGCCATGTCAGGATCACAGCATCTGTTTTTCAGCAGTGAGTAGGGAAAAAAGATATTTAATCCTTGGTATTTGAGTACAGAAAAAATGTTTCTCAGGTCTGCCACTAGTGCATAGCTTCTAATCTTGACACTGAGCACCTATGTCTTGCATTACAGACGGCAGGAGAGGGGGAGAGGGCTCTGTGTTTGTKTCACTGTGTGTGTGCTGCTCTTCTGCTGCCTCATCAATGTGCAGCTCCTCAAAGGAAGTAAGGAACAATTTGTAGGACTCTTAAATGCTCTCTTAACTCTGTTATATGTATTTTATATATATACACACTCTATATATATATACATAGTATCAAGGGCAGGCTACGACAACATTGATTACAGAAAAAGAAGTTATGTATGTCTATATCTTTGCAAGGGGTGGAGGAGAAGRCCATGGGAGTTCACTTCCTCCTGGATTTCGTGGAGGCTAATTGGGCACTAATTTGCTTTAGAGGGAAAGCAAATCACTGGATTTGCTTCATCCATGCTGACTGCACGTGGCTGCAGTGCAGGTGCTCTGCATTTGCCACAAAACAGGACCAAAAATAACCATGCACAGAGTGATTTTTGATGCAGAATGGGAGGCTGGTCTTAGACCGTAGAAAAGGGCAAAGGATAAAAGATGGACTTGATRATCTTGAAGGTCTTTTCTGACCATAATTATTCTATAATTCTGTGATTTAATAAAAAGCAGCCAAATAGCAACTGAAATCCTAAAATCCACAAGAGGTGAAAGCCACTTGAACTTGCAAAGAACTCAATGCCTCTTGCAATTTTGAAACCTGGTAATTTTTTTGCATTCTGACACCTTTTTGTGATTAGGTATTTATTAGGAATTGAAGTGACTTCTGAATAGTAATACTTTTTTGTACTTTATCTATGCTTAAAGTGCTCTAAGAAGATTATGACTTTGTTGGATAACCACATGCTAGTTTGCATCTCAGGCCTTATTTGCTTCCATCACTTCAGTACCTAGAAATTATTTTACTTCTGAGTTGGACTCTTTTTTTTCCTTTTTTTTATTGTGGTTCCAATAACGTGCTTTAACCACTGAGGCACAAAATGTTAGGCAGGCACTGTTCAGCTGCATGTGAGTTATTGTCAAGAGATCAAATTATGTACCAGTGTTGAGAAACCCGCAGTGCAGTGGCCATATTGTCAAGGGGATGAAAATAAGCAGTATGCATTGTAATTTTAAATCCTGCTGCCTTTCAAGTCAGTGGCAAAATTCCTGATTTTGGCAGTGCTGGACAGGGTTCTGTTATTAGCAGATGCAGCTGGAACGGTCTACTGAGTATCACGGGGCAGCACCCCCCTGCCACCACAACTGCAGCCCAGCTTGCTTACCTTAAATTTACTACATGTTTTGGAGGGAAATGTGCAAGGCATGCAATGGCAAAGAATTTCATGCCTTGGATTTACAGGGAGGCCTTAAGGTGAACATGTAATTTTTCACCTCAGCACAGAGATCATTAAATTAGAAAACACTGTAGGTTTATATGGGTGTGTATATGTATATATACATATATTTCTCCAGAATCTTTATGCTGTGCATGTATGTTGAATTTCAAGCTGCCGATTTCAGAAAACACTTTAAAGACCCAGAATTGCAAAAGAATTTAGATTGTGAACTAAAATGAATGCTGTGCAGGTTTTCCGGTCTGGAGGCTGACACCGCTGCAGGCTTGGGAWTGGAGTGGCAAGCTCTTTCTTAGGTAGTTGAAGCTGAAGTCATTGCTCTTCCTACTGTAGGTGGAGTGRGAATGAACAAGGAGAAGAAGAACATTGTCCTGTTTGAGCCTGGACTAGGTGTCTTCCATGAGGGAGACTGAAGAGGAAAGCCCAGTTGAAATAAAGATGTGAAACCTTAAGCCCAAAGAAGGAGATTTTGGAGTAAGGGTGTCTGTTGTTCCTATTCAGCCAGCGATGGAGATAGTTTTACTTATCCCTCTCCTTCTTATAGCAAAATAGCAAAGGGAGGGTGCAGTGTCATGGGAATAACCCCCTGTTCGGTACGGAGCTTGGGCTGCTCAGAGAAATCTGTCCAAATCCAGTGTGCAACTCTTGCTTTTTGAGAGAAGAGTGACTTATTTTGGCTTAGCTCAATGAACCAGTACATTTAGTAGACTCTGAACAATCATAGATTGCTCTTAAACTCAAAGCATTGGTTACGCAAGATATTCAGATGTATTCCTCAGTTAGAACAATACAATTCTCCATGCAGAAATGTATGCGCAGACTGCTTGTGTTTGGTAGTTCTGCAGTTTGGCTGGATGTCTCTAAGCTACATTTAGAAACATTTTTTTTTCCAAGAAAAAGATAATAAAATATAACAAGCTTTGGGAGAAGAACTGAGTGCACTGCCGGGGAGCAGCACCAGCTGCAGAAGAGAGCAGGCACAGGGCGAGACAGCCAAGCAGGCTGTGGCCAGCAGCCCAGGCATCGTGCCAGAAGAATCCTCCCTTGAAATGAGAATATTTAGGGAGCAGGTTTGTTCTGCAGTGCACAGATTTCATGCTTATTTCTTACTGTATTTCATATTAAGTGTGAGTTTTGCTCTCTCCATTAATGAAGCAGATCAGAAAGGGCACCTTCCGAAGGCGAGTCCGAGTTCCCCTCCCTGTTCCCTCCAACAGCTTTTAATGGTTTTGTTCAGGTTTGTTGATTTTGAAATGGAAAGACCATACCCAAAGCACCAGCTTGTCGACAGTYGTTCTTGTAAAACACAAAATTCAGAATATCAAAGTTAAAGGATRTGCACAAAGTTCTCTCAAAAATTTGAAGTAGGTCTTCTGTTCTTCAGGGGCCAAACATTTTCTTTCTACCAGATGTGTTTAGGAGAGAGAGGGAAGGTCAGTATTTCTTAAGATCCTTTTTTTTTTATTAAAAAAAGTTTTATTTTTTCCTTTTCCTGTAAACTCTAAAAGTCAGGTTATGCCTGAGGCAGCATTTAAAACAGACATCCTGCATTCAATTCKTGGAAAAAAAAATTCATTTTCACAAACATATACTTCAAATTTTAAGGCAGATTTGGAGTAGCTAGCAGGCAAATGTATGAAATATGTGACAAAGCATTTTAAAAATGTCAAACCTACTGATGTTAGCAAGAAGCCATCAATAAATGCATGCAAGGAAGACCTCGTTTGCTTTCTATTTAAGACAAGAAAAATATGGTTTTTCGTTTGGGTTTTTTGTTTGYAAGCATCTACTGGATTTACCTGTGGAAGAGACAACCTAATATAAATATGGCAATATGCCAGAATCCCCACTCTGCTTATTTTTAACTTTCCGAGGCAGAACACACAGGCATTTTTAATTAGTTGAAACTGATGAAGTTAATTCAGCATTAACCTCAAGTGCTTCATGTCTAGGTTATCATCTTCTGTTTCTAAATGAAGAATAATTTCAYTTAGAATCTAATATAAAATGGTTTGGTCCATTCCCCTGCCACAGAGTCCAATACATGTAATATTAGAAGAAAGTGTGGAGCAGAAGAGAAACAGGAGAAAGCTCTAACAAGTCCAGATTATATCCCATAACTTTTCATAAAATTCATCTTCATGAAGTGGAGCCTTTCCGAGCAGTTGGTTCACCCTGCCCTAGAGTGAGCAGGCGCAGGTGTATGGAAGGCTGTTTCGTGTCAGGAGATTTGCTCTCAGTGGTGGCAGCGGAACCGGCTGTAACACACTGCAYGAGGAGACCTGCAGTGGGCGGCTCCCTGTTGGCGACCGTGATGATCCGGCAGCAGCAAGTCCTGAAAAACACAGGAAAAAAGCCTTGGTTCTTGCCGTAAGAAGCGTCGCTGCCTGAGGCACAGCGAGGCTTGCTTTGCGTGGAGGAGCACGCCGGGGAGCAGGAGCTCCTCCTGCTTGGTGGCCTTGGGCTCGGTGGCAAAGACGGTGCCGCTGCATGTCCGCTTTGGAACATGCTCATTCATCCCACACCATCACCTGCYGGCAAAGGGTCTCGCGGGCTGGGAAGGGAGCACTGTTTCCATGTGGTTTAGGTTGGTRGTGTTTGGAGGAAAGGTCTCATATTCCAACCCATCTGTTTGTATTGCTTGTCAAGGAGGAAGCAGCCCAAATGATGCCTATTTGTGTCCAGCAGCCTGCTGGCCGCTCCAGTAAAACTGCCCATGAGAGGATGAGGGGGGATGCGCTGAAACGTACCTCACTGGTTTTGCTTACTTTGGGTTTTGGKTTTTTTTGTGCTGGGCAGAAACCTGTGTTTGCCGAAGTTCTGCCTTTGYCTACTTCAGGTTTCCCATTAATGTAACTGATCTGGGCAGGAGCATCGCACACCTGGAATTCTTCATCCAGCGGTTCAGCTGTAGGATGGGGCAGTCACCAAATGGGCTCTCTAAAGCCTGGCTCAGCAAACCTGCTMCTGTGCAGTCTTTTGCCTTCAGCTCTCTAGGGCTGCGGAGGTGGTAYGAGGGAAGGATCCTTTCATATTGTCTTTAATCCCACCCTCTGAAGGACCCCTGGGAAAAACTGGCGTTTCTTTCCTRGAAGATACTGACTGAGAGGGGGTAGCGAAATTCAGATTGTGGAAGGAGGTGGGGATTCTCACAGTCAAGTGCTAAAGYGGGGCCKACATCTTAAACWCTGAGAGAAAGGCTGAGCTGGGCTSTCCYTTAGGTCRGAGTCAAAATCTGCCTTTGTTTTCAGCCACTTCTGAAGGGAAGAATKAGGAGGCCTAATACATGTGCTGMRGCCTAAGTAATAAATTTAAGTATTTATRGTATAGAAAAATAAATGTAATAAATCTTCTGCTGGTATGATGGGGAGGAAAAAAAATGCCTTCTCCTCTTATGGAGAAAATGGCAGCTCTGGAGATTTTTCTGATCATTTCTTTTGTCCTCTTATCTGAATTTAGATGGATGTGGCTTTCCTCTTAGTAAAGGCTATACGTGTTCTGCGAAATGTCTGTGTTTATTTGAATCATTCCACAAATAGTGTGGAGGGTTTTTCCAGAACTCAAAGACATTGGTCCACTCCTGTTACTTAAACTAGGTTTAGTTCTGCCTGTAACATGCCTGGAAATATTCATAATAATTAAAGTTGCGTTGAAGAAGTCATTGTTCCTTATACACTGCAGCTCTACATCCTTGTATTATCTACTGCTCTCTGGAGACCACTTTCAGCTGATACTGCTAGTGGTGAAACCCTTAGCTAACTAAACATTTTTTTCATACATTAAGATTCTCAAGACAGATCAGGAGCATGGCCATGTCAGTGCTTCTAACTTCTGTCTTTGATGCAGCAGGGAATACCTGAAGAGTTTGTGCAGAGTGATAGCTGAAACCTAAGACAAAACCACCAGGGCCGTGTAGGAAGTTAATTGCGGGACACTTTCCATTCTCAGTTGTGATTGCTTCACTCAGTCACACTTTCTACTGTTTCTTGGTCTCCTTTGGGAAAAGAGCACATCTAGAACTGTGTGGAAGACCTGCAAGTCCATCCCAAGCACCACAGATAAAGTTAAATGCTATGCTATTTAGTATGAACAGGGAGAGATGTTCTTTGGAAGAATCCAGTTTCTCTTTCTGCGGTGACTYTTCTCTGCAGTCAGCTGAAGTATACCGAAAGCTTACTCGTGTTTCCATGCCCAACCACCAGCACGGGTGACCTCTGAAACCTCATCCACTCTTCTTCTATTGCAGCAGATAATGAACTGGCTCAAACTGACAGGCTTTGAAAAATGAACCCTCTGCTTTGCTACTGCTCCAGCTAAAGCAATTTTTGAACAACTCCTTGCAATAGCTCTCTGAGTACCTTTTCTAGAAAAGTTCTGCAGGTGAAGTGGCAGTGATGAAAAAACAAGGCTGGAACACTGAAATGTGAAAATACTAACCTTTTATTTAAGGTTAACATGCCCATTTCGATCTACAAATAATATGTCATTCTATCAGGAATGCAGGAAATTGAGGTTTGCTTTTCTGTCTTCTACACAATAGCAACTTTCTGTTCTGATCTTCTTTTTTTCATGTCAGTCTTATACTTTTTTTTTTTGTCGAGCACTGACATATGTCATTTTTCAGTGCATGGTGACAGTAGAGATGCTAGGAGTTCATTTCAGTGTTCTGAATGCAGAAGGAACATATTGCCCTTCTGATCTGAAACTGAAATGTGGTGCTTTTCTTTGGTCTATGGTCTGTGTCGAGAGGACACTGTGGAGACACTCAAACTTTTGTCAGCTAACTTAGCATTCTAACAGATTATTCAAGTTGCCACATTTCTCTAGTGCCATTACAGGGAGTTTAAGTGCCTGACTGAACTCTGTTATACCTAAGTTGACTCGAGTGTATCAGTATTTTCTCTCCACCTAGAATAKGTTTCTTATTTTTGTCTCTAAAATATGTAAACCTTTTTGATATTGGACTTCACAGCAAAGTCATCATTTATACCTGGTCTTCTGATAGTAACATGCTAGATGCAGTTGTAATTTCATGCTAGCAGTGTTTTGTTCKTATAACGTTATTGCTGTGCCTGAAAACTCTAAGCTGATGTTGCTGTAATCTCCATGTAATGATGGGTAAGGTGTTAGACTAGCAGCTGAGCTGTCAGTGTCCAGCCTAGCTGGAATAACCATCTTTAACTGAGCTGCAAAATGGGGCAGGATGTCCCAAACATATCCCAAAGACAGAATTTCTTGTGAGATCTGTCAGTTTTCTTCTGTTCATATATGTATATTTTTTTTCTGTTCCATTATTTTTGATGTTTCTAGTCCTGATTTAAGTGTTCAAGAGTAAAGAAAATAAAGTAGGGAGAGTGGCTGGGAAAGACAGAGATGTGAATATGGAGGGTGGCAAATAGAAAGCTGTGCAGTCCCCGAGCTGTGTCTTACCGGGGAGAAATAGTGTGCACGCACAAGGAAGGCACTTGTGGCCCTCTTACTTTTACGGGTAAGTCCATCTCTAAACTATCCAAACACTTTCCAATCTTTCCAGTCCAATAACTGCTTTAACTTCTGAGAGATTACTTACACTCCGTTTTATGTTTTATTTAAAGTAGTTGCTTAAATTTACTTTTAATACTTTCATGAAAAAACTCGGGAGCCTTTTCATGGAGTGTGCTAAGTAGTCACCCATGATTGTAGAACCTTATCCCTGAAGAACAACTAAATTTAACAGGAGAGGAATGTGTGCAGAGACAGATTTATCCTTTTATCTCTTTAGCCTGATGATTTTCGACAACAGATTGTGGGAATTTCATCACACTTGATAACCTGAAAGAATCTTGTGATCAGCCTAGAAGGTGGAGAAATACTTGGCATAGATATCTGTCTTGGAAAGTTATCAGAGAATAACTTCAGCTGTCAGATAAAATACATCTCTTGTATGTTTAAATATTTCCCTAAATAGACTGTAAAGATTCTAGCAATTCAGTGTTTAGATTTCAGCTATAAATTCAGTACAGTCAACTGTAACCTAAGGTAGATGTTAAATTRGAGTTAGTAAGCCTTTGATATTGGGACTGACAATCTTGCAGGGTGATATTCAAGATGGTTTTGAGGTGTGAAAGCAGTATGCACCATGGCAAACAGGTCACACAAATTAGCTATAATGAGCAAGGAATCTGTGGTAGATATTTGGCTTTGCTCTTTGTAGATGCTGAAATTAGRCTGACTTTAAATAAACACATTCTTCCAGTTATAAGAGAAATWAAGTTTTCAGGGAAAGGTGATATCTTTTATTAGATCAACTTTTGGTTCTTCTCTTGGTCTAGAGAAGACKAACGTCTTTGTTTTTTCCCATGCTTGCATGCTTAGATCAACACAGATATAAGAGCAGTCTTCTACCTATTACAATATTAAAATATGTTGTCCCTTTAAAGGACTATAAATATTTACTACTTCAAATATGAASGTCATCAGCAAAACACTGCTGAAAAGCTTCGTTTAGATTTCATACTCAGTAACTCATATGCACTTGCGTGTTGTGTTCAGGCCTCTGTAGTCTTCAATAGCTTCTTTTTACTGAACAATAATACCAGCACAAACCTCAACAAATCTAGAAGAGGGGAAAAATGGAAACCAAGTGGAAATCAAAAGTAAAGTCAAAACTCATATCTGTCATTTTACAGAAATAGCATTTCCATCATTGCTAAACATACTGRATCTACAGTTTTATTGCAGTGTTTAAGGAAAATTTTAAGTGTTTGAGGTGTTTAAGGAAAATTTAAGGAAAATATGCCAAAATATTTTTCACTGTCTAGGCTCCCACAACTTGGTCGTAAAATTAAAAGATGAGTCAAACACTAGAGAATTGCTTTAAGGTAATTAAAGCTAATGAAAGGTATGGTGGCTTTTTTTAGAACAATATGTGTCATTCAAGCAGTTGGTAGTATCATTTATTAAGATTACTTGACATTTTGTATTAAAATACTTGATAATAACTSCCTAACCTTCAGCCATGAGGCATTAGATTTTCCATTCTGTCTTCCATATGCTGAACTCTTTCAGTGAACATATCAGCATTTCCCAGAGTGGATGAAGGTTTGTCCTTTATGAGTAGTTTGGTCCCTAAGCATGTTTACCATATCTTTTTTGTATATGTTACCATATCTTTTTTGTATATGTTACCATATCTTTTTTGTTTGGTCTTGGCTTTACAGTCGTGACATTTGTGCCAAGGATGTGCCTCTGGATGCCCTTGCTTACACGTACAAAGCCTTTTAGTAACTAAATTCCCAGATTATTTGAATTTCAGCAGGTGCAACTAGAAAGCTGAGGGAAGGGGKTCAGTGTTGGGGCTGTGGACCATGATGGCATCAGTGACGAAAGGTGGTGAAGGGCAAGTGAGATTGTGAAATGGGCCTGGATGAGGAAGTGAGTAGCATGGCAAAKGTAACCAGGGGCTACTATTAAATTATAGAATTAGTGATGTCAAAGAGTCAAAGTATGACTGAGGGAAAATAATGTGGACTGAAAATAGGAGCTGCCTCAGTTAATTGTGGAAAATTGCTGTGTTTCTTGTGAGACAGGATTCTGAGGATTATGGGATTTAGAAGAAGCTGAGGAGAAAGAGAAAACTCAGGCAGGATCATAAGGGGGTGAAATGCTGAAGAGATCAAAATTGAGAAGTGAAAGCCCCTGAGTTGCTGAAGCTGCTTAGGAGTCAAGAAGGGAGGTACTTGCTTGGAAGGGAGGAAGGAGGGTTTTCTAGGCAAGGAAACTGCATTTGGGTGAAGGTTGGAGATAACTGGAAAAGTGWGGATGAGGAGTCAGGGGTTTGTAATAGCCAGCATGAGCCACATTTGAAGAGAGATAGCATAGGATGAACTGTATCAGTCCATGGGGAGAGGGAATGACGGAAATGTCGTGTGGGTCTCTGAGGACTCACCACCTCATGGACCCTGCAGTGAAAGGCAGGAGTTCAGTGGCTAATCCTTCTTTGAGTGCCCTGCTCCGTGTTTGCTTCTCTATGTGGAAGGCTGAGTAGGGCTAGAGAGGTTCTGCAGGATCCTCCCTGCAGRTCCAGTGGGGTATCCCCTGGGATGTCCCCTGAGGGAATTTGAGCATCTTATGTCATTACTACTAATAATAAAATGTTGCGGTGGTTGAAGACTTGGAACTGTTTTCATATGAGGTAGCTGAAGGTTCCCTTTCTTTCCTGAATCTTACCATCTGAAATGCAGTGATAAAAGCTCTATCTAGTGGGACTGTTGTGAGGCTTAATTGGATGTTCTTTGAAAAGCGCTACATGGTTTTATCATGTACTTCTGTTTATTCCTGTGATTTTAAAATCAAAAGTAAAATACATTGGTGTATTCCAAATGGGTAAATGTAGGAAAATATTTGAAAAAATTATCTCTGTTCTTCTAAAACCACACTACAGGCTATTGAAACTAAACTTTCAGTGAAGCACATGAAAGCATGGCTTGTTTTTTTCATGTGAACGACTTTTTTTTTGCCTTTGCTGAAAAAAATGGAAGGCCATATGCAAATACAAGGTCCCTGGCTTCCCTATCTGTTTGAAGACTAAACTGCATTTGAGCAATTCCAACATCAAAGTGATAYTGTAAGAAAAGTGTTTATTGACAAGAACAACAAGCAAGCCATTTTGTCAGTTTAGCATACTCAAACAGCATTAAGCAACATAAGGTAAAAATATATTTACTTATTTTTCTTTCCCTTCTAATTAAGTAGAAGAATTCACCTTGGCCGGGGGAAGGTCCAAAGCCGACATCTCAGAGCTGTTGGTTTGCCCGTGTGGCAGACACGGCGTTTCACAGAGGCAATAGGTTAAATGCAGGTGGCCAGCTCTGCCTTTTTCGGAGCATTACCAGTTATACCCTTGTTGTAAAGGCTTTGCTGGGTGTTTCAGTGCTGTCCAGGGGAGATGGTCTGCAGAAACACCCCCTTTTGGGATTCACGTGCACTTGAGCAACAGACAAATGGCAGCGATTTTAATGGCAGTGCCTACATTTCTGATGCTGCTGAATATATGGGATCAAAACTCAGGGGTATACCATTGGCAGAGGCTTTTATTTTAACAAACTCTTAATTTCTTATATTATTGTGGAGGTGGCAGTGTGAAAAAGATGGGGAACAGAAAGGAGCTTCAACTTTGCTATGTTTTTCCATTTCTGCTATTCCTTACATTTTCAAAAAAAAATGTTCACGATCTAGATTACTTCTTTTTCAAAGTAAAGAAGAGAGATGTTAAAGTATGACTTATTTCCACTACCATATACAAATGAAGATTGTGTATGTCAAATTCTAGTTGTGCAAATATTTTTTCTGCACCTTGTTTATCTATCTGCAGTGTAATTCATATTAAAGGTAAATTATAAATAGCTTTAAAATGGTTAGTTGATACTTGACAAGTCTTATAAATGTTATGAATTAGAACAGTGTGTATTCCTGTTAGTTAGGTTAAGCTTGGTAATAATGGTWAATTAATCATTACTGATTATTATGGAATTAAAACATCAAAAATATATTTTAAATAATTTAGTAAGTCTTTGCAATATAAATGAAAGAGGGGAAGTTTTATCCACACAAAGTGCTGAACAACTAACACAGGATATTAAAAAATCTCAAAACTATGCTTGTTTAATTTCTACATTAATTTAAAAGCAAAGGCAATTAATTATGGGAGGCAGAAAGAAAATGCCTCTGTGCAGAGTAAATGTCAGGTATACAACAGTGTCTGTTGTGTCGTGTTCTCTCTCCAYACGAGAAGGAGAGCCTGGCTCACTCTCAGTATGAGTGCAAGGAGAAGGGACAACAGCTATGCTTTCTGAAGGACAAAAGATCCCTGAAACATCTGTGAATCCCACAGGAATGTAAGCGGGGCAGTCCCTAGCCCCTGGSCGAGGCTGAGGGTTCATAACCCTGCAGGTGGGGCAGAGAGCTATGCCAGGAGAGCTGTGCCAGCTYAGCAAACACTGGATAAAGGAGGTGYCCAAGCCCCTGCTGCTCAATGGGGTCATCTTGAAGCGCTGTGCTGGGCACTTGCACAAGGCCCAGGCTTGGGGGTCTTTGAGTGGCTCCCCATGGGACGGATCTCCTCCCATGGGACGGATCTCCTCCTCTAGGATGCAGGGGCTGCCCCACAGCCCTGTGAATTGTGTGTTTCTGGCCACCGCAGCCCTGGCTCCAGCCCCATCTCCCTGCACCGCTTTGCCTGCAGCCCGACTGAGTCTGGGGCAGGAAGCGTCATCTGCTTCCAGACATAAAGATGCGAGACTTGCACATGTGAGGTGCTTAGGATGATGGTTTCAGCTTTCTTGCCAAAGTACGATTTTATTTTATGGCTTATCGATATTTTCAAATAGAATATAATATATTCTCTTCTACAAGAGACAACAATGACCTCTGAAGATAAAAGGTAAGTGATATTGAAGTTGGCTTCCTGGCAAAAATACATGCTAATCTTTAACGTTTTTTTAACGTCTAATAATAAGAAAATACATAGGAGACTTCAGTATTGGCCAATTCTTCTAACAATGCAAAGCTTTGCCTTAATCTGTATTAGTGCCCAAGAGCTCTCATTCTAATTGTTTGTGGAATTAATTATCTGATGGCTCCCTGTTCTGTATTAAATATTAAAATTTCTGTTAATAATATATATTCTTTCTTGTGAAACATCTCAGTTGTGTCCAGGTCTCTTTAACCAATCCATCMTTTCAGAAAATTGATGCTCTCATTCTTGAGGGGTGGAACAGATTTCTGTTMCTAATAGAAAAATGAAAGCTACTTGAGGTTATTTTTTTGCTTAGATACAGAAATTGAATGCTTAGGSAACTATGCAGTCTTTCTATGCTCATATTTACAGTCTTATTTTTAAATACACTTTGTAATAAGGCTTTAAGATAATTTATAACATTCTTAATTTGGATGTGTTTAGCAACTGTGAAATGGTTTTTCTAAAGAGAGAAGCTTAAAACAGACAAAATATTACACAAAGGGGAGATATCACTACTCTGGATTGATCTGTGTTTTTAAATGCTGATGTTTCATACATTTTATATTAAATCACTGAAATAAATTTTCACCAGATAACAATGCAAAATCAGGCCCATTAAAAAAAAGTCTAAAAGTAAARAAAAAAAAAWGAAACACAAATAAAGACTAAACCGGAAACTTCAACACTCAGATCCATGTTGTGGGCTGAACGGTCACATACGTAGAGCTTTCCTTCCTTTCAGCTAACTAAAATGCATTAAGTCTTTTCTTGTTGTTTTATTTTCCACCTGAGTCATTGCCAGAGTTGCTGCAGAGATTTTCTGTGACCGTGAATGGAGGTGAGATGGTCTAGGCAGTAGCTGACAAAAACAGACATAGGAAAGAGAGTTGTGTTCTTGCTTTTCCCCTCAAACACGATCATCTTTAAGGCAAGGTTAGAAGGCCATTCTGCTAAATCCTGCTTAATATGCAAACAGCTAGGAGGCAAACAGCATGCGACGAGCCCTTGGTGTACAAACAGTCACTGCTCACACACAACTGCAGATGCTGTCAGGTCATGTTTGTAGAGTTATCTTTACATTTTGCCCTTGTGCGGATGGTCACTCACTCAGTCCTCTGAAAACATCAACAGGGGGTTAGTTTTGTGCCGTTCCTTCCATCATTTCTGAGACAGATGCATTTGTGAAGCAGTTAATGTTCTGTATTGGTTTACTTCATTGAGAAAGACATTTCTTTGACTCAGAAGATTCACTCTGGTATCCATAAAACAATATTTGTTTTGTTTTGTTTTGTTTTGTTTTCTGCTCCTTCACGTGTTATTTCTAGTTAGAGTTTGGTTTTGGAGGAGACTGTGGGAGAATGCATCTCCCTCTTTGGGGACCAGTCTGGTTGGCTAGTGGGGCACAAACAGATAAACATTATCAGGCTTCGTGGGAAGCTGCATCCATACCTGTATCTGCKATTTCTTATCAACTGTCAATCAGAAACATGTCTGTGCTTGTTTAATGTGCATTCTACTTTTCTGAAAGCAATGGATGAGAACTCTTAAAAATGGAAAAGCCTCTCTCGTACAAAGTGAAATGTAAAAATAACTTGAAAACCTCCTGTTGTTCCTGCAGGATGAGGCTGCTCCAGCTGACAAGCAGTACAAACAAGAGCCGGCCCAGGTTGCTTACTCCACGTCAGCTGTTTCCAGCACACAGGAGGTGTTGTACATCAATGGGAACGGGACCTACAGTTACCATAGTTACAGAGGGCTCGGAGGTGGGCTCCTCAATCTCAACGATGCTTCTAGCACTGGTGAGCTTCCCACGGAATGTGCCTGTGTGTTTATGTGCTCCGGGTACGTTTCCCCCAGCTGTACAAAGAAATAGTCCAAGGGGTTCAGCATCCGTAGATTATTACCAGATAACAAGCGGGAACGCAATCCCACAGATAGCTACTGCCRAGCAGAAGGACTTGCCCACAGGGTGTTTGTCCCCCTTCAAGGACTGCTGGTTTACAGACTATACCCAAGGTCTCTAACAAAGCTGAGTGAAAAATGCTCRGCTAGATCTTTAGCAAATATACGTGAGTATGGGAGGCCCTACCTGTCAGTATTGCCCTCTCCTATACCTGTGACAAAATGAGGCCATTGATGTCTTTGTGGCTGCAGCTTGAAAATACAGAATTCCGCATTCTGTGATGGATGTAAATTGGACTGGATTTCAGAATGGTCTCTCTGGCTAATTTACTGCAGATGAGAATCTGGCATGACCARTGTTAAATGAGAAATTGACCCATCTATTTATACCATAATGTGAAAAAGATGCAGGTAGTTATGTGTCACCATGAGACTGTRKGTACTGCTGAAAAAAAAGTAGCATYGTTTGTTTAGGCAACATTRYCACCTTATTAYRTTAGTAAACATGTCAAGTAAACAAATATAAAKGTATTGTTTCATTTGCATGAAAAAGTCCCCAAATTAATTTTGTGTGAATTTAGAGGAGAGGAAAGRGTTTGCCCCTTGTATTGTCTGTCTAGCAGAGAAAAGTGATTACTCTGGAAGACTGAGGGTCCCTTGCCTCCAAGAGCAGGATTTAAAGGCTGTCTCGGAGGACAGGGRAATCCCTGCTCTCTTGTCCTGGCTGAGGAGAATACTGCTTTGGGTACATGGGCTGACTCTGGCAAGACAGTTCAGCTACAGCCTCAGTTTTCAATGTGCTAAGCAGTTTTCAGAAGTTACCAGGGCTGCAGCCTCCAACGTGTTGGTGGGATGTGTTATCCCGGCCACCTTCAGACGTGTCCACTTCCTCGCTTCCCCGGAAAATCCTCAAGGCCTGGGAATGGTTTGCCTTAAGTCTTCAAAAGGCTTTAAAAAGACAATATTTTAGTTGTCAAAAGTGTTTGACTTAGAGTGAATGATGATCAGAATTGTTTCTATATGCATGGAGAATATATCTGAGGCCCTGAATATGATCGCTGATCAAATATTTTCATAAGACAAGCTGTGGAAATCGGGTTTCTTGGGAAAACACACAAGAACTTTAAAATTGTCTTTATACTGTGGGCAGAGAAGGTCCAAGCCAGTCCCCACTAAAACCAGTTGGCGTTTTCTCTTTTACCCASCTAAGGGTGGAATTAAGTTCCCCTTGTCTTTTTTGTTAGCAGAAGTCTGTTCTCCTGTTTTACACAATCCTGAGTTTTGAGGGGTCACAACTCTTGTATCCTTATTCTTCCCTTCMAACTCCTTGTAGAAGAAAACATTTTTCACCCTCATTTTCAGTGAACTGTAGTATTTAAGAAGTATTCTGTGTCATTTCAGTATGCCATTTTAAAAAATGAGGTACAAACATAAGGTCACAAATTAGAAGCACCTTTTTCCATGTGTTTAATGAAGAGAACACCAGAGCTGTATCACAATTCAAGCACAGGATGGGTTTTGGAGGCCCAGCAGTGGTTATCCTGAGCTGCCTGGTGCTGCACAGCTGATGCAGCCAGAGAACTGTGTGCCACTCTGCACTTCCCACGTAGTACTGCTGCTGTGAGGGGACTGCAATCCTAGCAGATGCAAACAGTTTTCATGCTGAGATATGCCCAGAAATTGGAAAACTTTGGCAGCAGGTCCCCTTACTCCAGCAGGCCACCGTTGCAGCAGTTTTCCTAAGGGTTACGCACAGCTGGAGCCCTGTGCAAGGGTGCCCATCTTCTCCACAGGGATCTCRGAGGATCCAAAGCACGTGGCTCCTTCACAGAGCAAAAGTCTGTGTGCCAGCATTTGCAAACCAGCTGTTGATGCTCTCARTGAGCTAATGGCTTGTTTGTATTCYTCCTACCATTCAAGAAACTCATTAAGAAACTTGTGGAAAAGCAACTCCATCAATTTCTTAATTACCTTGCCACAGAATCAGACAATTTGGGTATCTATTGGCTACTGGGTGTACTATGTTCTGGCTCTGTTAGCTGGTCTCCTTATAGTACAAAAGGGAGAGTTTGGAGGSCATTTATTTGTCTGTCCTCTCTGATATGTCCATGAATATTTGTTGCTTTTTTGTAGAAGTAAGGGGAGTGGATGGAGTTGCAGCTGGGTTTAACTATTGCCCTTGTGACAGACCTCACAGTTGTTTGCAACCAGTATTCTTCCCCGGGGATTCCTGTTCCAAATATAGGCAAGGCTGTTAGAAGTGTTAATGAGTTAACACTCATTAACAGGAGGATATTTGTGTCTGAATTGTTTTCAGGACCTATGAAGTAATTCTGAGAAYGCATTTCCTTTTCAATTTAGTAACCCATCAGATGTTCTTGCCATGTTTACAAATGTTCTCCTAATGTAAAAATAAATCTACACTTCAGTCAGGATGTGTGTATAAACAAATACAGTCTGTTTTTGTCTATCTGCTAAAACAAAAAGGAGAGGTTGCAAAGGTTAGCTAAAGCTAGCTGGTGGAATACCTGTTTCTGGACTCTTCCCCACATTAATATAATGACTGTGTCCCCTATCTAGTATCCAGCTGATTTGTGTATTTTATAAACTGCGACTCATTTAATTGGTTATTGCTCCACTGTAAGGCTTTTCCCTACTATTGTCCCATCTTATAATCTTAGCTATCTGCCCAGCCAGCCAGCCAGCTGGTCAGTGGCTCTGACTGGGGACCTGTCTCTAGCCAGTGGTGCAAGTGCCTCCCTCCTCAGCCTGTCCGTGGCTAATTGCAAACTCACAATAAGCTCCTTGCACAACTCTGCATGGGAGGACCTTCATGCAGCTGCTCCATGCAAGTGAGCAGAACCCAACAGGTTGTACAATGGCCCCTCTTTATTGTAGGCAGGAAGAAAAAAGGTGCAATGGCTAAAGGCTTGAGCTTGAAGTACCAAGCCTCCTCCCCACTGCTTTTAAGTCTCAAGGCCAATCCATCGCACCTTGAAAACTTCACCCCGTCACCATGAAATCTGTGGGGTGAAAGAGGCCTTGCTGGCTCCTCTGTGTTACACCAGATGGAGCATGGAGGGATGCCCAGCCAAGGGCAGGAGGGCGAGGGCAGGGGGCAGACTGCTCTGTTGGGAGCAAGATGTGTAGTCACCGCCAGAAACTGTCAAAGTCCCTGCATGCTGCCTGAGCCTCCCCTGACAGAGATGGGGTCACCATTTTCTGATGTGTTCCTGGTGTCCCCACACCTTTCTGTCCCTTCACAGGCCTGCTGGGGACCGTCAGCTGGCCAGTGGTCTCTGAAGCAGGAGCTGGCTTGTTTGAGCCTCTCTCTTTGCAGCCACGTAGCTTTCAGAGATCCCTTTTTCCTAGGAGGATGCAGCAACTGTTTCTGTTGCCGTTGCTCGGTTTCCTGAAGGTGATTGGGGGCTTGCTCTTTCTGTGTCATTGTCTGATCTTCTGGGTAGGAATGTCTGTCTTTTCCCTTTACCCCTTTTAGCATAGAGAGGGCTTTTCAGATTAATTTCTAATTAGACTGTCAATGCAAGACCTTCTCTCATGGCATGACAAGAAAAAGCAGYTGTTCTGTCCCCATTTCTCTACACAGATCTTCAGCCTACGTCCACTACAGCCGTGACTCAGCACTGCATCCCAGGCACTACAAATGTCCAATCCCCTTCCAACTCAGGTGAGTCTTTCAGCCAGGTTCCAATAAAACCACAAAGCAGAAAAATCCATGGCCCTAAGAGGCTTCTCTCTCAGCCTCCCTTTCCACAGACAGGCCTTTAGACTGTGCCAGCCCTGATTGTGGCCTCTACCTGCTGGGCTCCCACTGCACCGCTGCCCTGTCCCCACTCCCTCCTTTCAGAGGTCCACATGGGCTGCCCTTTGCAAGCTGCTCTCCTCTCTAGCCTGACCCATACCTACGTTGAGAACCCACCTGCCTGCTACTTGAGCCTCCTGGCCTGTCCAYCACGTCAGCCAAATGCCCAGGCTGTAGTAGCTTTGTGGTGTAGGAGGTCCCTGCTCCATCACATGTACGGTTCTGAGGTTACCTCTAGGTTACCTTGCCATTTTTTTGACTAGCCTATAATGAAGCTATTTGCARTACCAGGCACAAATATTGATAATCATGAACTTAAATCTGCATGTTGCTCCCTCGCTCCCTTGAGAAGAAGCCAAGTTATTCCCGTGTAGCTGCTGGACTGGCAGTAGCCAGGTTAGATCCCTACGAGCAGGGCAGCCTGCTGTGGGGTGCACGCTGTGGGATGCACACTGTGGGGTGCAGCCGTGCTGAAGATGGAGCATTGCCTCGAGGAGGCTCCAGKGGAGGCTGAGCCCAGGTGAGTGGTGTGCCTGTGCCACAGAGACGAGGGCTGAGCGCTCGCCCTCTAATGCGTGTGTCTGAAGGAAAGGTGCCTCCTGGTGCAGGCAACAGAGACGCTGTGTGTGGAGCTGCAGGTATCCACTACAGCTCAAAGCATTATGTGGGTTTTCATTTGTGAGGTGATGGAAGGTGGGTGCAGGGCGCAACGTGGTGACTGTGCCCCACCACATGTCTGTGTGTTCTCAACTGGAACACAGGCTGTGGTCAGGCATGAAAGTGTTCGGAGGAGGATTTCACTGATAAGAACAACGAGAGAATTCACAGAAACCTCTGTCTCAAATTTTGACAGTTTTATAATGTAGTGAATTCAGGTATACGAGAGGAAATTGCCACATCTCTTTTCTTTTCTACTCTTCCCATTATGCAGCCTTATTTTTCTTGTTTATAACTGGACCAAGCCTGAACTATTTGAATTGAAAGTCTGGCACAGGCTCAGTGTTTTTTTGGAGTTATTTCATCAAAAACAATCCAGAGAAAGGTTTTTGGGAAGACATGTCACTAATCCCATGTGCACATGTGGAGTTCTAGCACCTTCATGGTGCTCAGGAGACCCTGGCAAGGGCAGTTGCAAGTTACCGTAGGTCAGAGGAAATTTGTTCAGATTCTAAGATGTTGTTACCCTCTGTAAAATCTTGGCATTTAGATTCAGTAAACACACATTGAGTAGAGACTCTTGCCAAATCAACTAAGAAAACAAAAGTCTGTTTGAGCATGTCCCACATGTAGGCAGCCCTTAAAATGTTGCCTGAGTTACCCACAGCATGGCTGGCCACGGTATAGGCACTGAAAAGGATTTCCCTGTGGCTGCTCTGCCCAGCCCTTCCATTGGTATCAAAGGGAGAACAGAATGGAAAGCCAAAACAGCTCTCCACTAACACTGGTGGAGCCTGAGGTATGAGGAAAACCAGAACAGGGCACAAATGTTAGCAGCCTGGGAGACTCCTCTGAGCCTCACTTAACCAAGGCAACAGGTGGGTGGCAGAAGTCAGGAGGTTAGACCAGTGCCGTGGCAAAGGCGGAAGCTTTGCTCTCTCCTTGTGTACTGGCTAGCTGTATGCTGAGATCATCCCCACGTTCCTCTTCTTCCTTCCTCCTCTTTCATGTTACTGGGCACAAGGAGGTTTACATGATAGTGGTTTACGTGATTCCTGATTCACAAGTATTATTCTGGTTCCACCCAATGAACTGTCTATAACTATTGGAACTATTTCTCTACCTTTACCATTAAGGCAGGATGCAAGGTATGCCATATAATTCATCTCCATGATGGAGCAGAAACATATCTTCTAGGTGTGGGTGTATGTTTCACAGTAGTTTCATAGGAAGACCTTAGGTAATCCTTCCACCTCAAACCAACATGTTTGTAGATTGCTGAAAACGCATTATGTTCAATGGCTGTAGGCATCTTTGTGTTTCAGCATCTCTTTCCTCAGGCTACACAGCATTTTTTTCTTCTGCTGTCTAAATTAGCTGAAAATCTCATTCCCAGGGGAGAAGGTATAGGACAGAGAAAGAAGCTTAAAAGGTCCAGTTCATTAGTGTGGTTGGTTTGTTTGTTTGGATTTCTTTTTTTTTTTTTTTTGCTATAGTCATAGGCCCATCTGCTCTCTGTTTGAAGGCAGGAAAAGGAGAATCCTTGGCAGATGTGTAATATCACAATAAAACATTCTTRCAGCAATAAATACATATGATTCAGAAAAGTATCATATTGAATGGTTGTTTCTAGTCAATTTTACCAGCGTAGGTAAGAATCTGATTCTTATTCCTTACTCCCAAAGCTTCCTATGAACGCATGGGAAGAAAAGAGTGGAGAGGAGGGTAGGTGCGCTAGAAGAGAAGTGTTTGTAAGAGAGATTTCAAAGCACAGGCAATTCCTGTCTTCATGTAGAAAATGCACTTTTCTATAAATAACTGCCACTGCTCTTTACATCTTGGCTGATAAAAAAAATTGCTTAACGGTTCATGAAAATGTACAAGCATAGTTTCTTAAACACAAATATAGCTTTTAAAATTATTTTTGGTATTTAAATTGTTGTCTGCAATGGTGGTAATCGTTCTGAAAGTCATTGCTACATTTATTTTTCTTTTCTTTCAGTGATTATTAACTTTAAAATGGATGGATACCAAATGAGAGCAGATAATTCTTAAGGGATTTCTGCCAAGACATTTGTTACTCTTTTCCTAATGTTATCGGTACCATAACGACATATCTGCATCTGACCCATATTTTGGAATTTGATATAAATCATGCTGCTAATAGTAGCACATGAGGCAATAACTAGCTCTGCTGAAGTATTGCAATTTACAGAAAAGCCTTTTGTCCCACAGTGTGTTTGATAGCAGATATTGCCAGTGGTTAATCTGATGAAYGGCTGAACACATACGAGGAGTGAATTTTCAGTTTCCATATTCTGCTTGATGTGATTCCAACAGGAATCATGTCACTTCACAGGAGAAATTAGGTGTATGTAGTGGGCTGAGGTGGTCCGTGTCAAATGTCCCTTTGTTAGAGTGTCCATCAGGTGGCCTCTCCGAGGGGCAGGGGAACAATCCTACACTTTGGAAATACAATTAAAGAAAGAATCTGGCCCAGCAATTTGTTGAACCCACTGCTTAATGATAGCACTGGAGGTGACAATTCTGAGTTATAACGATATGCACTGAAAAAAAAAA
>PTEX01000127.1:845303-923195 GCA_003342815.1 Eudromia elegans | reverse complement strand
AAGAAAAGAAAAGAAAAGAAAAGAAAAGAAAAGAAAAGAAAAGAAAAGAAAAGAAAAGAAAAGAAAAGAAAAGAAAAGAAAAGAAAAGAAAAGAATCCTGTTTGCAAGATGTGCTTACTCTCTGGCACTGTGGAACCTGATAATGCTCTCATTGAGGATTTGTTACTTGCTTTAACTTCTTTGGGATAGGGCAGGACATGCTAAAATGTGCAGGGGTGCTTGGAGGAAACCGACACTGCAAAATTCATTGTGAAAAATTAAGATAAGACTTTTCTCTACTTAAGAATACCCTTCCTCAGTGCTATAGAAATTGGCAACTTAATAAATAGTGTTAAGAATACTAAGAAGATAATTCCAGAAGTAAAAGACAGTCATTGAAAGAAGCAGGCTCTGTTCAGCTTTCTCCAGATTTAGTCATCTGTAGCGATGGCTTCAGAAGGTAGAGGTGCATGAAGCGTCTTCCTTAGCTACTCACTGTAAGAAGGTGAGGCGTAGGGGTCACACAGCGGAAGGAAGAGATGAAATTCTTACTGCCACGTCAAGGAGAGGTTGCTCTCTTTCTGTTCAGATCTYTGCCAGCATCAGCAGCTTTCCTTCCCAGAAAGGCACTCACTGCCCAAAATAGTGGCCGTGAACCATTTCCTCTGTCTGGATCTCTTTGCTTTTTTGTTCAAGGCTTTTCTTGGAGAAGGAGCAGGAGGACAGCACTGAGACCTAAGTACAAGGCAGGAGCTGGGGAGGGAAGAAAAATGCCATTTTCCTACTATATAAAAACAGGGTGGGGTGAGTTAAAACCTGARTTTTCTCATCTCCTTTGTGTACAAGCACTCGGTATCCCATGAAGCCCCCAAGAGCAGGGATCCCTGCGTCCTGATGCTTCCTGGCACGTGCAGGCTGCAGATTGTTTCAATTCTTAGCCACTGTTGCACAAAACTTTCTTTCCAGTTCCTTCAAAGCTGCATATTCTGAAGAGCTGAAAAACTTTCCTCATCAGAGTCAGYCAATGCTATTAGGGATACAGGGCCAAATCTTCAGTTTGTGCAAGTCAGAGTGGCTCTGGACTGACGAGGTGTTGCACTGAGTTATGCCTGCAGGGCCTCTGGCCCTCTCCTAGTGTTCCTTTCAGCGTAATGTTTTTACTRTGTCTTTATTTTTCTAAGGAAAACGCAGTGACGTAAATAAGGAGAACTATTCATTTTTTTTTCTTATGAGTGAAACWAATTTAACAACCTATTCAACCACTTAGAAAACTGAATTACCATGGAGAAAGGCCCTTCATTTTCCTTGCAGAAAAAAAAAAAAATGCTCTGCCAAGGAAGCCCTGTTCTGCCATATAKTCTGTGCATGTTTTTGGCAATGACATGAATGAGAGTCGAGGAAAGCACATAAAGTAGGTTCATCTGGAGCACAGTGCCCTCAATATGTCAACGGTAGCRTTTTCACTACCGCCTCAGTAAATATTGAAGTCTTTAATGGCTTCTTGCAACCACTGAGTCCAGCTGGTTTATGATTTGTACACCCTTCTTCTCAGTACCAGGGTGAGATTTTCCTTCCCTAGGAGAAGCCTCCAAGCTTCTTCTCAAAACAGTCATTTCCCAGTGGGGTGTACTCGCACTGCAGTACATTCACTGAGCGAATTGTCCTTTTATTTGTCCTTTGCATGCTGGAAAACATTTAAAAATCAGTTCCTTTTCACCCATGGAAAGCTGAATAAAATAATTTTAAGGCTAAGTGGTGCACATACTAGTTGCATRCCTGGAAACTGGACGATCTAACAGGACCCTTTCTGTATGAGTCATTTCTTTTCATAGTCCCAGCTCTGCTTTCGTTCTCGCAAGTCAAGGGGAGATTTTCATTAAGTTTAATGAGAGCGGGAACAGGGCACTCTTGACATGCTTAGTGGTCTCAACTATATCACAGGGTAGTCATAAAGGAAAGAAAAATTAGTAATGATTATGACCAGATCTTYAGCATCTAGAGATCAGTACATCTCATTCTAACAAGCTAACAAATATTTTTTTGAATCACGGGATCCTGTTGATATTATTTAGGAGAATCTCTAGAGTATAAATAGTTACATTCTTTGTTCTGTGTTTGATGTGCTAAATTTTTAATTAATCCAGTCCCCTTAGGAAGCAAAGTCTATCCAATGTGCCAGTGCTGAGAAAGGCAGAGCCCTGAGATGCATTCTCCGTAGGAAGTTGAATAGGGGCGTTTTTTTCTGGAAATGGCCTAAGTAGRAAAGCAAGATGCGTTTCTTTTGATCACTTGATCCCAGTGTCAAGGACARAAGCTTCAGACTAGGCTGTTCTTATGCCCATAAGAAACCTAGGTTTGCTACTCTRTCAAAATGAATGAATGTCAGATTTGCACCTCATAAACTTCTGGATAGGGATAGCTGCCATATTTTAMAAAAAGGAAAGCGAAAGTGCGAAGCGCAGGCAGCTCGTCCGCGCACCGCGCCTTGGCGCCGGGCAATGCCTCATGCCGCGCTGCGCCTCCCTCGTGAGGCGGACRGTGCTGCTGACCGGGGCAGCACCCGCCCGCGCGCGCCACGCCTGCTCTTGAGGAGATGCTCTGGTGGAGAGGGCTGAACATATTGGGGTAGCGGAGAAAGCCACCAACGCGGTGCGGTGGTTGCTGCGAGTTCTCTTGTCAGTGTGGAGACCTGAAAAGATCTGTGTAACAGGCTGACAGCTGCACTCATYCCCCGTGGGAGGAGCAGCCTTGCCAACAGTGCATCCCCTGCCGTGGCAGCCAGGCTGCGGCCAGAATGAAACTCATTCATGAGAGGCTATTTATRGAAGTGAGCACACGACGTCGGGGGAGCGGCCGTTCATCTGCGTCAGGAAGGGATCTGCAAGCTGGCCACCTGCTATCTGAAGCATATAYAGTTGTGAAATATAAATATATAGAGAGAGGATGCAGGTTTGCTTCTCTGTGATGGAAATCACAAGGCTGCAGTTTGCCCTGAGGGCTACGATAGCCATTGCAGTTTGAGGACGCAGGCAATGAGCTGTCTGTCCTGCTCACCTGCCTTGCATCTGGAGCAGCATTGGCTGTGAGAGACACCAATGTGGGCAAATTTTTACTGGCAGTGAACCTGCACCTTGCATTATGTGAGCAGAACGTTAGAGGGGTCTGTGGTGTAAAGARAATAACTGCTGTTCTGCCTGTCAAGGGAATCAGGAATGAAACGCTTACTGCTTGTGTGTGCTGCTCCCCACTGGTACTCAACCACRAGTGGATTGGCTGTGTTTGAGTGGCTAACTCCAAACCTGTGGTGGTGAAAGGTCTCTGGGAGCAAGATCTGAGGCGTCTCTTCTTTTCCCTTGTTGTCTGCAGGTCCAACAGATCTCAGTATGAAGAGGCAGTTAGCAACCAGCTCTGGATCCTCCAGTAGTACGAGCTCTAGACCCCAGCTGAGCCCAACCGAAATCAATGCAGTGAGGCAGCTCGTGGCAGGGTACCGAGAGTCGGCCGCRTTTCTATTGCGTTCTGCAGACGAACTGGAAAACCTTATTTTGCAGCAGAACTGAGTCTTGTGACCTTCAAACTGGCCTGGTCTTATCTCAGAGTTTCCACTAATGACGTTTTGATTTCTCAGAGCACACACTTCAGTTCCTGCACAGTCTTTTAGGAGAGTTAATTACCATAATGCCACACTGTTCTTGATCCATAAAGTGATGTGTTAAGGTGCTTCAAGTGAACTTCAACCTCTGGTATTTCCAAGGTACTTTACTGTGTCCAGCTTTTTGTTTTAATGTGTCAGCATAAATATCGAAAAAGTGGCTAGAAATTAACTCGTTCTAACAAGTGGAGAAACAGAAGATGCTGTGATGGTTTTTTAATGAAATGGTTCAAGATCCACGTGCAATATTAGTGGAATGTGATACTGACTCATTGGACTTAAAGCTGCAGTATATGGCAAAACGTTGCCAAATGTCCTGTTGCTACAGGGCACAATTGCAATTAAAAGGATCTTGTATTTTAAAAAAATGTAATTTTTATAAAAAACAAAACAAAAGATTTTTGTTTTCATTCAAGATTTTTCATTCTTACTTTGGTAAACTTTTTCACTGGTCCTAAAAATGTTTTGAGGAGCTATTGTAAGTCCCCCTTCCTCTCTTGAACCCTTGACTGTGCCCTTCTCCCCACCTCCATGTCCTTTCTACAACAAGCAACTCTTGATGCTGGATAATTCCTGCCCTGTGTACTGTAAATTGTCATTTCTGGCACACCCTTCCAAGGAAGCATGCATTTCCTACTTTCCTGCCATTCTCAACTCCATTCTGTAATATATTGCAGCTTTATTAGTAACTAATAAAGAGTTGAGGTTTTTTTTTAAAGACATATCATTGAGAAAAGAAAAAAGAAAARAAAAATTGATTTCTTAYGGCGAGCTCATCTAACTCCATGATCACTGCTGCTGTCCTGTGCAAGTCCCTCTAGTTGTGACTGGATGTAGATGATTGAATGTTAAGAGGTTGCAAGTGACAATCTGAAAATTTGCACTCTTGTGTGTATTTATTTTRTTTTCCTTAATTTAAACAAAATTCTTACAGAGGAAGGTCCTGACGCTTCTGGTATGATTTCTCTAATTYCCAGGCCAAGCTAAAACTGTCCTCAAATGTAAATGGATGCAGCTGCAACGACAGTTAAACTCTTCTCTCTCCCTCCCAACTCTTCCCAACCCCTCTATTTCTTATTTTATAATATTGATTACACATTAATGGTGTTTTCTTTGTGCACTACAGCAGGCTTATTTTTAAGTATATAGAAAAAAAAGTACTTTAGTTTATGCTTATTGTACTATCTGTTCTGTTGTTTAGCTTTTGTTGAGTAACAAGTTCCTTGTGCATTCCTAAATTTGCCTTATTTCATGTACAAAATTTTATGTAATTCCATTTTTGACAATGAGTTTAAGGCATCAGTGATATTTTATATCTACTTGTTACATATAGTTTTCCAAGTAATGACTGTGATTGTGACCAAGTAATGTGCACTTTTTCTTGTAACTGTGGACATTGCTATGCTTTTATTTTCTCTAGTGTTTCTAGAATTACTGTTGCTTACAGTTATGTAAAAGAAAAAGAATTTTTGTGATACTGTTGGTGAATATTAATGTGAAAAAAAAGCCTATGAAATATGAATATTTGGAGGTACATAGCTACAAACATCTCTAATTGTGGACTGATGTTCACAAATCTAAAAGAGAATTAAAAACCCGAGGGCTGGAATCWTTTCCTCTGTTTTGTTTGGGTAAATAAACAGATTTCTGTGTTTAAATACATGATTGTGAAACATTCTAACATTTAAATTGACCTAGCATTTAAAGCTATAAATACTGTTTTCTTTATACAGGAAAGAGGGACTTCCAGTGCAATACGTTCAGACAGCCAAAGCTCATTTCTCAAAATTAYTGAGTAAATCCAGTAGGCTCATCTAGATGGAGCTTTGTTTTAATGAASAATATTCTCAGTAGGAGCAGAAGCTGGTGTTCCATAAATCATAAGATCTGAGTCACTCACATTTTGTAATTAAAGTTGGCTGGAGGTAACGCAATTTTGCCACTATGCATTTATTCTTAAAAATCTCATGGAGGTYTTTTTAAAGGTACTGGTTCTTGAATATGAGAATGTTGTTGCAAATTCTTGCTACCCATCACTTGTGAAAGTTGTTTTCCCCTAGCATCTCCTCGCCCTGCTTGTCAAAGCCTGTCGAGGGCCTTGGCTCTACAACGTGGCTTAGGTTTCACCAAGGCACTCAAAAGTCCTTTAGGAATCTAGTGCCTTTTTCATCTCTTCCACTGTCAGCCAAGATCTTCAGCTTCTTCCCTCTCTTGCATCTCAGGAGGGGATGAAGCACTGCCTTGCACCAGATCACCATTGGATCCTCAGCCGGAAATGTCATGGCACACGTTTTCCGTAGAAAGAAGGGTTCCAAGTTTCCTCAGTCCTGTTTTGCAGGGCACGGCTGCCTCAAGCAGACAGCCAAGCAGCAACTCAGCAGGCTGTCTAAGCATTTTTTTTTTGCCAGGTGGGAGTGCAGCTCAACTAGGCAGTGTCACTGGTTTGAGCTGTCTTGCTAAATCCAGATGCAACAACAGGCTGGAAGAAGAGAAGGGAAGAGATTTACTTCAATGTTCTCTACCTCCTCCCTCCTCCGCCGCCAAATATACCTTCTTTTGAGGAAGAGGTAGGGAATTTGGGGGTCATCATATGACCTTCAAGACACATGGCTAGTGTCCACCTTTTCCTGTTCTTTCTCTACCCTTCCATTGTAGTTCTCCAAATAAGTTTTTTACGCCACATCCTTTTCCTCTGACTGCCTCTTCTGAAGTATTTARGGCCTTCTTCAATTATAGGATGAATTTATGTCCTTTTCTTTAAGTTCAYAGAGATACTTAGCTTTTAGTTCTGAGATGGTTTATCTGGGCCAAATCCCAGCAGACTGACAGAGAGTTTTCACTCTCTAGCCGTTTTCACCTTTAAGTGTTGAATTTATTCATCTCTTCTTTGGAACAGTCTTAGATTCAACTACTATTTTAGCTTCTCTCTTTTCCAAGAGGATACTGAAATTTATTCTTGCCCTGTGAATAAGACACCATAAGCCTAAGTTAACTTTTGTGCAGTGTATACAGATCCAAGCATCAGAATTAAATCTGTCTTCTTGGATCTGATATCGCTGTCTGAACCACCTACCCTCTGACTTCCTTGAACATTCAAAGGAAATGAGGGCTCAGGTTTGGTAGGTCTCTCTCAGCTGCAGACTGAGTGATACATCCAGGGCAAAGTGGCACAGTTAGGACAGAGCCAACCACTTCTAGCATGGGCATGTCCCTTTGCTGCTGTTGCTTACGACTGCCTTCAGAAAAACATTAGACTTTATCCAATATCCTCATGATACCAATGATGTCTCAAGCTACAGGAGCTCATCAGTGTGTACTGGTAGGTCTTGGTTTTCCATGGGTTGGCCTTGTACCTTTCCCAGTTATCTTGGAGTTTCCATGAGATTGGTCCTGTAAGGACTTCAGTCCTACAAGSAGTGGCCGCAAGGGCAGTGTGGGCTGGAAGTGGGAGATTTAAGAAGATTCTCACCTCTTATGTCCCTAAAAGTTGTATCCTGTTGGGGACCCAAAATTACATACCAAGCTTGTCTATTCTCTTACCAGGTGGTGACTCTTTGGCCTTACTGCCCACACTGGGGACTCATTTTCTGTTTCTTCCCCGTTCTCTGACAGGCTGTTTGTCTCTGAGTGTGCCACCATGTAACAGCCACAGGTGCAACCTTGGGTTGTGGGACAATCTGACGAGCTTAGTAACTAACTAGATTTGTTTATAGCTTTTCACATTGTCAGCTGAAGAGACTGGAGCAAGAACACGTGAAAAGGCATCTGAAATGGAATGATTTGTTCCAGACTGGCACCTTCCTGCCTGTCCCCGAAGAACACCACCACTGTAGGAGTCAAGCTGACTACCAAAAGCTGCAGAAACCCAACACGCAGGTAAGCAAAAGAGAATTATTTACCAGTTCCCAGTTTAATGGTTGCCTATCCCCTCTGGAGAATTTTCTGAATGAGGCCAAGCAAATGAGCAATGTACCTGACCTGAACCTGAAATACTGAAGAAACTGGGTATTCTTTCTTTAGTGATGTGGTTACTTGCTGACTACAGTTTAAATGGCTTTTTTGGTGGAAGAACTCCACTGAAACAAGGAACAGTTTGGTTTTTCTCAGAATTACCAACACTSTGTTATAAACTTCCCATAACTTTGTTAAAACACCTGTAGATTTAAATGTCTTTGAGAGGCTGGCAAGGCATTTATAAGGAAGGCAAAGCTTTTTCATGCAAAGGAAAGCTGATAGTTGACAGATATAATAACTGTTGAATTCAGCCTGACACCAAATCTATGAAAAAAAAAACAGCACATGAAAATGAATTGTGAAATAAAGGTAAAAGTAGTCTACCAGGTGGTTCCTGGAGTATATAAGGATATAAAATGATTGGAATCAATAGTTCTCATGGCCTTCTGTGCTGGCTGTTATAATAAAGCAGGTATAGTTGTAGTAGATATAGCAGAACAGAAGGAAAGCCATCATATAGCAGTGCTTCCTAAATATGCTGCTGTGGGCTGAGTTTGGAAAGGAACTCAGGAAATTCCTGAGATATCCAGAATCCATTGTGCTCAGCGTTTTGCAGATAGAGTGAAACATCACACGTCTCTAAAAACACACCTTGTCTATGTGGATACCAGTGAGTGGGAGGAAAAAACAGGCAAAAAAAGCAGAGTTGCCCGAGGCCATGCAGTCTGTGAACGCCTGAGCCAGGTCTTCTGACTTCTTTCCAGTATCCTGTCCCAGCAAAACGCACTCCAGATGTGCCAAGTACAGTATGTAAAGTCCAACCATCTAATCCTTTTTTTTCCAGCCAAGCTGTCCTCAGGACAGGATCAAATGCTGAGGGGAAGGATGCAGAAGTGACTTAATACTCTAACTCATATAACCTGTTTAAATCTCTTTTTCACCACTGTAATAAGGACCACGAAGACACTGGAAAGACTGTAGAATTAATACTTGCCTTATGAGTAGAGACTTTATGATGTGCCACCTAATTCAGTTAATTCTTCTGAGTATGAAGAAAGATTTTTTTTATATATAYGAAGTTTTTTATTCCCTAATCTAGCAATGAATGTCTGGAAACAATGGAAAAGAGTTCTAATTATTGTGACTATGTGTGTATAACTCGTTTTGTATGTCCAGCTCTGCGGTGGTAAGCCTGCTGTAAAGCTCTRGTGTAAAGAACCATTGCTGAGAAAGGACCCAGCACAGCAGAGAGGACTGTCCTTGTGTCCCTGGGATTCCAAGCAGCCACGGCTCATCCGGGACAAGGACCACAGAGCTAACGAAAGAAGAAACACTGTTAGGTAGTTGCAAGATTTTTAAAAAACGTGTTTAATTSAAGTTTTTCCTAATGCTCCCCTGGAAACTTAAAACAGATAATTTTTCTCTTTATCCTGCGAGGCTGCTGCTTTGTGATTGTGGGGCTGATAATTAGGTCTTGAAGCTGTTTTCTTTCTTATGCTCAGTCACAACATAGTTTAGCACTCATAGCAAGAAAAGCACTAGGAAAAAAATGGAAAAATAGAAAAGATAGGGTGTTTTTTTCATATTATTAATCTTTCAGGCTTGTTTCTGATTAACTTTTTAGAATTAATTTTWTTTTTTGTTATCATCACAGAGGGTGTTACCACTGTAAGCCTTATTTATTTACTCCCTCTCATCTTACGTGGCGGGGAGAACAGGTTTTGCTCTGCAGAGGAACAGCTTCTAGCTGAGAAAAGCTCTTACTGGCCTAGCCAGCAGGCAGCCTTGGCCTTCCTTTGCCATTCCTCACACTTGAAAGTTAGAAGCCACAGGGCATGCTTCGCTTCCAGATCTGTCCTCTACTAATGTGAGGCACAGGCTAGTTTATATGTTCTATTTTTAATGCTTATTTCCAATCATGTTTTTCCCTTCAATGAAAACATCAAAATATTAAGAGAAATAAAAGTGAAAACTATAAATTAATCTTTACTGCCCAACATAGAGCTGACGTCCAGATTCAGAAAGCAATTTAACAGTCTCAGTGTTAAAATACAGAAACATATAATTGCTCCCTTGTTTATTAAGTGGGGAGGAAGAAACTATGCAGAAAAGACAGGAGGGAACTTATGGAAGCAGAGATGTACTTTGGAAAGAAGGAAAGAACCTCTAAAGAAGTCCAGGAGAGTGTTATTTTACATAATAGAGAGCCTTGATTTCTTCTTTCTTCCAGATTTTTTTCCTTCTGTTTGGACTAATAAGACAGGGAAGGAGAACACCCCTGTTGATTCTCCCTGCCAAATACTCTCTTTCCCCATGARCATTTTGCGGGTGAAAGACTTGAAATTATGGTCAAAGACTACTGCACAGTTTTTGACTAAAGTTTGCTCTTTGAAACATCAAATCATTTGGAGCATGGGCGTTGATATCTTGACCCATTTCTACAATTGTGTGTGGGTGTATGTCGTTACGATGATTACTGCTTGATGCTGTAGAAAGTCTGTAATTTTTGATGGTSTTTGGGRTAATCATTGCATTCCTGATWTTTTTTTTCTTGAATTAGTATTGACATAAATGCACAGAAACATGACTTGCATTACATAATAATCTGATTTTAAGTAGAGGCTAACTTTAATTGTAAATTCATAAGCTTTATCAAGATCTTTAAGATTTACAGAACCTTTTCATCTAGACAATATGTTTATTGATCATCAAAGGGCTGAAAACATTGTGGAAAATCTCTATGAACTACTGTGGTTCAGGTATTTTGGGCAGTCTAAGGGTGTTTCAATAATAGTTTAGAAAGTCTTCAATGGCACCATATCCCTTCCTATATCACTGTCCCTGAGACTTCATACTGATATATTAGGACTTGAAAGTGAATTCCATTGTTAGGAAATTGAGAGAGAAATGTGGCTGATAGCTGCCAACTTGTGCATTGCCCTGGAAGGCACCTTTTTGTGGTGTRAAGAAGTGAAAATGAATTTCTCTCATTTGGTTAAAAAGGGCCATCTGCCCTTCATAGTCACTGTAAGCAGCAGCTTTCTTTTTTTCTTCTGTAGGGAAGAATGACAATACTGAGAGGGATACTGATTTTTATTAGCTCTCTATTGATCCCCACCAATAAGGGATGATATTGTTATGGTAATGCAGAGTGAATGCCACCGCAGCACAATGAAAGAAATCAGTAGGCATTAGAGGCCTTGATAAGAGCAAAGCACTGAAAGAACTTTGTCGATCCAGATCTGCTTGTCTTAAGTTGTTCAACTCAAGACTCAAACCCACATATATTGAGTGGATACAATTTTCTCAAGACTGCATGTCAACTTTTTGTTTACCATATCTATATTATTGAACTATTAGAAAAGTTTGGAAAAAATAAAAAAAAAATRTATGAGTCAAACATTTTGGAAGTAGCATCTTGAATAGGAGGAGAGATACGCTAGTTGAACAGAAAGAAGCTCCCAGGCTAAGAGCTTACAAAATCTTCATTAAAAAAAAGGAGTGGTCACCTGAGTGGTCACTACAGTCATCCCAGCACAAGTGRGGATGTCCGTGAAAGTCAGCAGAATTACAATTACACTACAACTAAAACAATATCACATTTAATTAAAACAGGCCCACTACTTACTGGCTAAAGCGCAGCAGAGCTGCTTACACCTCTTTTTGTTTTGTTAGTCCTTCCAGTGACCCCAGGCTGCCAGTACTGAACTCTCGGACTACCAATAKGTAGTCCTTTGCCCAGGACTTTGGCAAAGATAAAATGCTCTTTCATTCATTCGTGATCCTTGTCCAAGTCAACAAAAGGGCAAGCGTTTGGTCTGGGGAGCAGACAACGCAGCCACTGAAACCTGCTGTCTAACTTACTGTGTTCATATGAAATTTAGCTGCAGAGTAGCGGCCTCAGTGTAAACAGCAATTAGTGAAAAACGGCACTGAAGCGGGTGTCACTTGTGACAAGCACACGCACAGTTGTAGCTTCTCACTTTTGTTTGACATGAGGAATAGTGCTTTGAAATTGAGACCTAGGTAGAGGTAAGGGAAAARGCGGCCCACTTTGGCACCACGCAACCTAACCAGCTTTTCTGCAAGCTACTGAGCAATAGCAGAAAGACACCCAGAAGAAAGCRACTGCTTCTCTCTTTACACGTTGGAGAAAGAGTTGGGTAATTAGGAGTAAGATTTAAGGTAAATATTTCCGTGGTTGGTTCCTGTGCCACTGTCTCCTCTTCCTTTCTTCCTCCAGAAAGGCCAGGTAACCCTTCTTGGTAGGGTTCAACAGGCAGCAGGCATCTCCTGAAGCAGCCCTGAGCAGATAAGCAAATTATGTWGTGATAATGTCCTTTCTCCTTTTACACCTCCATGGTGCCTTCTTAACATCATGGCAGCTTTGTTCTCACACTCTTGTTTAGCATCTTTACTGTATTTGCAGGATTAGGATTTTTTTTACTAAAGGGAAATACATATTCTTAAATACTTTTGCTTCTGTCAGTCCTGAAGGTTTATTTCCTCATATTAGCCCTTTAGGAATCTAGAAATTCTCTTGTAAACACAAACGCATGAAAAACAGCTTCAAAATATGGTTTGCAAAATGATTAAAAATATCTAGAGTGGATTGACATGATCCCTAGAGCTTAGAGCAGGAACTTTGCTGAGAAGATGAAGCAAGGGTAAATGGAGGAGGCTTTGTAAATCTCTAATAAGATGTTATGCTCCAGTTTTTCCTTCCCTCATGGAGCAGTAGCAGAGCCTATCATGTAAAGGGTTTTTGGTTTTTTTTTTGTTTTTTTTTTTTTTTTTTTTTTTTTTTTTTTTTTTTTTTTTTTTGTTTTTAAATACTATGATCTTTAAGGACTAAGCTAAAAAAATACCAGTTGCTTTCACTGGGAGCAGGAGCCATGCTCAGAAGTGCTCAGGGCAGCTGCTTCATCAGACTGAAAACACTGCTGCTTTATAGCCCCGAACTGCAGCACGTCTGCGTGGGCAGCCCTTGGACAAGCGTGAGTGCTTCTCTGGCATCCGTGCCCGCGGCTCRCGAGGGTTTAGTGAGAGCTTGGCGTGCCGGCCGCCCTGCGGGCTCCGTGTGCTCATGGTGAAGGAGGGCCCGGGTCATGCTGGAGCTCCTAGCAGCTCGTCTCAGGGAAGGCAGATGTGCCCAGGCTGGAACATCTGCTCTGCCCTCTGGTCACTTACTCCATTCTGGAGTGCAGACATTAAAATGATTTTTTTTTGTGAGTATTTTTCATCATCCTGCCCCAWAAGAAGGAAGAGTAGCAAGAAAGTGAGGCACACAGTTATAGTTATACTTAGTTATACTTKGCTGTGGTGTGTAAATCTATGAACACATCTCCACTAGGATCCAGCCGCCTTGCTGGAATAGGATAGCCCCAGTTGGCCCAGCCACCTTAGTGCTCATATGAGATATTAGCATTATTTTTAATTAGTTTCATGGGCTGGACAGCTCTCTTTTTTGCCGGTAGGATGTAAGCAGGATCATTGCAGAGTTTTAATGGCCATGCCTATGAGTTTGATGTACAACAAAACCATCTAAGTGGGCTGCTGTTTCAGATTACTGCGAGTGGGAGTGGCCTTCATTTCGGACCTCTTCATTCCAAAGGGAGGCTAATGTGAAGGTCTGCAGATGCCACTCCCCATAAACAAGATGGTACTTGCCCACCCTGTTAATAGTGAATCTCACTGAAGGGCAGATGTGGTTTCTGGAACAAGGGAAAAAGGTGGGCACCAAAAAGAAAAAAATGGGGTAGACAGAGRTTTTTATTTGTAACGCACAGAATCACAAAATGGTTGAGGTTGGAAGAGACCTCTAGAGATCATCTAGTCACACCCTCCTGCACATGCAGGGTTGCCTAGAGCATGTGGCACAGGACCCATCCAGGGCACACATCCCAAGTAAGAAGTCTGGCTGATCATATCTATCAAAACTAACCACCATTTTAACCACAGACATCCTGTAATATAACTGAAACTCAGTAATTATTACTGTTTATTTAAGCACTTTGTCTCCTGCTGCCTGGAGGTTCTCACAGGTTGCAGTATCATGACACCTACTGGCAGAGACAGCCAGCATGGATAAACAGCTCTTTCTCAATGGTGAGGTGGGTGCTCCTGTTCTAACTGAGGCTTCTGCTTCTCRCTGGAATGAGTACTGGTGTATACTCCGAGCGGTGGGGGTGAGGRTGACACTGTGCACTTCACTAGTGTGAAAGAAACAGTAATAGGTTTTATTGATATGGGGAATGGTTTCACGAGGTTCTGTGGCAAAGTCACTTAGTATTTACTGCATRGGGTACAAGAAATACACAGCATTWTCAAGGACACCCTCCTGTTGAGTCACGGGGTTYGGATGGGACCCCCTTGCTTTCCAAACTCCTTCTGAGASGAGTCTGGGTGCATCTGGATCCAATCCTAGTCCCAGACCTGGTCAGTAGTTTATGGCTAAGGGCTTTTGTGCACAGTTACAAGGTAAAGTTTAAAAGTTCAGAGAGAGAACACACTGTAGTTCACTTACCTTGAGTCTGTTGTGGGCAGGATCTCTCACTCCCGAGGAGTCTCCTTGAGAGRCCTCCCTGCTCAAGGGGAGATCCTGGCGTGCCGCCCACTGCCATGCAGGGAGAGCTCAATGGGCTCTCGGGATGTCCCCATATTTATGGGATRGGATGATTGTCTCATAGTCATTCTTTCAATCCAGAAATGACTGTTGGCTGGTGTATGCACAGTGTTAACCTTATCTCCCCGACAGGATGCAGCCAGCAGGACTGTTATCGATGGTTAATGTCTGAATGGGGGTAGAAATCAGGGAGGCAACTACCGGGATCGGATAATGTCACTGGTGGTTGACACCTTTTCAAAGGGCTACCTGCAAAAACGTCAGGTTGAGCTGGGGAAAGACCAGACCTGTCACAACACCCAAAGGGGCAGCACCATCACTGCAGCTTAGGAACTGGGGAGAAGACAGGAGGGATGTTTGTTTTTTTGCCACGTTACTTGCAAGGGAGACCTGTGTCCTCCATTCAGTCATAAAAGAAGTGAGGTATGGCCTGTCCCTGCTGCCTTGACCTGCTCAGCTGAAAGGAGAGGAAAATCCCAGTTCAGTCTGGATCGTKTCCTCATTAGGCATCTTCTGCTCAGATTCTGTGCACCGGAGTCCCGACAGTCTCTTCATTTGGAGTTTTGCTTTCAGTTGAAGCKGCATTTCTTCTTTTTCTTTTTTCTTCATCCTAGGTAAGAGAGTAGGGTAATGATGTGAAAGACAGAGTTGTTAAATAAAAAGGATAGGTGATGGTTTAGCCTGGAGTTACGGCAAATGATAGCTCCTCACTGAGAAGCAGCTTGAATAGGTGCATTGTGCACAGGCTGCTGTGTGTAAATTTGACCTTCTTTCTAGTTGAGATAGCATAGCAGTGATGGACTAGTTCTGAGGACACTAGGGGTAGATTAAAGGTGTTCTGAACAGAGGTGGTTAAACTTGGCTTTTTTTTTTTTTTTACCTTCTTCCTTTATATCATTTGTTCTTTGTTGGGTCAAAAATATCTGCATAAACAAACATAGTAGATGGACTTGCATGGACAGTAGGCAGTCACTGAGGGTTGAATTTAAAATACCTTATCTTAGCACACCAGTCCCAYGGTGGGTGTGTAATCTCCCAAAATGTTTCCTAAAGGCAACTTTCCGACATTCTCAAAACTGCAGCCCCTTTCCATTTCTCAGTGCTACCTCTGCTGGACTCTGCCAGCCATTTTGTTCTAACTCAGACCCACACTCGTATTTCTGTTGCTGTCCTGAAAGCTCTTTGCCTAGCTCCTGTGTCTTACATCATTACTGAGCAGAATTCATTTATTTGAGAGCACACTGGTGACTGTTTCCTTCCTGGGGACGTGCTTTACCAGTGCGCTGTTGTCTGTGTCTGCTCAAGTTTTGAGATCCAGTCAGTTTCCTCTTGCTCATATGTGTCCGTAACAATGCCAGTTATCAAGTTGTCATCCCTGTTAAGTCCTTCCACTACAATAAATCGATTTTCACAGTGCAAAAGGCCGAATCAGGCAGCTTTCCAGCAGTTTACTAAGGGTATGTCTGGCYAATACTGCAACTGCATTTCATGTCACCCAAATTTGAATAGAAGCTTAAGTATATATAGAGAGAGACGAGCGAAGGATAGAAAAGACATCAGCACTCGTAATTGCATCTTGTCTTTCCTGCCRGGAAGATGCAGCACAATAAAGGGAWCTTTCTCCTACTGCAGGTTTCAAAAGACTTGTGCAGATAGCGTAGTTTCCCACTAGGAAAAGTACCTTTTGTTTCAACCAGTTCTGAAGATTTTAATTTGAAATGCCAAAATATTTTCTCAGATCTGACCCTCCCCTTTAAAAACACCACATTTTGGCTGCATTCAGTGGATTTCACACATTTCAGKGTGTTTTTCAGCATTAGTTGGAGAAGAACCTAACCACACACCCAGCAGTTTTGTTTGAGAGGAAAACTCTGAATTTATGGGTTAGATCCCTTGCACATAAATAAGGTGCATCACTGGTTCATTCAGCACAGAAATAGCGTTTCTTCATTTGCACTCTCTTGCCAGGGAAGCGGCAAGAGAGTTACTTCTTGTTACATCAACCTCTCCTGACACCTTTAACTGATGGATCTACCAGCCAAMAGATGCTACGTCAGAAAACTCGTCTCCTAAATTTTGCAGAAGGAGACTGCTTTTCTCATTAATTTACGCCAGATAAGGTGATATCTAAGTCACGTTTTTCCTTGAATGAAGTTTAATTGGRTTCTTATAGCTGCAAGCTGCTTGGCCCAATCACTTCCATTGTCATCTTTCCTCTTGGGTGAGATTACATTCTTTTTCACATACACAAGMTACTTAAAAGTGAGTGCCTTGGCAAGAGCTAGATTGTCAGCTATTTTTGCCTGCGAGGAATACTTCCCCAGGATCATCCTCACAGGTAGGGTAGTTAATTGAAATCACAAGCTCTGAGTATCGTTGTGAGTCCYCTGACCTGAGCCATTGCAGCACCATCCAAGGAGATGCCCACATCCCGCCACACTGGCCCTGCCTCGGCACGCTTTAGCAGAAGTGAGAGCTGCCACCTTGGCTGTCCTGAGGGTGTTCTGGGCATGAGCAAAGCTCCTCTCTGGACCTGATGCAGAAACAGAGCCAGGAAATGGCAACTGTTCCCTCTTCCTTTGCTCCCACAAAGCATGGCGTGAGACAAAAGGAAAATGGCCATGTGAGGGAAGCTCCGTCCCGGGGTGCCAAACCCACTGCAAACATGCAGCCTGCGCCCACAGGGATACCCAGCCCCTGARAGTCTCCACCTCCACTCAGGCAACCCGAACCTTACGCTTACCCCGTGCGCATGAAGTCTGGCAATTCTTTTCTTCCTGTGCCATTGTGTGTGTGAGAGGAAAGAGTATGGATCAACAGCTGCCTTTAGTTGACACAACTGATCAACTTGGGAATGTAATCATCTGGAAAAAGGAGCGAGGCTAAACCGCTGCCACTTGAGGCTAAACTGCTGCCACTTGCTSCTAGTAAAAGTTACAGCATTAAGCAACAGCAGGAGAGAAGCTTTTGTTCACCCTAATGGGGCATTTGGTTCTCCAGCCGCACGTTGTGGCAACACTGAGCGCCAAGAAGGGCCCTTAGAAGGGAACAAACTTGGAGGAGACGTTGGTTCAATGCGCGGCTTGCTCTGCTCTTCGCTTGCAGTGTCCCTGCTAGGCCTGTGACTGAGCTGGAATAAGGCTTCCCTGCCACCTAATTCCACACTGCTGGTCCAAGCCAGGGGGGTTGTTCCTGGGACTCGGGTTTGCTCCTTTGTTAAACAGCAGCTGGTTGGGGTTGGCGCAGTAATTCCTGCTGTGCCCTAAATTCAGCCTAATGGCTGCACGGCAGGACCAAGCCGGCGAACTGTGAGCCTTGCTTAAATGAGAGAGCTGGATGGATTGTGATATTACTGGGAAAATTATTAAAAACACACGTGTGACGGAGCATGGACTCAGTTACCTGACAGATACTGTATTTTAGCACGCCCTTAACTTTGGATAGGTGTCATTTCTGTTAGCCTCTTCTTGAGTTGTGCTTGTTGGGGGGTGGTTTGGCCGAGYTGGCGTCTCACACAGCAGGAGCTGGGGAAGACCCTGGAGTGCTGTTTACTGGCAGACCGGGTGAGCAGCGACACAGAGCTCTCTGTGCTGCCCAGCTAGTGTTGGCTAAGCACTGCCTTGGAAGAATTGCCTACCTTGGAGCCTGTGCTTCGTAGATGATCCTTCAAGRAGAGGATCTGCTTTCCCTCTAACTGTGATGTCTGCTGAGAACTGCAAGAGAGGCATCTCGCACTAGCTGCACACTGAGTTCTTCCCTGGGAGTTATTCCCTTCTGTTGTGTTCCTGACCTGTCCCGGAACTGAACRACGGACACCAGCGCTCCAACCACTGTCAAAAGAGAAAACCTCCCAACACCCTAGTGCGAGACATGAAAAAAAGTCCCTAGTAAAACACAGCTCCAGCTGAGCTACTGGCTACTGGTGTTCAGGTTTTGTTGTTTTTCTAGGAGAGGAATCTCAGATATGATGAGTTTTCTCCATACTCTATAATCCACATAAATACGAATATTTATAATATTCATAATAATAAGAATGCCATAGTTCTCTGTGTTTTTTCAGTCGTGATTGCACAACAGCACTTGCATTGGAAAGAAAAAAAAGTAAAAAGCCGCCCTTTTGATACAGAATGTAAAAACAGGGGATTATTTTATCCCCCTTAGTAGGCCATGTGGGAGTCCTGGTTTAACATGTAAGTTCCTTCTTTTTCCTCATATTATCTTTTATAGCATCATCAGTATTTGGGAGATTGGGAGGCTTTCTGGAGGCTTCATCAAGCATCCTTTCCTTCGCCAGCTCCCGGATTGCCCGTTGTGGGCACACAGTGCTTGCTGTTGAGCATGGAGCAGCCGGCGTTTCAGGCAGGTCGGCTCTCAGTGCACCCCATGTGCTGGAGCAGCCCCTGGGAGGAAGCTCGGCTGTATTCTAGATAGTGTCAAATGCTATCGGGGTGGGGATCGACCGCTGCAGCAGGGAGGTGTTTTCTGTATATGCACCTAGAAAATGTACCTTTGAAGCACTGTCCCTTTGCCTTAAACTCGAGGTTCATTTTTCTTTGCTAGTGCCTTAATGGTGGGTGTTTTCTGAAAGGGGAAACGCTCTGCAGTGCACACACGATTTGATGGCTTCGCACACGGCCCTGCGGGCTGCTGAAGGCAAAGTACCAACGCGTGGCCTYCTCTCTCTCTATCGGTGTTATATGCTAATTGACATAACTGCAAGAAAAATGAATTAATTATGGGRATGTACTGTTAATTTCTTTGAATGAGAATGCTGCACTTAACCAACATGGCACTGCATCTTCTGTTGATCTTTCTTTACTCTTATTTACCCCTTGTATTTTACCCCTTGTTTCTTCAGTCTCCTATTCTGGAGAAAATCAGGACATATGTGTGAGACAGATTAATTAAATGACACAATTAAATGGCAGGGTAACTGGCAAAGAGAACAGGGATGGGGAGGCTTGATGAAAGGGGAAGAAACAGATAGTAAAAGACAGGAAGAAGGTAGGTGACTGACTCCATTTCTCATCAAAACATCCTTCGCTAACACGTGCCCCAGTTCTGCATGGGATACTCAGTGATTCAAGCAGGACCTGCCCCAGTTTCACCTGACACAGCCACGTTTCCTCCATTCACCAGCCCTGCTCTCCTTTCTGTGGCAGAAAGCAAGTGTCTGAGAATGGATTCTGCCTTCAACAACACAGCAAGATTGAACACTCACAGGAGTCAACATAAAAAGCAAACCCCCGGTCCTGGAGGGTGAGAAAGGCCCAATGGCAGCCCCCGGGAAGGGCCTTGCATGAGCTCACGCACCCTCAGCACAGGGTTCAGTGCAGTGGCCTTTGATGCAGGGCCTGACGTTATCCTAGTAATCCTCCCCTTCCTCACCACCAACCATCCTTTATGGATGCTCTCCTTGAAAACCCCAAAACCAGTACTTAGCTTTCACTCTGAGCGCTGTGTATGCTGGGCTCCTACTACTTGCAAGCATCCGTGCCTACTGATAACAAGTAGCACGTGGTCCCGTGATTAAATGTGTTTGCTGAAGAAGTCAGTAGCTGCTGAATATTTAATATTTGCTTTCAACTACAATATATCTGAAATTCTGAATTGTAGAAGGAAAAAGCAAGTGGATTGTTGTGCAAATATGCAATGTGCTGCAGATGTGACATGCATATTACCTTCATCTTTATAAGGAGGCTGGAACCTCTGTTTATGGCGCTTTACACAAACATGCACAGCCAGGGCTAAGGAAAGGGAAAGCACCTCCCTGCCAGGGTTGACTTATTTATCCAAGATCCATATGATCTGAGAAAAGGAAGGGCAACCACAGCTCCTGTCTTAGCTCTTGTTCTTCCCTACCCTTCAACAGCAGCCAAGCTTTGTCCGTGGCCTGTGGGCAGCCTCACCCTTGTGTTCTTGTCCCATTACCATGCCCTTTCCTGTCCAGCTCGGTGTACTGGAACCCACCCTTCCATCCAGCATGCTACTGCATTCCTGCTGAATAAGGTCCAGTCTCAGCTTTCTTAAGCACGCTGGCCCTGCAGCTTCTTTGCACACTTGCAGCCATCTGCCGTCCTGCAAAGGCCATTCTATAAAGCCAGGGTTTTCCTCTTACAGCCACAGCTAGCATTACGCACATAAAAACACATAAAGATGGGAAAGAGCCCTGTTCTGCCRGCACAGAAACCATAGGACCAGCCTACTTGGAGATCCATTTAATATCCTGTAAACAAGCGCTTTCCTCCCGTTTAGAGGCTCCTTTTCCCCTTGGTTCAACTGCGATTCTTGCTGCCTTGTGCTGCAAACGCTGTTCTCATCAGTGTGTTCCAGCACCCCGGGCATGCTCCTTTGCTCTGGCCTCCACGTGCCATAGAGCTGAACAGCTGAACAACAAGAATCTGCACTGTTACTTTGGGCTGAAACAAGGGTGAGTTCTGTGCTCTGCTCACYGAGCAAGTGATCCTGCCTGCAGCCACGGCTCAGGCCATCGAGCACATGCCTGGCCTGGGTGTGTGGAGGGCCTCCTGCCYCTCYRTGCTTTGTGATGCTCTCAGCAAGARGGCCAGAGCCCGCTCCTGAGCCCACGCGTTCGGTGCGGGGCAGTGGAGCTGCCCAGGATAGCCCTGTCCTCCCGAGAGCCTCCGGGCCCTGCGTGTGGCTCCAGCTCATCTGGCAGCGTGGGAAGGCTACGAATCTGCAGAACGGAGCTCGGGGTGCTCGGCCTCCTCCTCTGCCTGGTGCCAGGTTTCCAGCCCTCCTCTGGGGTCAGCAGAGCCAGGAGGACCCCGGCACTGACATTGCCCATTTGAACAGTGCTGCTGCTCSTGCTTCTGTAGGCTCCGTTATGCAGCATTGAGATCTGCCTCCCCCTTCTGCGGGTTCGGTTTGGACCGTGAGCACAGGCACGACTGCCTTTGAAGTTGTTTAAGAATTCAAAAATCTCTCCCCACCATATGTAGTTTACTGTCCATTGTCTTTCCCTTGAAAACTCCTCGARTTACTTTGCCTATTCTACTTAAATCTTTTTTCCTAATTGATCTCTGTTGTTGTCAAAGTTGCCTTTCCTTTTACCCGTTCTACTTTTGCCTGTTATCTCACACCAGCATCTGAATTTTCCTGGCCTCCACACAGAAGTTCTATGCTATTTTGGAGTTTATTTCAGAAAAAAGAAATCACAGTTTGCATGATTACTTACATTTATTTCATTGCTACTGTACGGTAGTTAGAGCACCAAAATTATTTCTCCACTCAGAAGAGCAAAAACAGCCTCAGACCCYGCGGCCCCATTGAGTTATTGACATTTATAGGTCAGCTCCTCTGGTCCTTTTCAATTTACATATTGCCCTGACCAACAGCGTCCCTTCGCCCGTCCCCCTGCCGCAGCAGCTTCAAGAGATCCCACATGAAAGGGCAATTGTTACCATGACTTTTCTTGATTAAGAATGAAAGAGATTCAAAAAACTGCTTTTAAAATAAAATTAATGCTTTTTTTACAGTCCAAAGCTGGATTTCACAGGCGAATGGCAGGGCAGTATCTCTGAGATGTAGTAATCTGCACATTGCCCTGCGATAGTCCTTTAAGCGCTACCTTAATCATGGACGGTGCATGTTAATGAAGGTCCTCCCCAGATGAAAGGGAATGTTGAGGYGTGTGCGAAGCTTGCTGGCGTTAGTGCAGCCGGCCCCGAGTTCTGCGCACATGGATTCAAAACATAGCTCTGAGCTGCATTTCTGCAGGAGGGGGAGGAGGAAATCCCAGGATGGCAGATGCTGTGCAGAGCAAGACGCTTTCTAAGGAAAGAAATAAATGATTTATGTACAGTATTCACTAAAAACTGCAGGGGGCAAGAGACGGCAGGTTTTCCTTTCGATACCGAAGAAAAATGCATATATAATAATTGCTATTGCAAACATGCACGGCGCACAGAAATGGGTCCACATAAGAACCGTTCCAYTCCCCATGAAGGAACACGATGCGGTTACTCCTGGAGTATTTGACTCTTAGTAGCATCATGCTTCTTTTGTTGCAAAATAAAAAGGATTTGCAGGTTACCTTCTCCGTTTGCAGTAAGTGTGTTCAGCTGAGCAGCCGGCGCACCAAGAAACCAGGCCGCGAAGGGCCCGTGTGCCGCAGCGACCTGAAGAGCGTGAACGTCGTCTCTCCTCGCACGGGCGCCTCCTCGGGCTCTGCTGGATCCCTTGGCCGTTCTGATGTCGCCTTTAACGGTGGGGCCGTGAGGAGAGATGCCCCAGCCCGCACGGGGAGCGCTGCCCGGCACRTGGCCACAGTGGGCGCTGGCGGCAGGCAGGGGATGGGCCTCGGCTGCGGGCATTGCCCGTGCCCTGCTCCCCAGGGCGCCCCAGGCAGCCGGGACGCGGGCCTCGCGCCTWCGAGGCGCCTGCGCTACGGACGGATCCCCCTGGCACGCACATAGGGACCCAGGCGCAGGGTGATGAGGGAAAAGGCGGCTCCTTCCCTGGGGACACGAGAGAGCGCAGGACATGGGGGCCCTCCAGAGGCAGAGCAGGACAGAGCTGCTCCCTTGGGAGCAGGCAGGAAGGGCAGGTGTGCAAAGGGCRGGTTTGTGTCGGGTTTAATCAGCAAGGCCGGGGACCAGCACCTGCTGGGAGCAGGTGACAGTGCTCTCTCGAGGCCGGAGGGGATTATTTTATTGTTCCTCTTTCTATGGGGCTTAATCAGCCCTTAATGCTGGCCAGACTGCACTGTAGATACACATGTTTGGATCCACGAACTTGCAGAGTCAGGGGGATAATGCAGGGCAAGGAGTTACTTACCTGCCCCCAGGATTCTCACCTATCCACCCTGCCCCCCTCGTGGTGCTGAACACAACATGTCCCGTGTCCCCCCTCATGGTGCTGAACACGGTGTGTCCCGTGTCCCTCCTTCGTTGTGCTGAACATGGTGTGTCCCATGTCCCTCCTTCGTGGTGCTGAACACGGCATGACCAGGGTCACCCCTTGTGGTGCCGAGCACAGCGTGTCCCGGGTCACCCCGCAGCTCCTCCGCAGCCGGCAGCAGGTGCCTGGGGAGCTGCACGTGAACGCAGGAGAAAACAACAAAGAAGGATTCGTTATTCACAGGAAAGACAAAAGCTTCTGTGGGAGCCAAACCAACGAGGGCAAAGAGGTGGAATTACAGGTGACTGCTGGAGAAAAGGAAGCAGGTGGTAAAAGCTCACGATGGTCCATTTAAAAGATGGATAATTCTTAATCTGGGACAGCACCCTGACAGAGCAGACTGCCCTGCTAATTGGGCTCAGTTCCTTTGATCCACAGGGTAAGATTTCCTCCATTTATATGTTWTCCAGAAAATTAAAAGGCAGAAAACAGAGCATCTTTTATACTGCATTTCTAACACAGAAGCACATAAAGGACCATCTGCTAGGGTCCCCAGCTGTAAGAGAGACGAAAGGGAAAAGGTGAAACAGGAGCTCTGTATCTATCTTGCAGTTATACATCCACCTAGACGTACAGATATATTAAGTTTAACTATGTTTTGACAGCATTAGATTTCTGATAGGGATATTTATTACTAATAATTCCACAGAAACAACTTGCCAGAGCAAAGCCTCTCCACACAGAGCCTCAGGTCCAAGAAGTCGGTGAGGACTGTCAAGACCCTTTACCGTTTGCGCTTAACCATTTTCCAGTAAATTGCCACCAGCCTGGCTTGGAAACATGGTTGTTCAATCCAGTAAAGCTGCTAAAGCCCCGCACTGAGAGGCCCGTGCGACCACAGTGCTCCCCTTGCARTGTCCACGGCACCTCGGCCGCGCGGAGGTGGAACGCTGGGTTTGGAGCAGCTCGCCCGCCCGTTGCACGTGCGGGTGTCAAACCCGTCCTGCTGAGCAGACGAGCGGGTCTCAGCTCAGCCAGAGCAGGGGCAATTTTAGCTTTGGGCTGTTCACRTGATCACGTTGCCTTCTAGTGGCTGGCCCCATACGCCCAGTACCATGAAGGTTTCAGCACACTGTGATACTCCCGATAGAGKCAAAATGCCTCTGGAGGGCAGGATATTCTCTTTACTCTTTCTAGGAGTTAAAGAGCTGTCCAAAACCACTCATGCTCTGCGTGCTCTCAGAAGCAAGAAAGAAGAGCCACAAGCAGCAGCTTTTTGGCACAGATGTCGGCTTGCCTTGAGTGTCTTCGAGTGGAAACCCTAAACACGTTGTTAGTTCTCCTCAGCCTGTAAACAAGCCAGAGCAAGGGAAGATTGTCAGCTCTGCGCACGCAAAAGTGACCAAAGCACATGGAATCCAAGCAGGAGAGCTGTAGGAACCTCGCAGTGAACGAATAACACTGGTAGCTGTTAAAAGAAGTAGATTAATACAGATTAACACACAAATTCCCCATCCAGAGGAAAGCACATCCGCTGTTTGTCAAATGTGTTGCCTCCTCCTCCTAGGGCAGGAAAGGGAAAGGACGCAGCAGAAGCGGGATGCGAAAAGCAGCCCTTGCTTTACCGTACTGGATGGGGTCTCTCCCTCTGTGTGAGCCCAGGGAAGGAAAATTCAAGAAAAACAAAGCATTTTCTGTCAAAGTATTGATCAAAATACACCGGCTGGACAAAATGAAACAGAGCTGGAACCAAAGGGAAGCGTCCGGGAGAGGTTGGCTTGCTGGAGCGGCTCTCAGGGCTCTCAGAAAAAAGAAAAGGAAAGAAAGAAAAAAAAAGAAAAGAAAGAAAGAAAGAAAGAAAGAAAGAAAGAAAGACCATTAAAAACAGATGGGGCAGCCCACTCAGCCACGTCTGGGAGGGGAAGAGGTTGCAAGGAAAACAGCCCTGCAGGGGAGCAGCCCAAAATGCTTATCTGCAAATGCAGGAAAAGTCATTACAAAAAGAGGAATTAGACATGAATGCAGAMGATGGTGGCAGAGCTGAATCCCTGACACCAGGAAAAGAGACTATTTAAAGAGACACAGACAGGGAAGAGTGTTTTTTTCTCTTTCATGTACAAACATAAGGCTGAGGAAAAAGTAGAGGTTGGGCACCCTCCAAGCAAGGAGGGAAAGGAACCAGGCATATGGTTGACGAGTAGAAGCAGAAGTAGAAGCAAAAATCATTAAAGGAACAAGGACTAACTTGTCAGCTCAGAAGGTGGAAGAAAACGTGACAGTAAGTGAAATTCAAAACGTCTCTTCCAGGAKACCTAAGGAAAATAAGAACAAACTACAAGAGATTAGAGGGCAAGACTTTTTCACTGGTGCAAAGGAGCAAGGAGCCAGGACAGTGAGAAAGGGCACGGGAAGGAATCTAGCAACTGCTGAGGTGGGCAGTACTTTTAATCCATTTTTTGTCTCAGGGAGTAACCAACTTATTATCACAAGATAAGCATGGCCAGTTCCTCATCATTAAGCATTACTGATTAACTCTAGCTAATCAATATTAACTAGGGTTATTACTAGGGTTAACTAGTAATTTGCTAGTAAGCAAACAAATTGAAATGGGATGTTTTCCCCTCWAACCATTATATACAGTTTATACAGAAGAGTATTACACAAGAGGTCAAATCACAGTCCTGCCCCTTGGCTCCATAATCTATGAACACTCTAGCAGCAGACGGCTGCGTCGTCTCTCTCCCACCTGCACTTGGAAACACTGCGTGTACACACACATACTGCACATGGAATGGGGAAAAGGAATATACTTACAGGTGTGTGTCTGCGTTTGAGCAGCAACTGCCTTCAATACGAGATAAATACGACAGAGCCAAGGCACAAAACACAGGAGCATACCAGGCAAAACCTTCTATTTTGCTGCTCCTATTCGGAGCTCTGAGTCCTGAGGCTTGGGAGCTGCCACTTTGAAGGATGGACCTCATCTTCCTCAGGCAGCCCAGCAGCAGGATTGGATGCATTTTTCCCCTCCACCAGGCTATTCATGCACTATATAACTGCAATTCTGTGTCTTATGCCAGTAAAACAGCATTAATTAATTGGTATAACTTCTGCATTCCTTATCTTTTTTATAATTCCAATGATGATCAAAAGCAAGAAGACTTTCATGCATCCAAATTTCCCTATAGTAAGACCACACAACTTTTCATGACTCCTCTCCCAGAGAGTTTGCCATCCAAATAAGATACACAACTTGCAGATTATTCCTTTCGAGCTTCCGAGGATAGATGGATACAAGACTGAGTTAAACCTACAAATTGCCAGATTMCAAACAACATAGGCCACTCTTTTTTTTCCTGGCTTGCTAGATTTGCCATACTGCATGGTAAATACAGAATTACTTGAACACATAAACGTAGTCTTTCAAAATTGTCACCTGCAAATTCAGGCCATCAAAAGAAAGGCAAGTGCTCTGAGAAAGATGTAGCTGAAAACTTAATACTCTTTTCTCTTGGAAAGCACCCCAGGTTATTGTAAATCACCCCAGGCCAGTTAACAAGATGTTCCTGAAGGTTATGAAGAATGTCAGCATTGAGAGCATAGACTTTTCATCAGAGCAGCCAACCCCCTTCAAGGGCAGCCTCTTCAGATGAAATCATTTTAACACACAGAAGAAAACTGAAACTGGCTGTGGTAAACGAAAATGAATTTGTTATAGGACAGTGATCCCTATMACACACTACTGGTTAATTAGAATATCACTTCACACTAAAGCTCCTCGTGGAGCTTCCAGAGAGGGTCCAGCATACAGCAACAAAGATGATTAAGGGACTGGAGCATCTATCGTATAATGAAAGACCAAGTAAGTTTGATCTATTTAGCCTGGAGAAGTGAAAACTGAGAGAGGATCTAATCAATATGTATTGATAGGTACCTGTATCAATTTGTACCTGAGGGGAGAATGTAAGGGGGATGGGGCCAAAACTCTTCTTGGTGGTAGGACAAGGAATAAGGGGTACAAGATGAAACCCGGGTAGTTCCATGCCCATGTGAGGAACTTCTTTCCTGTGATGGAGCCCTGGCACAGGCTGCCCAGCGAGGCTGTGGAGTCTCCTTCTCTGGAGATCTTCAACCCCGCCTGGATGCCACCCTGTGCCCTGTGCTCTATAGATGGAGCAGGAGGTTGGACTAGATGATCTGCAGAGGTCCCTTCCAACCTCAGCCATTCTGTGATTCTGTAAAACAACCACCAATTCCCTACCAAACTTGAGGAAACTACCCAACCTTTAGAAAAGCTATTCCTTTTCCTTCTTCAAAAAAGTAACAAAATTAATTTGATAATTCTATAATATGATCTTTTCAGAAGTTCATAGGTAAGTCAAATGGTCTGTAGTCATGAGCTAGAATGAAAGCAAAAAAAAAAAAAGGTAGACTTTGGATTTTAAATATAAAAGCATTGGGATTCAGTTAGGTGATGGGCTGCTACGGGAGAATTCAAAATTTCACCAACATTCTTCAGGTTCATCACAGTACACCATTAAATAAAAATAAAAGTGCCTACTCATTAATCTTACAGAAAAGATTAATTATCCTGGTAACCAAAATGGAACAACATCAACATTCATGTTTATGAACTGAGATAYCCATACTGCAACTTTGCATTTCTAACTTCATTCATTCAGTGATAGGCAAAAGTGAATGCTGGTAACCCTTACCTCAGTGTCCCCAACTACGAGTCAYAGGCACAAGGTTTCCTCCCCTCGTGGAAGCAGCCAGGAGCTTTTKGTTCCTCTGGGCAGTTCTGTCCTCCAGCTTCAACACTGGGCAYTGAAGGGGACATGCAACAGTCCATTAGTGTTTTTCCCATTCTACCACCAGGACAAGCAATGGCAAGTTCATCTCAAGGACATAAAATGCTTTCTCAGATTAAGAAAAATTATGGTAGGGGATGACTGATTCCATGTGAGGAACCCTGAAATACAGAACAAGCAGCATTTTGAAGGGGCAAAACCCATTTTAAATGGGGAGAGCTGATTCATCGGTTTGCCTCACTTTAACTTAATCACTCTCAAGTTCARGTGTGAAATAATTTTTAAAAACTGCTGCTCCCCGTGATGTGTTTGGAGGCCATGTCCTTAATGCTAACACCTGGCTTATGGTCAGACTGTTTGTTTTTCCCTGTCAATAATAGTTTTGGTCTCTTCTTTTGCAAAGACTGTAATTAAGGGGAAGTGAATACTTAGTGATCCTCATTTAGGCTAATGACATATTATCCATTCCCGATTGCCTTCCTGGAACCAGTTTTAAAGTCAAGACACAGAGCAGCTGTTTCAGATGTCAGACCGTAGCGAAGAGAACAGTGGCCAGGGCGGTGCCAGAGGGCAGCCCTGCAAGTCGTCCGAAGCGCCGCTGGCGGAGGGGCTCCAGATCCCACGGGTCGCACGGATCTAACACCAGCCCTACACCCGGCTGACGCACAGGAACATCCACGCTACCGTGTGAGACACGGCGTGTCAGACGTGTGCGGAGAAACATATGTTCATGTTTTCCCTTTGAGACAGAGTATTTCACATTTCCTTTTTTTCACATATACTTTAAATTACAGATGAATCTATTATATCAAAATATTGGCAGCTGCTTTTCAACATGGAAGGCTGCCTTTAACATTCAGTGAACTCTTCCTGCTTTTGACTACACGATATTTGAGCAGACTCTTGTATATTGATATTCATTACCTGCACAGTTGATATAACAGACACACAAGCAACCCAATCAATATTATCTGCTCATATTGACTACTGTTTCTACCCTGAAATAGGAATGTCAAGCTTCAATTGATTCACATTCATACACTGTGTAAACATAATTTAAAATTAGCATGTACAAGATAGAGCACATACTGTTATTACTACGTAGAGTAACCCGGGGGATATATTGCAGCACAGAGCTGGTGTATTAGACAGAACTAGTCAATAGGACATAAGGTATAATTTAGCACCTAAATATCCCACAGGCTTCAGCTGATGGCCGCTATAAGGCAGAGCAATAGCCCATTTTTGCACCAGAAYGGGTCGCTTCTCACAAGCTGTAAGAGAGACAGGGGGAGAGGGTAGGAAAGGGGGTGCTAATCAACCCACTGGCCTTTCTGCTCAGGAGGAGGTGCAGCTAGAAGGAGCCTTAGAAGGAGTGAAGACAATGCCTCTGATAAAAGGTGCCCTGGGTACCACAGCGCATCACACTGAAGAAACAGACTCACACCTATCTTGCACAACCCATTAAGGAGCAAAAAAAGTTGCTTGCACAACATTTTCTACGTATTTGTAGAGCCGCACCTCACGCCCCATATGCTATGCCAACGTTTTTCTGCCYGTTACTTTTAAGCTTGCTTGTCGGTTTGGGCGAGTATAAAGTTCTAGTTTCAACAAGGGACTTGGGAAAACCTCAGTCACTTTCACTCTGGAAACTACCTCTATGATCCCTTGATTTTTCCGATTGGCATAACGCATTTGTCCTGCCACCTCAGAGAGAGAAAGGSAGAGGTATTTGATCCCTTCCTTACCTATGGGTGACTGAGGCACAGAGAATTTCCCAAGACACAGAAGAAAAATATTGTAGAGTAGGGCAAATCTGCTTTAATCAAAAGACTCGATGTTCCTTACAAACAAACATTCCTTATAGTCATAGCACCTCTTTCCTTCCCAAGACAGTTCAGTGCCTCAGWGTGTCTCAGGACCACCTGGCAAGCAAAACCACTGAGCTGAGGAACTCGCACCCTGCGATGACCTGCTCTGGAGAAGAGCTTTCTTCATGACCTCCATCTCATAGAACTTCTTCCAAACACTCGGTGACTTTTCAGACAACCTTTGTTACACAGACACAAGACGTGCTGAGGAAATATCTATAAATTTGGTATATTAAAAAACAAACCAAAACAAAAAGACAAGGAAGAATAAACCAGGCAGGAGTCACATGGATGAGATGTATCTTGTGAAATGGGCCTGATTTCCAAGGAAATTCTCAGCTAGTGCTATGGATGGAGTTTGATGTGTTCCTTCCTGWAACCCAGCTTGCTGGGACAGCGTTGGCCACAGAGCTTCTACCACAGAAAGAATAACAAAAACAAAAGCAATACCCAAGCTTGGTGTCCCTGCTTGAGCAGGGGATTCGACTAGATGAGATCTAGAGGCCCCTTCCAACCTCAACCACCCTGTGATTCTGTGAAAACAGAAAAATGCAGCCAGCAAAGCCGTTTCCCAGGCGGATCCGTGGCCGTCCCGGCTCGCAGCAGGAGCTCCGTGCTCCCTTTCCCAGACAAAGCSCATCGCTCCGCGTGCTCCGGGGCAGGTGCAGCTGCAGGGGCGGGAAGCTCCCAGCACCCGGGCTTCCGGCGAAGGGAGCCCTTCCGGCAACGCGGAAGTGGGGTTAGCAAAGCGGTGCTGAGCACCAGAAGGTCTCCCGGGGCGCTGGAAGAGAACATACCATACGTGAGCGTCCGGAATACCATCTCCGAAATAAATCAGCCTGCCATCCGCCACAAACGTGCCCCCATCCTGATTTTCGAGAGGGAGGAAATAAAACARTCAAAATTGCCCTGTATGTGGGGCAGCTGCAGCTCCCCCTTGGTGAGCTTTGATGTTCTTCTCTCAGTGCCCAGGGTCGCAGAAGCTTTTCCCCACRTAGAGCCTTGCCCATCACGCGGGCGACATCGGCTCTGGCGTCATCGGCTCTGGCCTCTGCATCACCAGGTCCTTTCTCTTCTGCCTGGGCAGTGCATGTCCCAAACCTTCCTACTCAGCAGGTGCTCCAAGGGGCACAGGGCACAACAAACCCGCAACACTTAACTAACATGGAGACAAAGCGAGATCCAACATAATTCTCGTTTAACTAAGCTGCTATCATCCAACTGGGCTGGACAGCAAAGGGCCCTAAATCTCAGTCTCTGGAGAGAACAAAATAGGTAAAAACTACCTCCATTCCACTGGGGTCACTGAAGTCTWTTTGGTACTGAAACATACCATGAATTGCAGGACAGTCACCAAAAGACATAGAAAAAAATTGCTTTTCTTTAGTTCTGAGGGAAAAAAAAATCAAACAACATTGCCAAAACTCCCTTGGAGTTTTCTATTTTAGCAGCAGGACCAAACGGGGATCCTGTACCTCTCCATTTCCATGGACAGGTTTCACTGAGGCTCTCCACTGTTGGAGCTCGTATTTTACCCACTGCCTCCCTGCTGCTGTCAGATCTCTGTGCCCTGCATTTCTTACCCATGGAGGGCCCATCATGTGGCGTTTTCAAGGGAAGAAAACCATTCAAGCCCAGTGATGAGAAGCAAAAGTGACTACGGAGCAGCTGCAGCTGTAATTGGCTGAAGGGCTAACAAATGACCCAATATTCCTCTCGCTAGGATTTATCCAGCTGCCTCACGGTGCTGATTAAACAGGACTAATCTGTCACATGAAAATTGCTTCGCCGAGTAAAGAAATAAACTTACCTGTTTCTTAATTTTTCTTTAATTTTATTATTAGATGACACAGCTCATCTCTAAATTGAATGTTTGCTTTAAATTATTCATGGATAATTTGGTAAATTAACACATAAACCTACTCTATAAAGCTCTCTCATGAAACTGCTGTACTGTTCTTTATTTAAAGCTAGGAATTAAAATAAAGCACAAAACAGAGCACTAAAACTCCTAGACTTCTCTATGAATGAGTACATTTCATAGAAGCTATATGTGATTTTTTCTTAATATTTGACCTCTGAAATAGGAAACTACCATGGTTATAATTATCACTTGATTGATCAGTTATGCTGCTTCTGATAAATGCTTTGCATTTCAAGATAAATATGTCTAATTGATTTTTTTTTTGAGGTAGTTTTTTTTTCCATCAGCAGAAATAATACAAAAGTAACGTTAAAACTGATTGAGTCTTTGACAGGAACATTTTCTGCTAGACACTGCCTAGACACTGGCTCTTTTATTCCATCAGGGGAAAAGAAATGGCCTTCTGTAGGCAAAGCATTGAGAGATCAGTGTATTAATTTTTAATTACTTCATTAACCAGTCTGCAGAGATCGGCCCTGCCCTCTCCCCCTGCGCCGCCCAAGGCCTCGCGGGTCTCGCAAGGGTCTGGCGCCCGGTCCCCTCTCCCGATTCCGCCCCCTTCRGCAGCCTCTCCCTAAGCCCCCCTGCTCCCCAGGGAGCCCTCTCGCCCTGCAGGCCGCGGGGAGGCTGCACTGTGGCCACCTCCGCGACCCACTGCAGAGTTTCGGCCTCCTTTCACCGCCTCCGCCTCCCTCATGTGGAGGAAAGCGATGGTTTAAAGCCCTGAACGGCTCTTCTCAAACAGCAAAAGTGCCTGCCAGCGGTGATGTACCTCGGTATAKTGCACAACTTTGAGGAACGTCCCTGCTCGTCAGCAAACACAGCGGACCCGGGGCTGGTAAAAATAATTTGATCTACTGCTAGGTCCCACCAGCAGGACACATATTAAGAGAATTCAGCAAGGAGCGAGAGGGAGAAGGAGCAGGCAGGAAGGCAGCTCTCCTTCAGGAGCTCCTGTGCAGAGGGGAAACTTGCTATGAACCCACCTAACGAGCAGAGTGCTCCTTCCCAGGGACATTCGTAAAAGCCARTTTCCAACCCCACATGCCTTTTTGCACTGAAATACAGAACAAATGTTCCCTATAAAGTCACTCAAATGCTTAACATACACGCAATGAAACACGATATTCACTCTGGCAGCATCTCCTTTCCCCACACTACTCCAGCCATCCACGTCACTATTGCATTTCACTCCTGCTTCCTGTGGCTACGGATTCATTGTAGGATCTTGTTGCCCATCAGCACAGAGGTTACTAGAGCTTTTGTGCTGGGGCAGCCTCACTATCCCACCCTGCTGAAAAGCAGAAAAGAAAATTAAAATGATGACAGGACTGGTGAGATGGAGCCTGAAACAAATAAAGAAACAAACGTTAAAGAAGAGTTGCTGACTGCAAGACCTGATGTCCAAGAACCTTTTCGTTCTTTTGCAGTAAGAGGCACGGAAATGGAATGACGATCAAAGTTGTAACTGGCAGTTGGTAAGTATACACTCAAAAGAGAGTATCAAAATATTTGCTCCTAAATTTTATTCCCATTTTTGTTAGTGAATCAGTGTGTGAGTCTTGAAAAAAAATGCAACCTTGTTTGGGTTCTGTTCCCATCTGCTCAGGAAAGGCAAAGAAGATAATATCCAAAAAAGGTGCTACAGCTGCTGAGTGTGAGGGGGATGTTCTTTTGGGAAGAGCTGAGCATAGATATGTCGGGAAACTTAGACTTAAGCCATGGGCGGCCTGAGGGAGTCATTCACCAGCCTCTGGCTCATTTAAACCTTTCTGGCATTTGGTCCCCTGGTCTCTGGCTTCCAGGCGCTGCTTGTGCTGAGCCCCTCTCACCGGAGGCAGCAGCAGCAGTGCCGGGAACTGCTCTCTCTTGGGCAGAGCGGGAGCTTCCTAGGCAGGGTCACCTCCCCGTAGGGCTCCCTCTCCACTTCCAGCCTTCATCTCAAAGCTTACAGGAACGCTTTGCTCTAGATAACGATCCGAAAAGGTGTCCTAAATGAGACGTCAAAACTCTTAGCACTGTCAGGAAAAGAGCTCATAAAACTGAGATCATTAAACCTCCTCGGCCAAGTGAATGAGCCGAAAACGTCTATATATCCAAGGGTCTCAGAAAACAGATCTGACTTTGCCATCTTGGAGAAGTGAGGTCCATCATAAAGAAGTGCCAAGTAGAGACCAACACACACTTTTGTGTCACCGATTTCCTTGTTTCAGTAAAACCATTAAGATAAAATTGGCAGATGCTCTTTTACCTACTCAAGTGATTCACAAAGGCTCATGAAAGGCCTGAAACTAATACTGCAACAAGAGCCGCCATCTGCGCTAGGTTTTTATGGAGTGACCCAAGAGTGGTGACAGCACACGGTCTGCCTGCCACAAAACGGGAAGCTCGCCGCCTCCAGCTATAGAGGCAGGGAAAGGATCAGCCTCGCTGTCTATTCTCGGGCCATTTTCYTCCTGAAATCTTATTTCACAAATGCTAAAAGGGATGATAAATAAATCGAAGAAATAATTGAACTTTAAAACAAAATTAGGTTTTTTTTGATGTCTCTGTTTAAAATTATGTTAATTGGCATGTATTTTTAATGACAACATTAGCAGCAAATAATAAAAAGTCAGCGGGATCTACACATGGAAAAATAACAACCACTAATGATAATTACATAAACCTTCTGTGTAGTGACATGTGGGTCAGGATTTGAATTTGCAGTCTAAAATTAAATCATCTATCAGGTCCCCATATAATGAGTAACAAATGTCACCAATGTTTTTTTTCTTCTATATTCAAAAAGTATTTGTAGCTCTCTTTGTTAAAATTTAATAAAAGGTTATGTTTCGAGGCTAAATCTTATCACTTAACGTGTTCAATAGAAGATTTAATTGCATAAGAGCAGGAAGAKTTGATATTCAGAAAAGAGTTTATTTCAAAAACAGAATTTCTAAATTACAGGTAGATATTTAGAAGCTCAGATTCTTTTCTGGGAGACAGAATCAGCTTAAATATGTCTGTGGTTCCACACAGGCATATCTATCTTGCTAAACGGGTGTCTTATTTTAGGCAGGTGYCTTTAATAGGAAGATTTAAAAACAGAAGTAAAAGTAGCTGAATTACTGAAACCAACAGAAATGTTGCCTTCAGCGGCAGTGAAAATCAGTATTTTGGCGTATTTTTTCTGTCATAGTAGGACATGCTGTCTCGTCACTATAGACCAAGCCAACACAGTAGCAGAGSATAATTCTTGACAGTATCAGCACGTGATGCTTCCCAGCAAGACCTTSTTCTGTGGTAGCAGGGAAGGAGATGTCATTGGGGACACAAGGGACACCCTGAGGGGGCAGAGGGGGAGAAGCAGGAAGAGCAGAAAGAAACCAGCGCACACATGAGCCMCAAGCCCCTGTGCTGCCCCACACCTCAACCAAGGGGCCGACCTGCAGGAAAACCCAAGGAAGCAGAGTGAAGGAAGCGGGAGGTGAGGTTTGGTTTAAGCAGARCCTGGAAAAGGGGCATTTGCTTGATTATATTCCTCTTTGCACCCTATCCAAAGAAGACTGAAAGTCAATGTTAATAGGCAATAAATTAAATTATGTAAAAACTGCCCCAGCTGGCACTGTTTTGYCCATAACACCTGTGTTTCTTCAATTGCAGTTGTTTAAATAGAAGAATTCTAGGAAAATGTCCTGTCAAGCTTGACTTACAATTTCAGAATGATAGCGAATCCTCCACAGCTCCTGATAATTTAGCAGCTCCTCACCATCCACTATTTTCTTGTCATTGCTAAAAATGCCTATTTTCCTTGCAAGCTAAACTAYCCTATTTAGTTTCCAACCGCAAGATTTTATTATACCTTCAACAAACAGAGTGAGCTGTTCATGAACTACTGCTCCTCATGGGAGTATTCATAGGCCATGAATAAGTCACCACTTTACTACTTTCTTTTTCAGTGTWTAGGCACTAAGAATTTCTAGAGTCTTTCATTTTCAGGTTTTCCAGTCTTTTAATTTTTACACAGTTATTTGGCAAATTCTCATCAAGGTCTCAATGTTATTTTTCAGTTGTGRACTCTTAAATTAGAGGCTTTTGACTGCAGATACACAAAAGCCAAATAAAGAAGTAATGTAACCTCCATCTTATGAAATGTGATATTACACATGGAAACATATATGTTTTTGATTCAATCTTTAGGTCTGTGCTTGTAAAATTTATCTGGACGAATAGTTGTTGCTTCAAACTAATAGGCAGTTATTTAGTTTTCATGGAGAAAATGCCTATTTCTTTACCACAGGTAGGCAAAGATTCATGAAACCATAGTTTCATCAAAGTTAAGCTTTGAACTTAGCAGCAAATAATTTGCTGCTGAAAGCTTAACTTTTGAAATTTCTGTGTATTTCCCAGAAAGGACAAAAAAAAAGTAGATTATATATGCATCAAAGTGCATTTAAAGGTAAATTATTGGGAAGTGTAGAGAGAAAACTATTAAAAAAAAATCAAAATGATCATTTTCTTCCCAAAATAGCCTATTCTTTTTTTGTTGTATTAAACTAGCTCTATTAAGTGCATTTAGATCATAAATATAATGAAAAGGAATACATAAAATCTACTAATGTAGTAAAACACCCTTAGCCTTTGTATATATCATGAAAAGGTCAGAACTTTACGAGAACAATTTCTGTTTCTGAGAAGTTATTTTTATCCTGAATGCCTAATTCCAAGTCTCGATAGACTTGGGAAGCTGAAGCTAGATTACTTAGAATGGACCATAGAGAAGCAGGGAACGAGCCACACAAAAGGCTGCTTTATAAATGTACATTTTCACTTAAGCAAATTCTTTAAGTCCTGTCATCTTTCCAACAGCAGCGTCAAGAAGACACAATGAGGAAACTTGCCTCATCCAGGACTGTGTTTCACGAGGCACAGATTTAGAAACAATAACAATTCTATCTACCTGGTTAATGCCAAAGCAATTTGAAATTAAATTCATTCRGTCCTAAAGTTATGTGCCTTTTAGTGAATTTGGAGTAGATTTTATGGAAAGATTTGTACAGTTCTCTCTTCTACTTTACCAACAAAAAGTTAAAGATTATACACGCTTACTTTTCTTTGATACAGTTTGATCAGTTTGATACTGTGTTCAAACTAATGATTTTTACTAGAGTCAGCTGGGCTCTGCCCATACTTACCTCTTATGCACACCAGGCACATCCTCATCACCATCCAGACTCATCAAGTGACTTCTGGGCTTCAGGTGTTGGGTTATGTCCCTTTTACACACTAAGACTTTATTTCAATGAAAGAAATCACAGGAGGGGCTGGTCCATGACTCTAGTATACCCTTSGGACATGGACAGGAGGAGCAGCTCTGCAGAAAGAGGTGCCAAAGGGTACTGGCGGAGAGGTTGTCCATGAGCTAGCAACATGCCCTTACGGCCAACAAGGCCAACGGTGGCCTGAGAAGCGTTAGGCAGCGAATTKCCAGCAGGTCAAGCAAGGTAACGTTTCTCCTCAGCCCTGATGAGGCTGCATCTGGAGTCCAGTTCTGGGTTCCCCCATACAAGACGTGGAGCTACTGGAACAAGACTACTGAAGGGCTATTAAGATGATGAAGGGACTGTGGCATCTCCCATATGGAGAAAGGCTGAGGGAAATTGGGCTCTTCATCCTGGATGAGAGTCTGAAGATTTCAATTTGGAGACCCGTGAGGGGAGATCTTATCAATGCGTAAGCATCTGAGGGGAGCGCGTAAAGGGGGTGGGGCCAGAGTCTCTTCAGTGGTGCCCAGCAACAGGAGGGGAGGCAAAATGCACAAACTGAAGCACAGAAAGTTCCCTCTGGACATGAGGAAAAGCTTCTTTATTGTTACAGTGACAGAGCACTGGAAAGAGTTGCCCAGATTGTGGTATTTCCCAACTCAAAAGCTTTCTAGATAGGGACCTAGACAACATGCTCTAGTTTACCATCGGGCAAAGGCTTGGGACAGATGATCTTCAGAGGTCCCTTCCCAACTCAACCRTTCTGTGATTCTAAGTCTATGAATAGCTAATAACTTCAAGATTCTTCTTTGTTCCAATAAAATTTCTTAATTCTAATAAAGTTTTTAGTTCAGTCTTAGAGGAATTTTTTTTTTTCTGTCCTTCTATGCATTTTCCAACTGACAGCTCTGGAGATACAAAATCATACAAATAGAGAGGGGAAGAAGGTTGCAAGGTTGTGCCTTCACGTATCATCTATGGAACACACATACAGCAAATAAGTCCTATACATCCTGACACACACGTTCGCTTCATGTATAGTTGTAAATTAAGAAGTACTCAGGACCATTACCAGAGATTAAACACTGTCGTGTGTTGTGTCTACTAACAAACTGCTGGGACATCCTCTGCTGAGATTTTGGGCCATGCCAAGAGGTAGCACTCCAGGGAGCTAAAGAGTTTGACTCTCAAGGCAGAGCAGTCCAGGTACCCACCCCATGGAAGCATCTGTTTTTGGAGATGAAGAGAGTTTATTAGCATGGACACGTGCCGTCCTGAAACAAGTAGCCTCAGAGCTCACAAGCACTTCCCAGCACCCTTAATTTAGTAGTTCAGAGAGAGCCAGTATGGCTTGCTGGACAGCAAGGAACGTTGGGCAATGTCCTCCTGGTCTACTAGGGCAACACTTCCCAGCAGAAACGGAGGACTCCCTTGCAGATATCCACCATACCCTTTTATGTACAACATACCCAAGTGCATCTGTAATTAAGAAGCAATAGCAACCAGTAATATCCAAGTACTTGGGGACAGTCACAARGAAAAAGCAGTGTTTATTTTCCTAAATGTCTGATTATCATTTATTTCCTCTACACTCCTGTACCCGCCAAAGCCGAGACCTCTTTGCTTGCTAGGATGATAGAGAACTTATTTATTTTCCACAACAGCCACTTCTTGGCCAGGTAAGAGGCAGAATTACTGCTCTGGGATGAGATCAACAGCCTCTGCATCTGTCTTGCTGCACTCTGGTTGGCTGTTCAACCAAACACACTCCCTCTGCAAACACTCCTTCTCCAAAACATTCTCAATCTTTTCTAAGCAAATAATCAAAACATAACTAAAGCCACTGGGTTTCTTTATTTACCCTATATATGCCCTGAATATTGGTATATCCCCCCCAAAAAGAGCTTTTACATTATGCACTTCTAATGTTTTTACACAAGGTGGCCCAAAATCTTCTACTAACGCTAGAGGAAATAGTTCATTGCTCCTTGGCAAACCTAAAAGATTTTTACATATGTTAGAAAGAAACTTAAAACAGAATTCAAATCCTGCAGTTGTGAACTGGTATCCATTTATACTTTCTAATACCAGGAAAATAATTACAAAGGAAAGGAAAAGCTGGAAGGTAAACTGCCTCTAGCTTTAACTCACCGTTTATGATCAGCTAAAGTAGTTCTTTGAAATGTATATTTTTCTACACTAAAATGGGTTTAATCCTTTAGGTTCACCAATTTTTTAATTACATAGATGCTATGTTCATTATTATTTCATTGTTTTATAGCATCGTTTTATTCAGGTCATTCTGTGATATTTAATACAATACTTCTTTTTGTTTTAGAACCAGCTGCAGCTTGATGATAACTTTTGCTGTGTAAAAATACTCCTTTCTTAATAATGTTCCTCCTGATCTTAATGTTCCTTTACTGTGTGTTATTATTTTGCTTGAAGACTCTGAAATCCATTTAATTAATTAATTAATTAATTTTTTACTACTTAGTAATGATCAATAGGTATCCTACAATTCACTTCAAGTAAAGACAGCTTTCCTCAAGGAAAGCTAGCAAACAGAAATGCTGTATACTTATAGCACAAGGGTGTAAAGGTGAAACCTGAAAGGACAAAATTAGATTCAGCCAACAAAGGACGGAAAAAAAGGTAACAGAAAAGTATTTCTGGAACTACATCAACAGTAAGAACACCAAAGTGACCGTCTACTACTTGAAGAGGGATTATAAAAAGCTAGGTTAYAATCAGGTAACTATCATAATTACAAAAAATATCAGAAATAAAAGCACCATCTCAGCCTTGAACAGGTTAGAAAATATTCAGGTGAGCTATATGTTTAAAATGACACAGGCATAACGGGCTTCATTTGATACTCCTTGAAGAGGTAGCTGATGCGGTCACAGGGCCATGAAGAGTTTTATGTTGGAACTCAGGCAGGRTGGGTGATGCGACAAGGAGTGGTGAAGGGCACATGGAAGTGCCCAGATTTAAAAAGAGGGGAAAAGAAGAGTGAAGGGAATCGGCATCATCAGCTTTTCTTCACTGGAAGAAAGCTAGCACAAGTGAACGGCTTGTAGGCRCCCCAAAGACAAACAGCAGAGCAGCAACCGTCAACATGACTTTGTGAAGAAGAAGCTGGATCAAGCCAACATAATTTCCTTCCATGACAGAGTAACAGGCACAGTGGACAAAGATGCAGCAGATGTCATATCTCGATTTCAATACGGCTTTTACACTGCCTAATTAATGTTTTGTTAAGTAAACTGACAAAAGATGATCTTAACYAAACTGTTACTCCCGCAGTCCAAAACAGCTGGAAAACCATTACGATTGGACTCAATGATCWTGAAGGTCTTTCCAAACATAATGACTYTATGATTCTATGATTCTTATATCGTCATAATGAGGAATGTGCCAGAATATGTTCTGACATAATTCCATTTCCTTCCAGTACTTTRATTAATTATATGGACAAATGGACAAATGGACAACAGAGCAATGAGTAATGAATAGGCARCTGGGTTAGATGAGGTCCCCAGGTCCAACCTGAATTATCTTATGATACCATGGTCCTATTTTTCTARATTTGCAGATGATACTCAGCTGGGAAGGACTATGACTTCATTAATGGTTAAGATCAGAATTTAAATAAWCTTGGCAAGCTCAAGTTATAGTTTAAAATATCAAGATAGTATTGAATAGCAATAAAAAGACATTTTCCACTTAGAAATAATTAATTGTTCAAATGTAGGATAAGGAAGAAGTATCTAGAAATAGTTTTACTGGAAAGGATGCATGGGTTACTGGGACYGACCTGTCCCGGAGTCAGGCAGGTCATGGACAAACTAAGTGCTATTCTGGGAGGCAGAAACAAACAGATTTTCATCCTACAAAGCACCCAAACCAATGCTACCTCTCTGCTTAGCTCTGGCTGACATACAGTATTCACTCTGGGGAACTGCACTGCAAAGGATTTGAAGTAATCGAAGAGAGTCCACAAAAGATCAATGAAAATGATAAGAGGTGGGAAAACATGACCTAGAAAGGAAGACTTAATATTAGGGTTGTTTAGCTTAAACAATGGAAAACCAAGAGAGACTAATTAACAGTCTAAGCATCTAATGGAGTGCTGGGAAGAGGAAAGGAATAAGTTATTTTCAATGTCTGCAAAGCGCAGATAAGACTGAATGGGCTTAAAATGGAGCTAGGCAGATTTGGGTTAAACATTAGGATAAGCTTCCTAATCGTACGAAAAGTGAAGCACTGAAACAAATTGTCTCAGTGRCTGAAGGCAGGGCCGGGCATCAACAGCACTGTCAACAACCACATGGACACGGCTAAGCTCCCCATGGGGCAGGGGGACGAGCYGGCCTGCAGACCCCTGGCAATCCTCTGTTTGTGGTTATGTAACTTCTGAATAGAAACAGCCTTCTTTTTGCATCACGGGAAATACCCTAATGCATAATCCTGATTTAGACACTCTTCATGGCCCACTTTCCTAATGCCTCACTCTCCTTTGGTAGTCTTTATAATCATTTTTTTTACCTCGTCTCTTCAGCTACAGTCATCAGATGCCAGAGACAGCAAGCCCTTTTCACTGACAGGTCACCTATATTTCTTCCTATTTCTCCAAAGTGTTATTTCATTTTCCACCTAAGTCTCTACAAATCCTTTTTTATTAAATATTCAAGTACCGCTGGCACTGGCATATATATCACTCCTCCTTAGTGTCACCTACACACTTCATAAAGCTCTTCATAGTCTTTCTCTGAAAACTCAGAAGATGTGAGATACAAAAGGGTTGGGCCTCATGTTCAGTACCAGAGCTCCTTGAATCACATGGACATTTTCACTGTCCTTTCATTTTATTTTAACACAACTTGGAAAATAAATGTATATTTTTTCCCCATCCATCTCAACTGTATTCTAAGTTAACTGAAATGGCTGCCACTGACTGCACACCTCGACTGCTTTGGGAACTGTCTTGGGAACAGCGAAGAACACAAGCCAGATGATAGGCCTTGCTCTCTGAGCAAAGATTATTACACGGAGGAGACTAAAGCAAGGTATGAAACTCCTATTTAGGAAATCAAAATAAAGATCCTTATTTCGAAAAATGCTGAGTATTTTTTAATTTCCAGCAACTTTTTAATATTCTAACTAGAAGCTTTATAAAACACTTTTAAACAGACATTTTAAAGAACCTAGCAATAAAGTTTTATAGTGCTATGAAATAGTTGTGGATCTTTTTTTAATTTTGTATTTAAATCTTTCACTCAATTAAGAGCTACAAAAGATGTTAATATTTCCAACCTGCACAGCTGTCGATATTATAAAACAACTGGCACGATCACTTGTTCCAAAAACATAACTGAACTGGGTTTCMCTCCTCTTATGCCAACTCTCTCCTTATTCTCGCTAATTTTCAGTGACAAAATATCTTCACTGGCTACGTTTTCCACCCAGGATAAATGGTCTATTCTGGCTGCTGCGGCTCTGCTGCTGCTCACACTCACTAAAATATCTGAGGCTTGGACTTTTCCTCTCAATAACCTAAAGGAAGGTGACACACATATAAAAGGATTATCACATTTTCACAGCTAATTTTATCTTTATTCATTTCCCCAAAGGCTCCTTACCGCRCTTGCAATGCACAGCTGAAGTGAATGACTGAAAGGCGCAGCATCGTGTGCAGGTCTGTCCTTCATCCTCAKATTTGTTTCTTTAAAAGCCAAAAATGCATGGGCTGGTGGCAAAGRTCCTGTGCAAGGGATGCTGCGTTGGAAGTTCACAACGGGGAAGAGGAAAAATAGTGATTTTTTATCTGAGCAGTTTGGGAAAGAATTTGAGGCAGTCTAGAGAGTTTATAGCAAGGCCTAGTATATTCTAAATACACACACACACATATATATACACACACACCCCCCCACCCCTTTTTATGTTAATAATAACCTATGTTTATTTACTCAGCTTAGTAAGATTTCTTATTCATAGAAGTCAATTAACCAAGGTATTAATCTTATTTCCAAACATGATTTTTTTTTTGTGGTATCTTAAGCTCTCCTCTACCTGCCTGTACCTGCATAAGGATACTCAGAGAAGCCTATAGAAAACTTCAGCTTTGCCCTGGAAGGACCCAAAATATGACTGTGAAGACTGACCTAAGCTCTGAAGGGCTGAGACTATAGGGAGCTTAGAAAGARGAGCCGTACACAAAACACCACTTTTATCCAGGTTACCGCCTCAGAACTAAACTCCAGGCACTTTCTCCTCATGGCACTGTGAAACCACTGCAGATCTCATCACTGCTACCGAGTCAGGCAGCACCTCCCAGCTTGAGAGCACTGGACTTTTAGTACCTGAGGTAAGTAAGTGTTTGTCATCTAACTGACAGATATAACAAACTCCACAGAGACTGCTGTGTGTTCTACAGCACCAGCAAATGGTGCCCAGATGTCTGGAGACATCATCTCAGCAAACGCGGATGCGGTTTCAGTCCAGCTCAGTTTCCACACAGCCCAGCAGCCCTATGAGCAGCCTGGTTCCAAAGGCAGGTACCGGTGGGTACCGAGTGAGTGACTCCAATTGCGCTCTCTACCGTGTCTGGATGTCTSCAAAGCGGTGCCACCCAAAGCTGCCACTATCCGCTGTTACTGCTGCTGCAGGACAAGGGACCTGACAAACATCAGGCTTGGTAGCAGCAGAGCCTCCCCTTGCCAGACAACAAAATACCATCACCTACACCTGTGAAGCACCTCAACACAAACAATAAACATTGCTATTTATTTTCACCCATGAGCAGCAAAGCAAACACCACAAAAATGTGCCCTGCTCCTGGTTTAGGAAAGAGCTTTTCCTGGGGTCAGGCCTTCCCCTCCAGAGGCCGCAGAACTTTGCCAGTGCTTTCAAGGACAGTTACCAAGCACGGGAAAAGATGATGTGGGCTTCAGGGCATCGTTTTGCTCAACAGAGCTTCAGGGCATGATTTCCATCACAATCCAAGCTATGGAACTGTGGGGGGAAAGGAGGGCTTATTTGACCACAGCAAGAGCCCCACATTGAATAAAGGCAAGATTTCCAACCATTTTCTCCCAATACACTGCCTGCTACCATAAAGTAGCAAGGCCTAAGAACTGAAGTGTCAAAGGAGACTGGGTCTGTCCTGGAAAATAACTGATTAAATTAAATGACCCATTCTGGAATGAAGCACCCCATTAGGAAATGCCTAATACAGAATGAAGCWTCTTTCTTACACTGAACTACATCTAAAAAGCACAAGGCATTGCTGGAGGAACAAGAGATAACATTGGTATAGTCAGGGTTGCTTTTCTCTGTATTCTCAGCTCTTTCTGAAGGACAAGAAAACTGATTTTTTTTCCCTGGGAACAAAGCAGCGTGTTTTCTCCTGATGCCATCTGCTGGTCGAACTGCTCTGATGTGACCTAAGAGCAGAGCATCACAGGGCTTAACTTAGTGATACTGAGAAGGTACTTAGAAAGCACTATGGAAGAGTCAYGTATTTATTCTGCAAGATGAAATAAAAACGTGCAAAAACATTTTACAGGTTTTAAAAGCAAAAAGGAASAGGACAAAAGTAAGTATTTAACTAAGAAAATGATTTCAATTTGCTTAGATGATAGATTGCCTAAAATTAGCTTGAAAAGCTGTAACTGCCACAGGCTGGTCTAGTCCCCGACTTTGCAAAGCTCCACAGAAAGAAAGATATCCAAGCAAAATGAGATAATGCAAATGACCATCTGCAAGTCTTCATTAGGCGAGTTTCACCTCATGCGAGTGTTTGGATGTGAAAACAAAAACAAAGGCTTACAACTATGTAAGAATGTAGGACAGCATTGTCTTCTTTTGGCTTTCCAAATATTGGCAGAAGAGGCAGCCGTTCCCTCTAACAAGACCATCAAACGCTACCACAGTTCAAACAACAASGCGAGGAGGCTGCACAGACACGCACCGGAGGAAGCGCTCTCCTGGGCGTATCGGAGCAGTCCTGTGACACAGCTACGAGGCATTGGCTTGCCACCACCTCGCCCTTCCACCCTCACCAGCTATGTCCAAAGCTCTCTTTGCAGGGTAAAYGTGTCATTTGTTTTGGTTTGTTTTGCTGGAATGGCTAAATTCCCATTCCAAGAAGACCTTGCAGAGTTTAAAAGCTACTGAATTTGAACCCATAGCCTTTGGTGCACGAGGGACATATAATCTCCCCTGCTGCGGGGATGAGCAGCACGAGAGGGTGTTCCTGGAGGTGGTGGCCGACAGAGCACTAAAACACACCAGCAATAACTGCCCGAGGCACTTCCAGCCAAAAACYGTTCTGCTTACAACAACTTAATATACAACACCTAGTTTTATTTTGCTATTGTAAGATGATAATACTTGAGTTACATCAGAAGTCATTCAGACTTTGTCTTACATCATCATCACCATTTAAACCTCTCAAGTAAAACCATTTTTTCTCTCATTTCTATTTCACCAACCTGTACATACAATAGATGTGCACAAGTAGGGTCTGCTGCCTAAGGCACTGAACATAAAACAGGCAAATGACAAATACTATTTTATCTCTTTTATTTTTTTTCAGAATATTTTAATATTGAAGCCCAAGTTGTTATTTTCAAGGGATGAGGAAGGGAAAAAGGAAAGGGAAAAGAGAGAAGCTATGAAGACAAATCATTTTATTTAATTTAGGATTTTGTGAATGGTCATTTCTGTAGGCAACAAAATGTTCTGTATTCTTTAAAAAAAGAARAAAARTAAAACAAACAGCACCATTAAAGAAAGCATGATCCCTGAATTCTAAACAAAACACTGTCTYGAACCCAAAACTTGTTAATATTTCACCCAGCCCCATCTAGGTGGGTAAMAACGCAAAGCATAACAGCATTGAACTGCAGCAATCCCGCTGAAATCACCTACACCCCCTTCTGAAGATTCAGAGAACCGCTTGTGGAGCTTGTCCTGTGGGAATAATAATTTCTTTGGTAGAGGACTGAAGGAGGGTATTTACTTCACTGAAGGTGGGTGGAGAAATACCTCTGCATGTTAGGGATTTCCCCAGTAAATCTCTTATTTCTCATGCACGTTAAGTATGAGTGGATTTCACATTGCTGTTATACTGCAGGAGTAATACTGCCCTATAAAGGCATAGGATGGCTAATGTTAAACAGATGTAAACATTCAGAATACTGACAAAAAAAAATTACATACACACAAAAAACCCTGTACTGGAAATGTGAATCGAGTTAAGTTTCCGTAAAGCAGRAAAAGAAATATTTTACAGCAGTACAAGAGAATTATGGCAACAAAGTAAAGCACTTTTCTTGTAACATTCATGAACAGTACAAATACAACAAAGTTATTCTACGGACTAAATTATTCTTTAACTATCAAATATAGTACAAAGCGAAATATTATGTGCTATAAAAGAAGCAGCTCCTTAAATTAGACTAAAAAATGCTTATTTTTTTTTCATCCTGTTGGTTTTACAGTGACAAGGYGTGATGACAACAGGACTGCCCACACTCAGACACACTCGGCTGCGCAGGCCCACGGCGGAACCCGCGGCCGCGCTGGCGCCGCCGAGGCCGCGCTCGCCGCGTGGGGCAGGTTCCCGACGATCCCTCGCGGCGCCGCTTCCCGCCGCGGCTCCAGTGTTTATCCCGGCTCTTCGCCACACCGTGGGGAACTGCTCCACCAGAGGCTACAAGAGCTATTCAGAAATTGTGCGTGCGTTTGTAAGGGGGCGGGGGTGCAGCATAAGGAAATTTTACTTCGGAAATTGCAATATAAAGCACCATATGCAGCAGTTTGTCAACTGCGCAAGGAACTGCAGGGCCCTGAAACACCGTCGGCACGTTCTGCAGCTGACCCTGACCGCAGGCACCACCCTCACCACGGAGGTCTGGAGTACACTGAGCACACCTCTCCCTTTATGGCTCAACCTTGACTTCTGCCCTTTGAACAGCACTGTATTTCACGTACTAGACCTCAGCAGGTAAATAAAATGCAAACAGGGAGAGTCTCCTGTTCACTATTTCTTCTTTTTTTTTCTTTTTTTTTTTTAATTTTACATTATTTCAAAGGAAATTTTTGCTTGGAAAATTAGTTCTGTACGGGAACACAAACACACACGCTGCAAATGCCCTAATGTTCTCTGCGTATCTCACAGGTATGCAGTTAGAGAAAAAAGAAAGAGGGAGGRAGGAAAAAGGAGAGTTTCTCCCTCGCTCCCAAAAGTGCTGCTCTGGGGGTAGGAGTGGGGGAACAACTTTGGAGGTTAAAATAAATGGAAATGATGTAAATAACACAGGCTCGACACGCACACACACGCAAACACAGAGCAGTGTGATCTTAGGCWATTATTTCACCACTTTTCAGTGCATAAACCATTAACACCCAATGTTGCAAACTACATGGTCGTTAGAAAACATAATGACATTGGGCTTGAAATTTGGACAATGAAACAAACAAACAAAAAGGAACTGCTCAAAATGATTGTGTTCTCATCTAAGAGCACGGGTCACTTCTCTCCAAGCATTTGTGTGATGTAAGAATCCAAGTAAGACTTTCAGTCATACTTGGACTCAGTCCTAAACAAGGACAGAAGTCCTAAATAGGGCTCCTAAATCATCACAGTTGCTTTTCAAAATTTTAATACCCTAAAACTATTAATCAGTAACAACACTTCACTACTGTCTCTAACTAACTGSTCAGATTTATTCCTGGTGCAGCTCCGGTGACTCAAGAATGAAATCAGGGGAAGTGCACGATGGAAGAGTTTGGTCTGTCGAAGAATATAACATAGCACCATTCAGTCTAATGACATTTAAAATAACATTTTATCATCACCTCACACATGCAGGTTGCAATCCTGATACAAAATGACAATATGACATGAATGAAGCACCTACCACATTAGCCACACTTTTATCCTTTGAACAACGCAAAACGTTCTGCGGCTGGAATTTATTTCTGCATTTTGTCAGTCAATACAAGAAGTATTTCAAGATGCAAATACAAACAAATATTGGTTTATGTGCTGTGGACAGGAAAACCTGAGCTAGAAATAAGGATTCCCAGCTGGCTTATAGAAACACAGGTTATYAGAACTGTAAGAGTGGTTACTCTCTTTGAAGAAATAAAAGTAACCGACCCATATGGAGTATAAATACAATACAATTCCAATACAAAGGCTCCTTGAATATGAACTTTATATGCATTAAGTGACTATGCCCATGCTACTCATGAGTATTCTCCAGTCACTGTTTTGCCAGCAGCTGGCGCAGCACTGAAGGCTCATTTTCAGAGGGTTACTGTTAGGTTTTTGTTTGGCTGGCTTATTGTTTTCCTACCAGACAACCTGGAAGTGTGGAGAAGCTGTTTCACATAAGGAGCACTTTTGTATAGAAAAAATATACTATTGTATTTGCAACAAATGGCCCTTGTATCACACAGTGTCAAAAATAATATTGATATGTTGATAATTACGACAAAACAGAATTTAAGGGTGCACCACAGAGCTTCCTACGGTAGGAATGTATGGCATCAGATATTCCAGCTCACYTTTAAGACAATAAGTGGCATTTACCATGTTTGCAAAAATGGTCCCGCAAGAAAATAAGTGTAGTTCCTTCACAGAGTAGAACCTCACTAATATGATCAATCACCCCTCATGAGCAAGTATGCAAACAAAAGATCATATAAAAAAAAAAGTGTAAAATGTAGTTTTTGTTTCTTAAATATAGTCCTATGGTTCACATTAAAATTTGAGACTGAGACAGTAAATGCAGCTTTACATACGTATTAAAACACTGAAGTCTAAGCAGTATTACACCTCACGTTCTTTTCTCTGAGAACTCTGGAAGGTTTTTGGAGCAGACTGCAAGGTATTGGGATTAGTGAGGTTCTACTGTAATGACAAAAATAACATTTCTCTCTGATGCTCATATTTGGGCAGATTCAACCACAAACTGGCAGATGGATGWCTTGCACTCCACTTTTAATGTTCTTGAACTAGGAGTAAAGAAAACTAAGGTATTTTCATCTCCCAAGCAACTGTATGTGCTTTATCCCTTTATAGTATTTTCCTTTAAAGTGAATACTGGCCCAAAATTATTGTTCTTCTCTGATGTTACAGTGGCTAATGCATCTGGAATGCAGCTATAGATCTAAGTGTAAATACAGTACTGGATAAATACTGAAGATTACTTTAAAGATGCAGTATCCCTTTTAAAAATGCCTTTTTACGTCCAGTTTTTGGAAAGTAAGGTAAGTGGTCTGAACTCCTTTAGGGAAAAAAAAAAGGTAGTTATAAGTCATTTTCAGAATTATGTTAAATGACAAAACTCTGAAATATAATTTAAATAGAGAGGAATTCACAGAAGAGCAAAAACAACTCATAATCTAATGTTCAACTCAATACACAATTAGAATCTTTCCTGAACCATTCATCATAGCAATGCATCAATTTTAGGCCACGGAAAGAGTAAAACATCCAGAACCTGTTACATAAGTCTGACCTTATATTTAGGACTGACAAACCAGGTGGATAGATTAGAGAGGCAATAACAGATATAAAATATTTGAGTAGGAAACAGGAAGAGAAAACAGGATTCTAATCTCTGGTGGAGAAGTTGCGTTCTCCAGTCTCTACTGAAGCCAGTCAGATTCCAGTGCTGGTCCCACTAACCCACCACGTTTACAAAGCTTTTGAAGAGTCAACAAGAAGAGATGATGATTAAAATTTCAGTTCCATAGTCCCTGGCAGGCACATGAGGGAACTCCTCTAACAACCTCACTTCCTTTTTTTGCTAGGTGAACTGGCTACGTTTTAGCCATACATAGTAAAAGTTGATTGAAGAAAACATGGTATCAGTAGAAAAAAATGCAAACCAACTTAGATGCTGTCATGGCTGATAACCCACACCTTTCCACCCCACTCATAATAAGAAGTCAGTATTCAGTGTGTTTATTCATTCTGCATAGCTTTTTTTGCACTTTTTGTCCAGTTAGTCTTCCATTGATCCTTAACCTGTGGCTTGTGTTAACTACCTAAAAAGTGGGGGAAAATGTGCTGCACTTTGTGCAAATAAATAGAAGCTGGGAATGACATGYACTAGTAGCTGCTTTTCTGTTTGTTTGTTTGTTTTTAACATAACGAGGGAGCTCACAGAAGCCTTAGGAGCAATGCTGTCACTTCTTTTTAACTAGTTCTACATGTTTCCTCTTCTTTCCAGGGAACGTCAATTGGGGAGGAATAACTAAATTCTGAAAGCACCACAAGAAATGAAGTCAAAACAAAACAGAACAATCAATCAACCAACTGCAAGCCACAAAGGGCCTAACCTGTCACAATTTCTCCGTGTCTGGGTCCCGCTCTCCCATGCTGACAAGGGATACTGCATCTTTGCTCCAGTTTCTACCGTACAACCAAGCAAGCTACACACAGTTTGGAAGGCCCTATGCAGTCATCGTGACAGAAGGCGCCGCAGCCTTTGCACACAATCATGGCTTTCAGCCTGCAGGAGCACTTCAGTTCCAGCTCGTCCGCGTTGCTGCTGTCAGCGAATTTCTGCACGGGCATCGGGGCGCTCTGGCTAGGGAGGCCCGCGGCGGCGCCCGAGCCGCTTCCCAAAATCCCAAAGGACTTCTCGATCGCAGACGCTGCCCTTTTGAAGCTTGTGCTACCAAAGTGTATCGTCGGGTAGTTTCCACAGAGCTGCTGCTGCTGCTGCTGCTGGGGGTGCTGCTGCGTCTGTATTTTCTGAGCAGCGAGTTGGGGGAAAGGCTTCTGCGGCTCAGACAGTAAATAGGAAGAGAAATCTGCATTTTTTAATGCAAACGCTTTTAACTGTTCTTTCACTTCGCTCTGATCATAGGGAGCTTGTTTCATGCCCAGTTCGCAGCTGCTGCTTAAACCTTCCTCAAAGGAAACAGGTTCGGATTTTATATTGCTACAGATGCTTGCTGGCGGAGGCCAGCTAAGTCTTTTAGTGGTTTCCATGGTGACCGCCGGTTGTTTCTGATCAGAGGGGACTTCAGCATTGGGGTGAGGAGGGGGCGGCGGGGGCAGGGGCGGCGGGGGCGGATGCGCTAGGGTTTTGTTCTGCAGAGTTTGAGAGGCACTGGCAACGTCATCACCCTCCTTAATCTGGAGATTAGGGGAAAACACGCTCCCCAGCCTCAGCTGGTGAGCGGCTGCAGAAATGTTCACGTCTCCCAAGCCCTTCTGCTCCAGGTGTCTGCTAAAAGCAAAGGCGTTGCAGCCAGGTGGGCCTTTTGAAGTRGTTTGCAACAAAGCTGCCGTAGGAATGGGGCCTCTTGCAGCCATGGACATTTGGTAAAAATGCTGTCTATGTGAGGTACTAGCTTCTGCATGAAAGCTGCCATTTTTATCCATGTGAAACAAGCTCTGCTGGAAACTGCACGACGGCAGCGGCCTCTTCTGCTGCTTGATCTCCGGGCTGTGCGCGATCCGGCTCTGAATCGCGTGCTTGTTCAGCCACTCCTGCTTGAACGGCTGGCTGTGCCCTAGCTGATTCATGCTGGAACTAATCACACAGGGAGCCACTTTAACATCTGTGTCCATTGACACCTTCCCAGGCTCGCATTTAATTTGAGCGTGTTCCCCTACGGTCCTGGCCATCCTCTTTTTCGGATGGTTTTCACGCTTCCTGATTTGTAGCGGGGCTATGCTGCCTGCCGTAAATGCTTTACCATCTGGATTGGGAGAGCTGGAAGGATGCTCAATGATATTTCGCTCGGACACTGCCGCTTTACATACTGAGGTAGTTTGCAAAGGCAAGGGAAGCCTGTTAATCTCCAGCTTGGCTCCAGACCTGGGCTGCGGCAGCACCTTCTCCAGGGGCAGGTTGCCCTGCAGTAACTGCGTCACCAGGGGGTTGTTGGCCTCCACTGACGACAAGCGACAGCTAGAGCCTCCAGCGCTTGGCACTCTCTTCAGGGTGTCCGTTGTCAGCGACAGGGAGTCCTCCATGCCATTGGTAACGGATGTCTTGGAGGTCTGGCTTGGCTGTATACCTGTGGCTATTTCCACGGGCTGCGCTGGCATTTCGGGTCCTGTAAAGTCCTCAGTGTCCATCCTGAAGCACTTGTCAGACTCGTTAGTTTCCGATTTAACAGGAACAGCCATGCTTGTCAAAAGACTCCTGGATTGCAGTTCAGACATCTGTGTGTAACTGGAAGGTTCGGCTTTGACATTTTTTAAACAGTTTTGCTCAGTATATTCTTTATGCTTATGGGAGTTAAGATGGCTGACCACGGGCTGATCTGTATTCATTGCCTCTTCGTCATGCCAACAAACTCGACTGCTAGTGTTATACTGACTGGCACAGGCAGCATCCGCTTCACTTTTAAAGGCTGAAGGACCTCTTAACTGCTCCACAAAACCTTGGCCGGAAGCAACCACCTCTATTAATTTATCTTGAGGAGGAAGAGGCACTTCTCGAAGACTAGAGCAACTTGCCTGCAAGTTCTTGCTGTCTTGCTTTGCTGCAATGGTCATAAAGTTGGAACTGTGGTCAAGGCTTTCATTAGAAACTACTTCAGGCCTGCTTATTACAGAGACCTGAGGACACGCTATACTTTGTAAGGCAGCTTCTGCCCTCACAGGTCTGCTTTGCAGGTCTATGCTGTTCTCTGCACTTTCAATAGAAGAAGACAGTGACAGGTTGGAATTCAGATTTGTAGTGTGGTCTACAATGACTTTGCAAGGTATAGATCTATTCATGGAGGTTTGTGTAAAGCTCACGGGCTGAGATTTACCTGTAAGATCTATTCGGTTTCGTGCTCCAGAACTTTTTTCTAAAAGATCAGCATTTAACTTAGTAGCATTATYATAAGAGCTTATTGTCACCATGTTACCAGTAAACATTGAAAGGGGTGGCCTTGCAACAGACTCTGCTCCTACAACAGCCTCGCTGCAGCTTAAAGCTGACCTAGCAGTATTGTGAATGGAGACAGTACTCTGCTCATTGCACCCAGTTATGGCTATCTTATCAGAAGAAAATCTGTTGGCAGTCCCCACCGGAGGAATCAGTACAGAACTACTGGAGAGATGATTTGGCAAATTACTTGCAATAGATGAAGCTGGCACAGTGGCATAATGACTGGAGACCGCATTGCTTGCACTGCTACTTGGTAGCGGCAACCTTTTGTCCTCGATGGCATTCGCTAAGACTGTGCTCTCTATGGAGACTGGCACGTTACTGTTATTGATACATTTTGGTGCAACGGCTATGCATGCAGTATCAGCTCCTTGGATGGATTTCAGCATATTTATATTACAAGCTGAAACTGCTGTGTTCGTACTGTCAACAGACATTAAAACAGAAGATTTATCAACAGAACTTGCAAAAGAAAGTTCTTTAATTGCTCCAGACATTGCAGTGCTGCAAGCAGACACAGAGACTGAATTTTTATTATAAAGCACTGGCACACTGTTATTTTCAGTAGAGGTAGATGAAATAATTTTCTCACACAATTGTGGTATAGGTATATTTTCATCAGAAYTGTGCACCGATATGTCAGTAGCAGTTTCTGGTAACGTAGCTGTGTTAAGGGAATGCTGCAATAAAGTGGTAGTCTCACGAAGATGAGCAGATTTGTTGCTAGGGGACCTGCAGTTAGGATTAACTATAATGACACCAGTCGAACCTTCAATCTTTGTATCAGTAGAAGTCGGTATCTCTAGAGATGAGGTGCTTTCCTTTGAGTTGAACTGTGACTTTGTTTCTTTGTTAGTCTGGAGTAAGTGAGCTCGGGCTTGATGCTTTGCAAGCAGCTTAGCCTTTGTTTGCTCCTTGATGTGTGCCAGGGTTCTTGTCTTCCCACCTTCACATGGGGTCCCCATAGCTCCAGACACGATACTCGCAGCTGCTGCCACGGCTGCTGCAGCTGCAGCTTCTCTTTGGGCTCTCGCTTGCTGAGCTCTTGCTTTGATATCTGCAAGAGTTCTAGCCCCAGTGTTTCTCCCACTGCTGACTGATGTACTTGGGGAAACTCGAGGTTCTGGTTTGGACACAGGTTGGCTCTTTATGATAAAAGGTGGTCCAATTTTTGAGAGTTGAATCTAYGGGAAGAAAAAAAAGCAGTATTATTTCTGAGATCATAGACTTGCTAGAATAACCTGATATTAGAATATGCTAGAATAACCTCTTAAAAGGCTCAGAAATGGATAATGAARGGAAATACTGTTCAGTGCATCTGGAAAGAAAAATGATAAAAATTAATGATATTTACACTGTTGTATTTTTTCATGCTCCAGCAGGAATAACTGACACCTGTATTAGCCTASACATGCTGACCCCTTTGTCAGGAAGAAACAAGAGTGAACTAGATGACAAGACAATGCTTATCTGATAATAATGTCAAATCTGTTTGATCTGCAGTGTATCCAATTGAGAAGACCAACAGACATGGAAAAAAGCCTCTATTCCTATGCACTTGCTGAAAAAATAACCTTCTTGTAGTGCTTTTGCTCTTTGGTCTCTGCAGAGACATTAGGAGCTGCCTGTCTTTTGCTTCATTCAATAGACAATCAATCTTTCCTCTACACAGTATACAGGAAAGTCTCCACTCACCACAGAACATGCTACACCACAKAACTTTTTAATTAGCTGTATAACAGTGAATCACCAGAGGATGCACCTTTCCCTTCCTCACTTATAATTTTGAGACCCACTTTGGTGCATTCCTGGCATACCTCCTGCACGACTGTGTTTCAAAARTGAAACCTTCAAGCTTACAAATGCTAAAAATCCACATATTAATTAAATATGTAAAACTTTAAGCAAAAGAATAACCTGTAAAATCACTGGAATTATSTTTTCAGATTTAGACATTAAGAGTCCTGGGAACAGTTTACAGTTCTAACACTCTTAGATAACCAGAGTTTGGCAAAAGAAGTTTTCAGTTTCTTTAAAGGGACATACAGTTACTAGCTGTCCATAATGGATTAATTAACTTATGGATTAATTAACTTATTAATTAACTTAATTAATTAACTTATGGATTAATGCTGTGTTTTCTCTTCTGAAAGGAACTTAGTATTAGGTAGTATTTGTAGAAAAAGGTCAGTCGTAAGGTATGAGGGGAAGTAGGAGTTATGTGACAGGGCCTTAGGAGAATCATGATCCTTTCCCCTTTTTTAGTAACAAAAGCTACGGTATTTGGGTGGAATCAGATAAAGGCCAAACGTGTTTCACATAAGTCATTCTAGAAAAGACTGTGAAGTTATTTTTAGACAAACGGTGTTTTGGTATCCTCATTCACTTGCTGGAGGCTTCAGGAAGATGTATTTGGTCAGACTGGGCATGGTTGAAAGCATCTGATTTTCCMTTAGGGATGAGTAGAAATCAAAATGAAGATGGTACTCCCATATACCACCACTTTTACTTGATAGACAATGACAGGATAAGTCTCTTCAGACACCCCTACTGTTGGGCAGGCTCTATCCTGGTCTGCAGGACTGGACTATTTCACTCTCCCAAACACTTCARTTCTTGGCCTAAAGATAAACACTGCTCACTGGTGCCTAATATYGTAAAACTTTGTGAAAGCTTCTTTCACGAGAACAGGAGTCAGATTTGCTCCATTTTACACGTGTTAGGAAAAGACCAATTCTGAATATGGTACTTAGCTTTTTCAGTTGGGTTTTGTCTGGTAAGATATGTAACAAAAAACATATAACTGATCTCTTGCATCATCAGATTTCTGCATCTATTGTTTAACAATTAAATTAACATTTATATAAATGTATTTAAAGTATATTACAATCTTATGATTATTTCTAAACATTTTGCTTTTCATTTCAACAGTAGGGTTTTTTTTCAGTTTCCACTTTGCATTATCAGAACTGCTAAAGCTCTAAAAGCTTGATTATTTTTATTATTATAGGCATGACCTTCTTCCTTCCCCAGTGATGTACTTTTCTTTGTGCTTACAAAATGATTACAATTTATTAGGCTAGATAGACACTTTCTAAATATGAAAAAATATTACTAGACTGAGAATGGGCTAACTTCCAACTGCATCACTGCTCATAAAAATACATTAGCTGAAATATGCTGCTATGCTAGTGATTAAAACAGTTACTCTATTTGCCCCTCTGGCCATATTAACAATGTTCAATGASTGCAGTAGTTAAAAATAAATGCAGAAAAGGGCAACTCTGAATAATTAGGATCTACTATTGTAAAGCCAATGGTTTAAGTCCAGAAAACTGGATCATCATGTACAAAATTATTATGAGGACAAAATGCTGAGAGAAAATATAATTAAATCTATAGATCTCTCTCTTGGTCAGGGGAGGGATTTCAACTGGAAATCACTTTTTTTGCATAGCAAARCAACAGAGGAAAAGGATACACTTAGTTGGTGTATAGTTTTTTAGTTTTCACTTCGTCATTAAGTAAGATATCTGTATAGATATTGATTAGACACTTCCCTGGACAAGAAGATCTCTTCTTTCAATTAATTCTACAGGGAGTTCTTACATTTCACCGTTCACCAAGCCATAGCTTTACAAGGGGATTTGTAAATATTAGYTGGTTCTGACTTAAAGTTCTCTTGCTGGATTAAGGCACTAGTTGGTTTTCTCAGTATTTGTTTGGTARTACTTCTTATTTATGCTGCCTAGAGAAGTCATTTGTGGGAGAATAAGGAGACAATACAGTCAGGTAATTAGAAGACAGGCAAGTAGGGCTGTGTAAGTGAGGAGAAGCCTGTGAACCAGACTAAGCCATGGAGCCTGAAAAACCTCTACGTGAACAGAAGCAAATCCTGAGCAAAGAATCTGACTGAACTCTTACAGGYAAACCTGTATCAGGAGCTAATTTGGCACAGTAGGAGTGGATGAGTAAAGCCAAAGGTCAGTAGTAAGATCCCTCACATGTCCACAAAAAGTACACTATGCATTATGTGTACAGGTAGTCAGCAGAGGAGGGGTAATAAACCTTTAGTTTCCAAGTCAGCCCGTTTCCACTACTTTACCTTAAGGGGYGGAACTCGGGGCTCTTCTCTGGGTGGCTGATCTTTATCAGACGGACTTGTAGATGAAGCATTACGGTTAGGCTGATCGTCATCTATTCTAGCTCTCTTCTCTTTGCAGATTCCAAAACTGTGCTGCTCTGCTGTTTTCCTCTTTGGGATCTCTGGGTCTCTACTTTCGTTCCTCACTTCAGCTGATTTTGTGGGTTCTAATGACTTGGAAGAATGTGAACTCTCCAGTCGGCTCTGGGTGCTGCCAGGCAGCTTGTGAGATTTACTTCTGCACACTTCGGAGAATGAAGCTTTCTCTAGAGATGAGGTATATAGTTTATCATGTGGTTTAGATGGAAGCAGTTCAATATTTTTGCCCACTGATCCTTCTGATAAGACAGCTACCTCTGATGGCAGGACAGAACCCTTCTTGTCACCTCTATGCTGAACACTGTGGTTTTTAATTTTGATTACCTCTGGTAGAGAGTGTTCTGGGATGGATGCAATGTAGGATTTCTCAATTTCAGAATGYGACTTACATGACTGATGACTGAGGTTTTTGCTTTGCGTCTCTTCCAATATTGAAGTATCTGGCACAACTGCTAGTGGACCAACTTTGATATTTTCAGGTGCACTCTGAAGCTGCTTTGGCTGAAGAACAAGATTCTCTTCTTGAACAACCTTAGGAACGGCAGARCTTTCTTCTTTTAAAGTGGGAAGGGAGTCATCTGACAAACATGGCGATTTCCTCTGTTGCAAAATAAGTCTTTCATTGCTGGGGGAATTTGAAATTGGAGATGTTTCTGATGGAAGAGGTAAACTATTTGCCACGGAGGTTTCTGAGGCCAGAAGAACAGAAGATAATGAAGATGTTTCGGATGTTAAAGGTAAATCAGATACAGGAGATGTTTCTGATGTTAAAGGTAAATTAGAAGCTGGTGATGCCTCTGATGTTAAAGGTAAGTTTGACATAAGAGATGCTTCTGAGGCTAGAGGTGAGGTGGACATTGGAGAAATTTCTGACATCAAGGGTGTGTTCAAGTTTTCATCAGTGGCCTTTTGCTGAATATCGCCTTCAGTGTTTTCAGAACTGGACACTTCAGATGAGCAAGCTGTTTCAAGAGATGCTGGAGTACAGGGTTCCTCTGAAGTCGACTGAGTGTCTCCCCCAGGAGAGGTAATACAGACACATGGTCCTTCTGGACTTTCAGAAGAAAAGGAAGTTTCAGAAATACAGGCATTTTCAGACAGTTGTTCATCAGGGTCACTTTGAAGCTCCATATCCACCGCAACACCTCCACCAGGGAACAAGGAGCCTTCCAGAGCAGTATTTGGCATTTCCGGAGCAATTAGCTCTTTTGGAGACTCAGAATCCTTCTCTGCTGTATCACTGACAGAGTTTGTGGATGAGGCTGATTGTGCTGGTGATACACAATCCTCCAGCTGATCTATCACAACTGACATCTCCTCCTGAGGGCATTCTGACTTCAACTCCACTTTAATTTCAATGTGAGATACAGTATCAGTTACATCATTCATGGTGACACAAGACTCAGCACTGTCTCCGAGCTGTGCTGCCTCTGTTTCTTCATTTGTGCCGGCTGGACTTACCGACTCCTCAGAAAACTCCTGTTCTGTTTTATGGTTCTCCCCCTGGCATTCACAAATACTTGTCTCAACCTCCTCAGCAATCTCCTCCTGAATGACTGATTCCTCAGGTATCAATATATCTTCTGATTCTGACACTAGCTCCTTGGCTGGAGCCTGTTCCATATTACTGAGAGCTGGGCAATGATCCCTCTCTGCCAACGGTGGGATTTTAGCACCTTTCTGCTCATGATCCTCAAAGGCTGCTTGCTTAGAAGGGCCAGGTATGTCAGAAGATCCACACAGAGCATTGCTTTCATCTTCATCATTGTTCTGTACTGCAGTGAGCTTCATCGATTCCCCTCTTGTCATTCCCGATCTAAATAAAAACACATAAATTAAAAAGCTATTTTGTCACAGACATAATAAAGGTATAGGTTCACTCTTTTCTCATGTATCCTATTTATGAAAAGGATATTTTGTCCAGTTTAAAGTAATAGTTTGGTTAAACAGTAGCAACAAATGTATGTGACTGAAAACTTGGTTTTATATATTTTGGAAAATGAATTACTCAACTTGTCTAACCCATGTTAAGAAAGTAAATAATAAAACCTCAAATACTTTATTCCTCATTATTTAACTATTTGACATTTCAATTAAATAAAAAACCATGCTATACAGATTCACTGCTATTCAAACTCTTTAAATAGCCTTTTTTTTTTTTTTTTGTATTAGCACAATACTGAAATACTAACATTGCTGACACTGCAGAAGAAAAGCATAAATGTATCTTCTTCCACCAGTAATAGTCCCGGAGAAATTCCCTTTTCCTCCTACACTTGCACTTAGAGTCAGCACAGCCAGCAACATGACTTAAATGCTGCACTCGAATGAAAGTTCTGCATCTAAAACTAATAAAGTAAAATAGACTTTCACTTCTGTTTTGTAATTCTACAATCATTTCATACATGTGATAGAAATAAAAATGACTCAATCCCAGCCTCATTTTACCAGTCAAGAGTCAATTATAAAGATACCATTTGACAACTTGTATGTTTGTCAGCACCTTATAAACACTCYATTTATGTTAATAAACTATTTCTAAATAAGCAGATCTATGAMTATGTCATTCATCCAATATTATCCAAGGGCTATATTTATATTTTATGCATTTTCAAGGATGAAGTGCAAATGAAGCACTGCTATATTTCATACGAATATCTCCATATTTCAGAAGATGTTCTTTATTACTTTGAGAGAATTAAAAAACAACAAAACAACTGGGGCTGGGAAAAAGTTGTGGTTTTTTTTWAAAAAAATTATGCTCTCTRACTTCCTTATTCCATACTACGGGGAGTGGGAGTGCTGGAGTTCAGCATCTTTAACAAGATCTTCCAAACACACATTGTGCCTGAGTGACTCTGGAGCACTAGAAAATACACAAAGGCCTGGCTATTCTCTTTGTAAACAACACGGCTGCTAAGCAAGCACGACAGGTAGTCAGAAATTAAGGAAGCAAGAGAACTCTGTCAATATACGGCCAGAGAGATCAGAAAGAACTGTACATGTGAAAGCACAGAATAAGCATTTAAAAATCATGTATTCGTCTGTAATCACGCATGAAAAATATTGAAAAGCCACATTATTCACAATGATAGTTACAAACATTAAAAAAAAAATCAGGCTGGATTTGGAATCCAAGAAGGACTCTTAAGGTAATTATTAATATTGCCTACCACTAGCCACTTAATATATGTACATAGTCTCTCTGTGCCATCAATAGGCTGCGAGAGGATCCTCCAGAGAGAAATTCAGGGCAGCTAATTTACTTCCTCTACACTAGATGACGCCTTTCTGAAAATGTTGCTCTCTTGATAGACTATACATGGAACCAGACAACTAATTTTAGGTGAAAAAAATCTTTCCCCTAAAATTCTGATCGTAAATGAAAGAAGAAGAAGAAGGAAAAAAAAMCCACTACTGAAACATAAGTCTACAGACTTGTTTTTTCCAGCTGCCTTACATCACAAAAGACAATGCCTGACGGCTGTCCTTTCAAAAGGAAAATTAGCAAAGGAATAAAAAAAATAAGATGAAGGTGAATATAACTGTCACAGAGACAGTACACGAATTCACACGTCCAAGTAACATATCAGAGAGGAAAAAGAAGTACAAGAAAAAGAACATAATGCAGGATTAAGGCCAGCAGAACATGTGCTGAATCTTAATTAGTTTTATGCAGTAGTAGAAGTACTACTATCTTGAGATATTGCAGTGAGGAAAAAGACTTTCAAGGGAGGACTTGAGATCACCATGTTTAAGACAATCCCACATTGCAAGATAAACAGCTGATCTGTCTTCCTTCCTTAGAGAGAGAGAGAGAGAGAGAGAGAGAGAGAGAGAGAGAGAGAGAGAGAGAGAGAGAACCAAAGCTTGCAATAAAGCGGGAAAATATGAGAACAGCAGCAAACAGCCATCTCTGAAAGAGTCAATAAGGACAGGATTCAAGTAAAGTAAGGACAATCACTCATCAAATAAAAAAAGACAAAACAGCTACTCAAAGACACAGAGARGCTGATATTCTACTGCTGTGAGAAGAACTAGGGAAAATATTAAAAGTTAATRAGGGGTTAAATCAGCAGTAAAATTTAGAAGAAATATGCCCAAAATGAAACCTTTGATTTAGTGGGCTGACAGCACCATCTCGACATCCAACTCTCTCAAGAGTGGAAAAAGAAATAATACAGAGAGACTGTGGAATATAACCCTTGCAATCCTGGGGCAAAGCAAGAAGAATGTGCATTACTGGCAACATGCATCAGCTGGCCCTAGATAAATGACTGCAGAGGTCCTATTTTTTCAAACAAAGTCAGAAAGAGGAAAAGAGGAATGACCACAGGAAACAGAAGTGCAAAAATGGGAAAAAAMCATGAAATGGATGGATGTCGCATACTGAATGGCCTAGGCACAGATATAAGCAAATCAAAAACAATGCAGAGAGTCTACATGGAAGCCTTTCAAAGTCATGAGCTCCATAGTATGTAAAATCATTACGAAGATTCTATTAATTGTCCTTCTTTTAGGTAAAAGTTGAATTTAGTTATGGAGTATCTAAAGATCAAACTAGCCAAAGTCACAGCAAAAAAGCTCACAAAGCTYTCAGAATCTGCTACTTCAGTAGCGCAAACAAAATGGAAATTAGACAGAGCCCAATAACACTCAAAGCAAGTTTAAAAACTGATGAAGTAAAAAAGATAAGATTTTTTACCAGGTGTAACTATAGCAAGAACTACCAGGTAACCTGTAAATAATGGGGAAAAATACTTTAGAGCAGCCAAGCAGCTGTGAAGTTCTGCATATTAGCTAGGAAAAATAAGGCAACTGAAACAACATAAGCTGAGGAGAGGGAAAGAGAGGGAAGGAGGAACCAGATTCACTCCTGTAGTCAGAAACAGATATTATGCAGGATATGACATTTTGCATAACAATGTGGATGTCAGGAATCTATCATTCCAAATGACACGTATCACTGCAGACTGAGTTATTATCTGCCAACTGTTATAGCATCCAGCATTCAGCTAGCACAGCAGGACTTCTGGCTCTGTAAAATTATGAGTAACATTATCTGTGCATGTGATACTCATTTGTGACTTYGGAATACATTTTAGCTGGAATGAACTGCTCATGCTTTGTTGTTATTAAACTTCTACTGTCTGTGGCAGCACCTTACAAGGCTTTCTGCTTCATGCAGAATCTGTAAATGACTTATCTCAACATGCATAACGAAAAGCCATTATGCTGCTTACCTAAAAAGCTAATTAATACTTTTTTATATGAAAGGGATTAAGAGATGGACTAAATTGAGGTCTCAAAGCGTTTAAATACAAAATTAAGCACTTGACAATAACAGCAAAAAATCTGCCAGGCTAAGACCACAAAAYTTGCATTATATTTAAAGTGGAGTTGAAACAGGTTTCACACCAGGAGAAAGCACCTAAACAAGGTAAACATTATAGTCAATCTGTCTATTTTTTTGCCTTGTTTTCACTACACTTTTTAGTGGTCCAAGACCAGTGAAAGCAGCTGCTGGCTACACAAATGCTTTAGTTAATGCTATAGCTTTTAAGTTAACTACTCACTTGCAGGCTTCTCAGYGCTCCTGATTTCCTAAATTAAAAGTACCTAACAATAATATTAAGAACTCTTAAATCATAATGGTTCCTTTGGGACATTTTTGTCTACTAAATTTTATTAAGAAATTACATTAAAATATACCTTAAAATAATAATTCTGAGTTTTTAAACAGAGATGTAATTCAAAGTATGGATGGATTAACTTTTTAGATGTCATCTTTAAAAGCAATATTCTTAAATCTTAAGAAAATCTTACCAAAAAAATTAAAATGGAGAGAATTTAAACGCTACATCTTTAGCTGTTGCAGAATGTCATCCCTGTGTCAGCATCAAGGAAATTGTGCGGACCCACCTGAGTTGAGCACCTGGAGTGATACTTTCTAATTCACTTTAGCTAATATTTATTCTTTGTATCTCACTTCTAAAGTAAGAGCAGCTAATGTCACTTTCAGGGGGATTATTCTCTACCCAGTGTTTTTTTCCATGCTGTACTTTTCTGTCCAGTGAAATGCCATCTGGGTCCAATACTCAAAAGCATCATTTGATTTTAAAAGCTTTCACAACGAACTAACTTAGAAAAAATAATTAAAATCAAACCAGTAGTCTTCTATWCTGCAGAGAATGATTTTATGTTTTGCAGGAGAGAATTGCTCTTATGCTATCTTTAGAAATAAAAATAAAAAATACTCACATGCTTAGGCCTTGTGTCCTAAGCTTTCCTCAGATTGAATTTTTATGGATGAGTTATGAACCTTAAAAATGCAATTGTAATGCAAGTGCAGACATGCCACTATAATTCTACCCACAGCTTCTTATATGGGGAATGACTGCCTTTGATAACTGCCTTATTAAGTTTTACAGCATATGCCTGCGCTATGTGAAGCAGAGAATTATATTTTCATTTCCTCCTAAAAGAAAATGAAAAAATTGCTTTTATTTGCTTCAGTACTTACTTTTCACCATAAAATCTTTCAAAGAATTTTTCTTTCCAAGGTTCAGTTTTCTTTTCTTTTTCAATCTCTTGTCTGATGCGCAACTGCATTTCTGGAGTAAATTCTCCTAAAAAACAAATACYAACATTTTGAATAAAAGTCATCAAGATTTAGTCTAACATAGGATCATTGTGAATTACAGATACACATATGACACATAGCTCTTACAGTTATCCAGCAATCCAAAATTAAAATGACGAAACCAAAAGCAAGTTTGACCTAGAAAGACCTCAATTAGCATACAACTTCAGTATTTACAAGGTATATTGGAAGGATTTAGTCACATGCATTTATGTTTCCAAGTCTGACAGTGATGAAAATGCTTTTTTTTCTAACTGTCAAAATAAGCTGCCATGGCAGGCTGTAAAATTCAAAATGGAATCAGCATTTTTTCATTGCTGCATTGCATTGTTGAATTTCCGTTCTAAAAGTATTTCTCAAACACAGAAACAAAGGCAACTTTCATTAAAATAATTAATATCTGGTAAATCTGAGAACAAGTAGAGTTACCTTCTGCCAATCGTTGTTTCCACCCTTGTGCTGCATATGCAAAGAATTCATTATTTAGAGCGGAACTACTGAGGCGCAAAACTCCGTCACTTCCCATCTAGAAAATAAGCCGATGGTAGCAGAAGATACTGTCAGAAATAGCTTCAACTGATCACATAAGAATAAAGTTCCAATTAAGGGAAATGGGGAGGGATAGGCAGTGGGAATAACAAAGGAAATCAACTACTGCTACTAAACCAGCATTTTCATTATAGTCGTTACTGTAAATGCAAGTGGCCTAATCCGGCATCAGTGTGCTCTCTTCACTAGCAATCAGTCATCAGGACTACTTGACTGACATGTTTTAATCACAGCCCTCTATCTTGATACTATTATGTCTAGGGCTGATGCATACAATTGAAAATCAGRATCATTATTGTACTTGTGCGTCTGCCTGGAATGCAGTACAAAACAAATTAATTAAATATAATGAGGACAGTGACTTTCCTGTGTTTCTCAATGCCAAATAAACCTAGTGCTCATATTAGCTAATATACTGTACTGGAAGCAGAGCTGATGATAAGTAACCTTAGCAAAGCTCAGCACTAAAACAAAAACGAACTACACACATAATTTTATAGGTGTCAACAGTAAAATCTGTAGAAAAATATTATAAGCATAATAACCTTTGCCTTCTGCATTTGTCAAACAGTCAATGCTACGACACCATTATAATTCTTACAGCATTTTATGTAATTACTTTTTAAAGCAACCTAAGTATTGAGCTTCCTGTTACCAGAAAACTGGATACTTACTTTCAGTTTATGAGAATATGTCCAATTATTCAAGGAATATTTTACTAACTGGCAAAAGTAGCTAAATGGAATAWATTAGCAGTGGGTATCATCACCATAGTCATACAGAAAGAAACAAGAAAAGCAAATAAATAAATAAAGTGATAAAGAGAGGTAACAGCAAAAGGAGTTGGATGTTGCTRGAACAAAAATTCACCCACACTGTGGTTCATTTCATACTTTTTGAGCTAAATAAGAAATAAATGTTTGATAATATATTTTTTCAAATAAAACACCTTATTTTTTCCAGTATATTAGCACACATTTTACTTACGTCATGTTGCCTGTCAGAACATATTTCAAACCAAGAGGCAGAAAGAGGCAGATTTGTCAGGAACACTTAATGGTACTTTTCTCCAGTGCTCTCACTGAGCTCCAGATTTCACTGATAACACTGGCCCCACTTTCAGAGCAGTCATAGCTCATTTTCTCATCACCTAGCTGAGGTCCTGTTCCAAAACAGCAATCTCAGTGCATCTAAGAGTAAAACAAAAATCTGTAGAGTACTAAAAGGAGGACCAGAGCGACAAGCCTCTGAAAGRCAACTAACTCTAAAGACTCCAGCAAGGAAATAGTTGATGTTGTGGATGCTAGGGGTACCAGAGGGATCTCGGCTAGATATGAACCTACAGCRCTGCCTGTGACTTCATGCCACATGGCTTTGCTTTAACAACAGTTTACAGAATGTTATTCAAGAGTAGAGTGAATATGCAACACTTCTGCATTTCTCATGATGTGTAATACACATTAAATTATTATTATTGAATTTAATCTTTAACTGAAGGCTGTCTGTGAAAGGCATGGTCTTCCCAATTCCTCCTGCTCAGCTGATAATACATAGGACAGACCTTGTTAGTCAGGTCAGCAAACTCTCACAGGAAAGTAATAGTTCGCAGACATTAATTTTCTGTTAAATCAGCAAGACAATCCAACTGATCCTAAGACCATAAARTCACTAGATCTCATGCAAAGTCAGAAGGCACAGCACAAGATGAAAAGAGAATATCACATCTCAGCAGAAGTCCATTTTGAAATTGCAGTAGACATTGTATGAAACTATAACAAAAGTGTGATTGAGCTATTTCACTAGACTGCATAAATCAAGAGCTTTATGAAGACTGCCAAGTCAGATTAGCATGTGAATATAAGAACAACTGCATCAGCATTGTTGTAGCTGTGTTGTCATACAGATATGAGAAAAACAAGGAAGAGTAGGAAGAGTTACTGAATCTTTTATTATATTGGCTGATAAACTTGGAAAAAGTTCCGAGCTTTGGTGTACTTAATTTTTATACGGTATGAAAATGAAACTGCAAACTCCAAGCTAATTGCTAGAAAGTGGTTCAACCAAATTTAAATGTTAAGTAAAGCCAATAATTTTACTCCCAGACTTTAATGGTCAAGATTCTTTCAGACTTTTTTTCTTTCATTACTTAAGCAAATTGCTCCTACCTTGAGAGAAAAGGATAGGTAGCAATTTTGGAAGAAAAAGCAGATGGTAGCAGGGACAGAGGTAAAAGGGCTTTAGGCTCCTGCAGACCAGAAAAAGCAACAACTAGAACTGAGAGGAGGATCACAGTGGTTGATCTATGAAGTTGCTTGCTAGTATAGGCCGACTAACAATGACGGAACACTGGATCGTTTATGGACTTCTTCAATAAAGAACATTGTGAATGCTGCATTTACCACCCTAGTGATTAATTGTTAAAACTTACAAATATTAGGGAACTACATTTTCAAGATAACAAATGAGGTTAAAGATGCTTATCTAAAGAAAGCAAGATGAACAAACCCAAAGAGAAGTAACTGCTGACTGGATGACTGTTACAACTTTGGGGATCAGACAGTAGACAAGCTGTACTGAGAGCTATGCTCACAGGACACAGAACACAGAAAAGCTTTAAGTAAAAATATAGCTGGAATAGCCAAAAGCTGGWCAGAAGATTATATAATAATCCAGAAGCAGAACCACACTAATTAAGTAGAGAAGGATCCACGAGTGACCTACTTTAACATGATCTAAAAAAGTCATTTTGGGCTGAAAGAACAGGAAGGAGGGATGCATGAAAACACCATTATTAACTAGGCTCGGTAAACATAACTCAGAGTAGTAGCAAATAAGCTCAAAAACCCAAAAGCATTTTAGTCAAATGTCACAGGAATAAACTTCAAAATCCACCAGGATAGCAAAAGCTTTGGAATCCTTTTAAGTAGACAAAATTTGCTAAAATAATGCATGCCAATCTGCACTTCTGGAATAAAAATGCAAGAAGCAAAATCAGCCACTCTCTACTACTTTGGTACTACCCCTACTGGAAAATCTGAGGTCAAAGAAAAACTGTACTGGAAATGGGAGAGGAAGAATGTACTCACTCAGTCAAAGCTCAGAGACAAAAAGGAGGATGGAAGAAAAGCAAAAGGATCTCAAGATGAAGAGGTAAAGTAAATGAGAGGAAAAAACCCCAAAATGTTATAAGGAGGAAAGAAACATTAAGTAGAATGCAGACTAACTTGCAGATAAGAGAATGGTCAAAGAAATTTCACCTTTTAGTTATTTTTGATTCCTTTGAAGATTTGGGTGTGTGGGGGTGTGTGGGGGGAGGGGCAGGGGACAACTGTGAACAGTCACAAAACTAGCAAAATCCTGCATGAATATTTATTTTAAAGAAGTAAAAATAATTGAACAAGGGAAAAATGCAATAATTCCGCCTGACCTCGGTATCGGGGAAAGTTACGGAGCAGATAATCTCAAGGGCAATCACACAGCATGTGTGTGACAACCAGGGGACTAGGCCCAGKCAACATGGGTTCATGAAAGGCAGGTCCTGCCTCACCAACCTGATCTCTCTCTATGACCAGGTGATCCGCTGAGTGGATGAGGGAAAGGYGGTGGATGGGTCTACCTAGACATCAGTAAGGCGCCTTTGGCACAGTCTCCCACTTCCTACTCCTGGAGAAGCTGGCAGCTTGTGGCTTACACAGGTGGACTCTTTCCTAGGCAAAAAACTGACTGGGTGGCTGGGCCTGGAGAGTGATGGTGAATGGATCTAAATCCAGCTCGTGACTGTCACGAGCAGTTGTTCTCCARGGGTCAGTGCTGGGGTCCATCCTCTTTAATATCTTGACTGATGATCTGGAGGAGGGCGCTAAGTGCAATCTCAGCAAGTTTGCAGATGACACCAAGCTAGGAGGAAGAGGTGATCTGCTCGAGGGTAGGAAGGCTCTAAGAATCTGGACAGACAGGATCAATGGGCTGAGACCAACCATATGAGGTTCAACAAGGCCAATTCCAAAATAACTAACAAGAGGAAACGACCTCAAGTTGCGCTGGGGAGGTTCAGGTTAGATATTAGGAAAAACTTCTATAAAAAAGAGTGATGAATCATTGGAATAGACTGCCCAAGGAAGTGATGAAGYAACCATTCCTGGCAGTGTGCAAGAAACATGTAGATGAAGCACTTAGGGACATGGTTTAGTAGGCACAGTGGTGGTGGGTTTACAGTTGGCCTTGATGACCTTGAAGGTCTTTTCCAACCATAATGATTCTATGATTCTTGGATCTTTTATGATAAAGGATCAAAATGATCTATAGAAACTAAAAATAATCATAATTTTCAAATCTGGATATTGAAGCTATCTGAACAACACTCCTAATAATTGAGACTTGAGTCACAGAAAAAGAATGAATAATTTTCCACCTTAATGAACATGGAACGCTACTATTTAACTACTTCAGTTTTGAATTAAGAGGAACAGCCTAAACTTTATTTCAGAAAAGCAAACAGAAAAGAATCAAACATTTAAAAGTAAATCTTTTTATACCTTATTCCACCACAGATATTATTGGTCTTCATAAAGATCTATTAGAAACAATGACAATGCTAACAAAAAAGTTTAAGTTCTTTTCTCAATACACCAGCCATGTGAAATCAGATTGAAAATACTGTTCTGTTGAACTTAGAAGAACCAAGAGATCTTTTTCTTACAAAATTAGCTAACAGTTGTTCTACTGAAATCTTCTAATCTTACTCAGAAAATGATTTTCACAAAATACCTTTCTTGGTATTCTTTGTAATTAAATATATTCTGAAAATATATTTTCTGAAATGTATTTCCATAAGTTAAAAAGGTTAAGTGAGAATTAAATATTTTGAAGCAAAAGACTATCTACTTCTCTGTCCTTTGGCCCTTTGCTTTGAAACAATGCAATTAATCGCTAGGTCTAAATTAGAATTTGAATAAACATGCCCATATAGTAGATCTTTAAAAACACTATTAATTTTTATGGTCTTTAAAAAATGCTGTCTAACAGAGACAGTGTGTTAATGAGCTGGAACAGCAAACATTTCTTGAAAAATGTATGTTTTATTCTSTTATGCTCTGAATTTATGTTTTTCTCATTTTCTACAATGGTAGAATTATTTATGTTCTACAATTTAATTAATACTTYTATGCAGAATTCACAAAGGCTGTCAAAAGTTCCTCTTTTTACTGAAAGCAAACCAAACCCACCCAATTCATCTGCTAAAAAACATCTGCTAGCATAACAGAACATTAAAAAGTCTAACATAGTTGTCACAGAGCTAAGCTGACAGGAATTTTTTTTATCCACAACTATTTATTTCTTCTGCTCCAAGTTCAACTGCRAAATCTCTTGCGACAAAAAAGCAGGCATTATTTGTGCAGCTCTACCTGAATATGCACACTGGTGTTTCGGCAGGGATACAGCATCGGTAGGTAACGTAGAAGGCAAGGAATTAGCAAATCTATCATTTCTCTCTCTCTGTCTTCCAAGTGACTCAGTCTTGTTCCTGTGTATTTATAAAACTACTTGTGATCTACTCTAAGTAGTTCCTGTGAAGTAGCACATATTTCTTATATGATATGTGAATATCTTGTCATTTGGCTATAGTACTTCACCACACAGATGGACACACAGAAATCTAGAGAAGTGAAAATGCACCTAAATTAAGGGTCTGTATCAGTCACACAATAGAYACTCTTCACAAATTGCTACTAGGCTTCTCTGCTTTTCTATTTATCCTGGGAGAAAAACAAAAAACAACCAAAAACAACAACAAAAACCCCCACAAGCTCTATAATTCACAGCATTTCCCCAAGATATTTAAAAGCAAATACRGGCGAAAGATGGAAGTTGTGAGTAAATGCACCCTTTGCACTACAGAGATTCCCAAGATTAARCTTGAAAAGATTAGCAGTGTTTATATTATACCCATGAAAACAAAACAAAACAAAACAAACCACTATGTGTTATTTATCTGTAGGGAGACACTATTGCCATTTTGTAACATGGAACAAACACTATTCGCTAGAACTGGACACCTCTATCAAATGACTCGCCATGAATATACTATGCAAGTTTCAAACGTTGCAGATGTGATTACATCAGTGGCCAACTTTCTGAACATGCTGTGATCTCCTTTCTTTCAGTTACAGAGCAGAGACCCAGAACCACAAAAAACTTGCTCACAGTGCCTTCTTTTCTCACAACAAAATCTCAGTTTAAGGCAGGAAGCAGGAATCAAATTAGCACGTGTTATACTGGAATAGGATCAAGAGCTAAACCAACTACATTCTGGATATAACATTTCACAAGGAAGTCCTATTTAGCCCACTAGACAATATGCCAGGTGACAGGAAACAGCTTGTGTTTTCCCTGACCAATACAGAAGAGAACTCTCTTGTCCAATACAGATGAGAATTCGGCAAGAAATTGTGTRAGTCCAAAAGCACAAAAACACTTAATTTAGGTGCTCTGCAACCTGGAGGAGCAYCTCTGTCTTCAGTAGCAGCAAAGGAAGGCTAATGGAGACCAGACTCCTGATTAGGTGCTCTAAAATAGTTGGCTACACTAGCTAGTGTAAACGTCCTCCACCACAAAGCTCCAAACCCAGTATCAACAGAAATGTTTTCAGTGTTGCTTCACACACTCCACAGTGCATTAACAATTGCAATTGAATTTGATACAAAAGGATAGTTAGTTAAAAGCCTGTAGCAAAATGCCTCGTGTTCAAACACGAGCAAGCTTCAGTTGGGATACACAGACACTGTTAACCTGATGAGTATCAAAACACACATGTTAAATGCCTAATTTTTGTGCCTTTCTTACACATCCATCAACCAGGTCCCTCCAAATTCATACGTTTGTTGTCTCATACATTTCTACCACTTCCTATTGGTCATCATGAAGGCTGATGCATTAATTGCTTCTTCATGACACAGTATCTATGCTGGAAAGAAAAAAAACCCCAAAGATCTCGCAATTCATTAGCACCAGGCTTGACAGTTTATGTTGTGACAGTAGTAAATTGCCATCTCTTTTGAAGCCTCTCCTGTTTAAAATAAGAGGCTGCCTACTCAAATTACTTTAGCCTCTCAAGAACTGATGTAAACAATCAGTATTTATAGCCATCAGACAACTTACTAGAAACCCTGGCTTTAGGTCTGAGATATTTCCAAAGCTGCCTGAAGAGATATGGGAATGAAAGACTGACACCACAACACCTAAGTCTGAGCCCAGGTGATACAGGCAGACACCTGTGTACACCTCCAAAACTGGATCCCTRCATCGTGCGACCAGGAGCTTCAAAGCACTTTCAGGATTCTTTGCAGGGGTGAAYAGAAGGAGGGTCTCCTAGTAATCATAATGGAAAGCTGTTCTTTACAAACCACCATTCAATAACAAAATTCTCAATAACTCATGAACATTTCTATTTACGATTTCTATAGCATAGTGCTAAAAGCATACCAACCTAGGCCCTACTGCTCTATACAAATGTAGCTTAGAAAGGTATAGAGTGTGGCAACATGCCTGCATGTGATGCAGCTGGACATTAAAACAACTAATGCAGAGATTAATGCAGACATGTCTGGATGTGGTCGAAATCAACAGAGCCGAAAACCACCCAGTCAACCAGTCAGACGGCACCTACTTCAGGGTGAGCCAAATGGCTCTTTTTGACATCTTCAACATGGGGTGATGTCCCAGGTTATATTTAGGTATGACAACCGGTAAGGAAAGATGGAAATAAAGCCATTGTACAGGAAAGAAACATGCTCTGAAGACAAACAGTAATTCCTCCAAAATCTTTTTTCCATATTTATATGCATGGAGTAATTATAATCGCTAATCAATCTCACAAGTGAGGTGCACCTCAAACTAAACCAACAGAGCAAATAAAAAACTCCAAATCCAGAACTGTTACATGTAGAATACAGTGCTGTGGATTACTGCCAAAATAAAGTTTATTTATAAAAGGAGAGGTTGAAGAAGGGGTCAATATGATGACAGCGGTATATTTATTTCAGCCTTTGATGGCTGAACACTAATGCAAAAAGTATAAATGGTACTTAGGAGGATTTGAAAGATTCAGTTGACAATATTTCGACTTCATTGGCAAAATGGAGATGTTACAATCCATATGACTAATAGTAATATAAAAGACTATAGCGTGTTTTGGAACAACAACAACAAAAAAAAGCATTCTTCCATAAATGCAGAATTAGCTACGGGAATCCCCTATGAATCCTGTGCAAATGGAAAAAAAGGACCTAAAGAAACCTCACAGTTCATGAAACAATATTGACCACACTAAGTGCTGCTAAGGAACAATGGGGATTGTACACGCAGACCGGACTTAGTTATGAACTCACTGCTGATCTCATGGCATGCAAAAAATGGAAATGAGGTCAATTTACTAAGCAAGAATACACASAGCACCATGGCATAAAGGGCCAAAATTAGATGCAAGGAACATCACGCTCTGTGAAGAAATAATTCTGTAAGTACATTAGCAGCAAGAAGTAGATGAAAGAAGTAGCTATTCCACTGGCTGACAAAGAAAAAACTGCAGAGTGATACGCAGACAAAGCTGATATATGTAATGCTTTTTTTGCATTCATCTTTACTGAAAATCTATTACACTGAGGTGCTTAATACAACTATTATCATCAACAAAAGGATAAGATCTCATCCTTGAATAAGCAGGAAGCTAAGGAAATGTTATTTAAATGTATTCAAATCAGCTAGCCTTGATGGACTTAAGCCAGTTAAATGTTCAATSCTCAATGTATTTCAGAACTGTTAGAAGTCACATTTCAGAATGYACACAGCACTGATGAGAGTGAAGGACAGTAGCAAAGATATAGAATATACACATATATATAGAGATACATATATTATGTAAATATGTATGCATCACTTGTCTCTTGAAGACTAAGMTAGCTTCAGGGCAACTCTGTTGCCTCTACGCAGGCATATATTCCTTCCTGAGACGCCCAAAGGCAACTAAGATGTTCATATCAAACTGGCAGGTATACCCCAGAATCTACAGTGAATCTRTAGCCTTCTGCAGGAGTCAGGTACTAGACTACATATCACAGTCCATTYTCAGTTGCTGCTAAAAGCCAGTGTTTCAAAATCTTGCTTGCTTTACTTCCTGGAGAATATATGCAATGATTAAATAACATGAACTTGCACGACACACAGCCGCCTGGAAGATAACAAGAAGCTGAGCAACAGCCAACATACACTTGTCAAGAACMAATCATGTCAAATCATTCTAATTTCTGACAGTATCAAAGGCCTTGTGCTAGAAGAGAAACAGGAGAAGTTTTAACAACACCATTTGACATGATGTTTTCTCAAATAATCTCAGATATATGAAAGAGATAAAATTGCAATTAGGCGGCTGCAGAACTGCTAGAAAACTGAGAAACTCAGAAGCACTATTTACTTATTATCAAATGAGAGAGGGATGCATTGCAGGGACACAAATACCAAGAAAAAAAAAAAGGAAGGAATTTGCAAACTATATGAACCTGAAAGAAACTGAATGCACACTGAAAGTTAGAACTAAAATTGAGAATTCTCCCAACAATTTTGAAAATTAGTTTGCAAACAACAGGGTAGAGTAGGACAACTCAGTATAGGGAGATGCAAGGTTCCAGAGCTGTGAAGTAATAATTTATTAAAWAAATACAAAATGCATCTCCAAAACTTGATTAWCTGGCTAAATAATCCTTCTGCAGAGAAGGACTTGTGGAACTGGAATATGTAGTCTGATCAAAACTGAGTATAAGCCAAAGCTGACATCCAATTGCAAAAAAGATGAGCAAGGTACTAGATGTTATAAATGGGAGTACTGAGTAAAATGTAAAAGCAGTTCTGTCATACTTGGTGTTACTCAGCATCAGAGTTGGAGACATATGCTCAATTTTGACTGTTCTAATTCTGAACCAATACAAAGTCTACAGAAAAGAAACRAGACTGACCACAGATTTAGGGTCCTATATCTATGTAGAGTGCATTGAGAAGGGTTATGTCTCAAGAAAAGGGAATATGAAGGTGGGGTTACTGCCTTCATGCTTGAAGGCTGTTGCTGCATAAACACAGACACAAAGTAGATCCTGAGGAAAAAGGATTCCCATACCACAATAAATGAAGCACTAGACTCTCTCATTTGGAGAGGCTGTGGAATCTCCAGCACTGGACAGCTAAAACCAGTTTTGACAAGTATCACAAACAGCAGACATTGCTGATTCTCCCTTAAGGCAGAGAAGACCAGGTAAAATATCCTCAGTATCGTTTTTAAGCATATTGACTATAYTGATATACAAAAGGGCCTCTAAAAAGTTCAAAAATAATTTAGTTATAGTCTGTTTCATAGTTTTCAAGGATAATGGACAGTATATCAAGTTGCCATCCATTATCTCAGCACTAAAAGTGAAAACAAAAGTGCTCTTGGACTGTTTTTCTTGTGATCAATTTGCAATTTCTTTTCTTAAAAAAAAAAGAAAAAAAGTGCTTAGACACTACCTGCTTTCTATCCTCAAGGTCTCCAGCCTCTTCAGGCCCTCTCAGGTTTTAAATAAGCTTCTAACCACATCACTGTCTGCAATCTAGTCTATCTGGCCCACTGACTGACCACAGCTAATGATCCACAGTTGAAGCTACCAGTCATCTGGACAATATGATTTTGAGCAGTAATGTGATCTGATAAAATAATGTTTTAGCTTTGCCTGCTCAAACCGTGGATTCCACTTAGTTCCTGAACACCTTAAGTGTATGTCACAGCATGGAGGCTTGCATCTTCTCAGCACTATCTGCTGGGACACACTCCTGTTCTCTGGATCCATCTTTCTGAAACATAGACTACACCATACTCAGGCTTCATGATGGCTGGAAAGAAATCTTATAGTTCATCAACAATTATTTGTGAGCAGAGGCATATAAAAAGCTAAAAGATACCTCTACTCTTGAAGGTGAGAGAAAAAAGCCCCGTAGAAAAGACTTGTCACGAAGTCCAACAGCCGGAGACTACCACTTGGAAATACATCATACATCTCTAGCATGGCTGCAAAGAGTACTGAAAGGCCATGGGTTTTGTGCATAAAGGCGTTATTGCAGAAAAACTTGCTACTGTTGCAAAATGGACATGGCACTAATAAAGGAAACAGAACTTGCTTAAATGTGCTCTTGTCAGTCTCTGGATTGTTTAATTTCTGATTTACACACTTTTCAAAAACCCCTAGCAAGATCTACTTCCATTTCTCTAAACCAGAGTTCTTTAAAGTAACAAAACAGTGACTCTCCAGCTCACGACTTTGGCTAAGGATCTGGAAGCTAACGGTGTCAAGCAGTTTTCCACAACTAAAGTTCTCCCYGTACAATAATAGTTGTCAGCTATAAAACTTAACGTGTATCCATTCAAAAAGCACTTGTAGAGAAGCTTGCATGTATTTCTAGTATGAAAATCATTGGGGAAGATTTTACTTCCTGCAGGATACTGCTGACTGTTCAAGTATGCCATTASCTCTCTGAAAGTCATTTTTCCGTGTATACAACTCCAATTCAAAGAGACTGTGATAAATGGAACCAAACTAAAAGGAGTTTGTAACAGTTGGCAAGTCTATAATAGAGAATGAGTGTGAATGTGCCTGGGGAAAGAGAGGAAAAGCAGCTGTAGTTGTCACAGAAAATCTGTAAGTTCTGTTAAACAATGGCAGTATTTGTGATAAACTGACAGTTCTTCTGCTACACAACTCAATGTTCAGCAAAGAAATTGTATTTTTCAGGAGTCCTTATTATAGGAGTGGTACCATATGCAGCCCATGATGCCAGACAAAATCAAAGTTCAAGGTTCAACTGACCCTTGAAAAATTGTAAAGAAGTGATCATGTAAAGAAAGCTGCAAAAGATCCCACAGTGGTCAATTACTAGGGAAGTTGACAAAGCACAAGTTTTGTATTTCTATTTAACATAGCTAGTATATGACTGAAAAAGGGGATTTTTATTTCTTATAAACATTTTAGTSCATTTAATGTAATTGCAGATACTACTCATGTATACACATCAATCATTTTATATTTATAACTGACAAAATCTGCCCAAAATCAATGCTTACTTTTATCACACAAAAGACTTCCATTGCTTATTTGTTTATTGAATGAAGTATTGCATTTGACTGTAATTAAAAATGTTGTTCTTCACATTTAATTTGATTCTGGTAGAACAAAAGTTGCAATCCAGTATTTTTTCTTTAAAAAAAAAAAAAAAAAGTTTTACTGCCTTTTTTCTGGATGCTTTCCATAGCCATGCTGGTCATAGTTAATATTCAAGATGATGACATAATACTATTYATTTAATGAAATGGTGTTTTCTCTCTTTAATGAAGCCTCTTTGTTGCTCTTGTTTCGCTGTGCTGTCCACAGTCACATCCATATCATCTTTTCAAAGCTAATTCAGAAGCTATCAGTGGATTAAGCCATACTACTATCTCCAGTATAAAACAACATATTTTCTCCTGCTCTTAATTGCCACTATCACCATTAAGCCTAAATGTCTAGCATAGAATGCTTTATCATAGAGCTCAGTACTGGATTATCTCTGAATTTGAGAGTAAACCTTACACTGTTATAGAAACATTTACAGAAAAGCAGAACACAGGAGTCCTCAGGAAATACCTAGAGATTTGGTAGTTAATTCAATAATCATGTTTCCCTCCAAAGTGGCATGAAAGACACTTTGGACATCCAGAAAAAGGACTATATAGAGAATAAATAAGTAGTACAACTGCTCCCTCTCCAACAAAAAAATTATGTGAGCAGGGCCCACAGGAAAGACGAGGACAGCAAAACAAAAGCATCTGAAATGGAAGCTGCCAGGTAGTGAACAGCAAAATAAAAACACAAGACTGTAATACATACACTTGTTATCATAAGTATTAGAAGGAGGCCTTAGGGAATGCTATTTTTACACATATCCAGCTCTCCAGAGTTGCCTCCAACAGGATACCACTGACTGGATCCCTTAATTCGCCAAAGTCTGCTCACCTTAAGACCAAGGTCTGTACTCACTTTCCTCATACTCCCAAGAACCTGGATTTCACTATTTCAAAGCCAAGGTTACCAAGGCTATTGATTATCACAAGCCCAATCAGTTTTTCATGTTAATGAATAACAGCACCAGCGGTGCATTATCCTCAGTTGGACCATCCATTACCAGCCCACCATGTTGTCCTTCCAGCTGATACAAGAGAGGTTAAAGTTCTTCGTAAGAACCAGGACCTGTGATATGGCCTTCCTCAAGCTGCTTAGAGAAAGACTTTGTCCATTTCCTCGTCTGACTGGGTGGTCTGTAACAAATACAATGTCACCTATTGCAGTGGTCTCTCCTCTGATCCTGACCCACAAGCTGCTCACCCCACAGGACTGTCCCAAACATAAGAGTTGCTACTTCACCTACAGGGCAACCCTCCCATCCCCTTTTAGTCCTTCGTGTGTCTTTCCTGAAGAAAGCAGACTTTCAGCAATGGTTTGATAAAGAAAGGAAAAAGAAATAGTTGAAAAAAAACCACAGTATAATATAGATAT
>PTEX01000127.1:833331-845239 GCA_003342815.1 Eudromia elegans | reverse complement strand
AAATGAGAAAAAAAAAAAAAAGGAAGAATGAATAGTAAAGAAGTTTAAAATTACCAAGTTTAGCACAAAACACATATTTCAGATCTTGAGGACACAGATGGTAGGAATGTGAGGGAAGTAATGCAGTTGGAAGCTGCGGAACATTTTAAAAAAACAGTCAGAAAAAAAATGCAAAGACAAAAGGATTGCAACTACTTCATTGCCTGAAGATAAGGAATATTTATTTAGAGACTCATCTCAAACACAAAATACTTGTACACATTTACGCACAGTGAAAAAAACCCTATTCCTTCTTAAAACAGTTTTGATATRTTTAGAGATTATGATAATGGAAGAATTTAAAACAAGGAAAAGGGAGCATAGGAAAATGGCTTCTGGGATGTAACTGACTGGGATCTTTCTGCTGTTGTGACCATAAAACATATGACACTTAAGCTCATGAGAATTATAAGACAGACACACCCCAAAAAAGGGATACAGCAATACACACATCAGATTTATGGATTGCTCTCAGAGTTGTCTCTTCCACACAGTATAGCCTGGCCCAGAATACGTCTATATCTAATTTAGTCCTGATTGCAAAGTAACTGATCCATATAAATAAAATCTTCTACTGTAGCACTATTTGCTTTAGATGAGAAGAGGAGAAAAGGAAGAAGAGTCTTTGAAGACTGAAACAAAGACCTTTTCCTTCTTCTCTAAAGCAGGAAATGTGCCAAGATAAGACTGAGGAATTGCAAACATATGTTTTCAAAATGAAATGTTAATTTAGACTTTGTCTAAATCAAGAAGACAAGTGGGACAGCTATATTCATTCCAATGTAATGTAGTGTCAAAAACAACAACAGGATCTGATCCTGTCAAGCAGAAATGCAAGAAATAAAAATGAAAAATTTAAGCACAATAGTAAATTTGGAAAAAATGGAGAGATAAAGCATATTTTAAAATGAAGCAAAAACCAAATAAGATATAAGGAAAACCAGAAAGTCCAGCATCTGGTAACTGCATTTAAGTTCTTAGAGAACTTGCAAGTAAAATTTATATTTCTATTGCATCCATCATACAAGTACTACCAAACCATGCCAGAACACATAACAAGCTGTAAATATTTATAAAGGTAATAAATTACTAAAAAGGTATAAAATCTCACGGGAAAAAAAAATCCATAGGCTGCGATCAAGGTAGCATGTATGAAACTTATTTAAAAAAGGGGGGTGGAAATTTTGCAAAAGTACGAATTGTCACATTATCCAGCAATGTTCACATGTTGGGGAAGATGCAGGAATACAAATACAAGTGGATAGAGTCTATTAATCTACCTTTGGACAAAATAAAACATATTTGCCTTTGACCTGGATAAGCAGGAGGTGAGGGGATCTAAACTGATCATTAATGGCAGAAAAGAACATATTGTGCCCTGTCCCTTCTCTCTAGCTATTAGAACACACTGCCTACCTGTATGCTTTAAGAAAAAGCATGATAAAGAAAATCTGAACTCAGATAATTCTAAGACAAAGAAGAGTCATCTTCTGAATGACTGTTCAAAAAAACCTCACCCACTTTTCCCTTTGTCTTTAAACATGGGTGAAATATTAAAAAGAAATAGTAAATAGTAAAGTAAAATGCAATGTTGGACAGCTTTCTGCTAATCTTATCTCATGCCATACTTATGATACCAAAGGAGGTAGAGTGGGAAAAACAACAGAGGGAAAGAGAGAGAGAGAGAGAGAGAGAGTGAGGGAACAAGCAGCAGGATGGATGGATCATTTCAGCTTGCCCTCCTTTTCCCAACACCTGCAGGCAACATCCTGTGTTTAGGTCCTTGGCTATCTTTTAACTCAATATTCTAAGGAATATTCTGTTCTCTGTGTAATTCCAATGCAGCCCCACACTGGTGGCACTGGAGGCACTGCAGACCAGGTCTGGTCACTTAATTACCACTGCTTTACTAGGAAGGAATGGCTGAAATGCTACACTTTGCAGTACTGCCACACTTCCCTAAGAGGCACATAATTTGAAGCATGTCTTGTGTCCATACACGTAACTATTATGCTCCACATACACTCTCATAGCACATTTCCTAGCACAGAGTTTTTAAAAGTGCATTTGTGCAAGTGCTTCCTCCATGGTGGGCAGGAACCCCCTCCTCTTTCCCAAGCACTCACACTGCAGCTAACACAAATGGACGTGGTACTGAATGCACGGGTCCCTGTGGGGCAGGAGGCAGGGCAGTAAAAGCCAGGCAGTGTACTTTATAAAATTTGTATGGAGAGAAGGCTAGAGGAACAAAACCTTCACTACTTCACACGAGGAAAACAAACAGGGGTACACGGCCTATCTCACACCGCAAGGACTTACACCAAAGGACACCGGAGAGAGAGGCACAGCTCTCGGATTCCCACCTTTCGGCTGGCACAGCACCAGCACGGCGGCCCAGCAGCAGTTTTAGCTAAGTGGAGCCTTGCTGTACACTAGTGCGATTGCAATAGCTCTGTCAACACTCTGCAATGATTGTTTGTAAAGGTGAGATTTTACAACAAGAGACTTCAAACAACAAGGGCTTTAAAAATGACACTAGAACAAGAACGTCCACAGCATGGAAGCTGCGTGCTGGAAAACACCAATTCACACTTCTGAACTACAGCGACCAAGGCTGCAGAGATGCCAAAACAAGACGGTTCACCAAAAATGTAAAACCTTCTATTTACACATGTAGAAGTATTGATGACAAGGAGGACCTCTGAGCATTGCTGGAGACTCGAAGGCGAGTATTGCACTTCTGCGCAGACCAGCGCGGTCAGCCTGCAGCGCGTTTGCACRGACCCGCTGGGGAGGCTGCGGAAGCTTAGCGTTCCTCCAGGTAACACCAGCAGCCAGTGCGAATTAGCAGCCTTTAGCCTTCCATTAATGCAAAGCAAAACTGATGAGCCCTGGTGAGGCCACACCTGGAGCACTGTGYGCAGTTCTGGGCTCCCTGGTACAAGAGGGATGTGGAGCTGCTRGAGAGAGTCCAGYGCAGGGCTACAAAGATGATTAGSGGYCTGGAACATCTGCCCTACGAGCAAAGACTGAGAGAGCTGGGCCTCTTCAGCCTGGAGAAGAGAAGGCTGAGAGGAGACCTGATCCGTGTCTGTAAATACCTCAAGGGAGGGAGTGAGGAGGATGGGGTTAGCCTCTTTTCAGTGGTCACCCATATGACTAGAAGCAAYGACCACAAACTGAAGCATCAAAAGTTCCACACAAACTTAAGGAAAAAATTCTTTCCTGTGAGGGTGACAGGGCCCTGRAACAGGCTGCCGAGAGAAGTTGTGGAGTCTCCTTCTCTGGAGGTACTCAAACCCGCTYGGACACAATCCTGTGCCCTRTGCTCTAGGTAACGCTGCATGTGCAGGGGGGTTGGACAAGATGATCTCCAAAGGTCCCTTCCAACCTTAAGGATTCTGTGATTCTCCGATGTGTGTTTGCTAATACACATGATGGTGAAACACGCAGTCACATAATCCAAACAGCAGAGTTTGGTAAAAAGGTAGGAGCTCAAGRACAGAGGGGCCAGGTGAGGAGAATAACTTCTCCCAACACCAYTGAAAGGCAGAGTTCATGAGGCAGAGCTGAAAAGAAAGCTTAAACATTTTGGTATTTCTTCATCCATCTAGTCTAAAACTACSTTAGAAAGCTGTATAAATAAAGCATATTATAGCAATGTTACCCTGTCCACATTAACTAATAAAACCCAAGAAAACATGTCAGTTAAAGGCAGAAATGTAGCACAGAATGACCTTCAATTACTACACACAGAGGGGTGCCAATTTAACAGCTTTTTTAATATGCCTACTCGTGCTTAGGTGCAGAAACATATGTTACATTCAACCTACTTAAATGTTCTGCTCTGAGTGATTTTGTAATAACCTTAAAAATATTTCAGAGCAAAACACAAACTTTTACATAAACATTAAAGTAAAAAACAGAAAACTCAGCAGCTTTGAAAACTGAGCTTTGAGAACTGAAAAGCACAATTAAAAGGTTGGAGTACTAGCACAAATGGCAATGAACATAAAACAAGGCAACCACTTAGCTATTACAGCACCGTAATTCCATGGAGAGAAATGCAAAACAAAGTTGGGAGCACATAATACCCACAATAATAATTTTTGCACAGTGTGATGTCTTGCAAAGAAAAGGCAGGAAAGTACAAYGGCAGTGTGACTCGAAAGTACAGATGAAGCTGAAAGCAAACACGAAGGGGTTACACTGCCAGAGGGAAGGAGCTGTGAAAACAAAGCTTCACTTGCTCTCTTTTAACATAAATATCATATATAGTAAAATATACATTAAACAGTATTTATTTTATTCTTCTGTACTCAAGCAGGAAAATAAATACTAAGTTTCAGAATGGGAGATGATAGACCCTTTTCCTTTTCTTATACTACTGTATTTTTTTTGTATTATTCTGTATTATTCATTGCCTCTTTCCACTGAGGAGCTCAAACTGATWCACCAAGGACTCTGAGTAATTTGGGTATATCAAATCAAAGGTTATCTATTACATACTGTTGTTTAAATGGCAGTAACAGATATTACACTCACTCAAACTACATGAAAACAGTGTTTTTGAAATGGAATTCTCTAGATCATTTTCTAAAAATTACTTCCAAGTTTACAATTCCATATTAAAATAACTCTTTTGATTATCTATAAATTGTAGATTGAGTCAAGGAAGAAAAATAAGAGATTTCTAAGATTCGTCTACCAAACGAATAGAGCTACAAGACRACACAATTTTAGCTGGACGTCATTTACTGTTTTAAATTCTTTTATTTGTCAGAAAAAAATAGCATGGCAAATTGAGACACATGTCTTAGGAGGCCTTGTGATCCTTCCCAACAATATCTATAGGAGAAAATACCCATCCTAGGYAAAAAGAGCAGGGCAGGTGTAAACCATAAGCGGTTTAGAAGAACCACCACAAGGGAAAATACAGAAAGGGAATTTAAATTAAAGATCAGTAAGGAGTTAAGCATTTGTAGAGTCTGGAAAGCTGCATTTTTAAGGGCCATGGGGAAAGAACATTTTGTTCAGGTCTCTGAGGGTGAAGGAGATCACCTGAGCTCTCTGTTACAATGCAGATGAGCCAGTATTTCTGTTCGTGGAGACATTTGAGTGAACAGTCATATTTCTCTTCCTCTTCCCTGATCCCTATTTTCAATAGCAGGAATTTGGCTGCCCCAATAGCAGCAACAAGGAAAGCTTGTGTAAAGAAGCTATTGCTGCTACCAGTCTTTTTCAGAGTCTGTCACACAGACCTGTTAACTCATCCTTGCACAATCTACATGGTTTAATTAGTATTCACCTTAAAGAGATTTTGATGCACTATAAAAATCCAGATAAAGACTGGATTTCTGTATTTGCATGGTTAGCAAGATTTCTGTTATACATAATAATCATCTTGATGTATCAATATCAAAGGTAAGTTTCTTTGATCAAAATCCATTGTTTTTCAGCTCTGGATGGTCTGATTAGAGCTGACATAAAAAAAGGTCTTTGCAGGGATTTGTGATAATTGAAGTCTTTTGTGCAGAGCCTTTGCTTTCCATACAGTCTCAATACCAACATGCTTTGTGTATTTTCAGTGAGGTCACCTAGTTCTCTCGGGGAATCTCCTGCTAGTTTTCCATAGCAGAGGAGTATTAAAGTTTACAAGCCTTAAATCCATTAGGTTGAAAAAGAACTCAAAATCTGGATATCCAAATTCCAGACATAGGTTCCCACTTTCCAAGGATGCAAAATTCTGGAGCAGCCTGGTGAACAGGCAAATCTGGGTCGGGGTTTCTATTCTGTAAACAACATCCACATATTATTTCATTCTCAACATGTAAATAAAGGTAAATATAAGTAAATAAAATCTTGAGGAAACAACTATCTAACTGCCAGCTTGCCYCATTTTGTTTTACAGGCATTTTGAATATACAGGCCTCACTGCTACTGAAATAAAATTTAAACTACTATGCAGCTGAAATCAATTTGAACTGTGAATAGCTGATGATATAATTTATCTTTTCATAAGGAAAAACTGGGGCAACAATCCTAGAGTTCTGCAAAAATCTAGCTGGAGTAGGAAAAAAACAATATCAGCAGCGGTGATCCCAACTTTTTGCACCCTGCAACATCATTCCAAAGGGCTTTTGTTTCTTGCTCCCATAAAAGGTTCCCATGACTCCTTGAAAACAATCACAAAACTTAAAATCAAAAGAAAATACAGAAAACACTTCCTGCAAAGGTCCTGACTTGGTCCTGAAGTTTTTCTGAACATATCGGAGCAACTGGAGTTAAGTGAGATGTTAATTATTTATATTTAACACAAACAAAATAAAAAAGAAAACCTCAACTCCCTTAACTAAAGGTTTCTCAAAAATGCTTATTCAAACTGACATATGCATGACAAGTTTCAGCTCAGTATGATTTAAGGAGGAGGAGTTATACCACCCAGAAAAATAGTGTTTATGACAGATATGACAAAAGATCATTCATCATAGAGTTTTTTCTGTGTGAAGCAGTAATAAAGCCTAAATGAGACTGCACTTCATTAGTAATTTAGTTCACAGAGCACTATATATACACACACAAATAGCATAACCCTATTACATTTTTATAGTGCCATTTACTCCAGTACTCCACATCCTATATGCATATTACAACAGGACAATGCAGCTTTCTCTGGGGAAGATGGCAGCAGCCAACAGCAGAGCAGCACATACAGAAGAAACACRTCAGAGCCAGATTAGTAGAAGTAGTAACTTTCAGATAAAACAGGGAAAATACAAATAAAGCAAGAAAACMGAACCCTCAGAGGTGGAAAGCTAAGTCAAAGAACACCCCATGTTTGCTTTCCTTAGGCCTCATTTGGTAAACACAAAATTGGACAAAGGAACTCTTGCCTAGTCTGGGAAGAGTGACTAATATCAGGGACTGACAACAACTTCCTGGCTGGACTTGTCTCTTCCTCACTTGAGCACATTCTGTTTTCCTCATTCTTGAACACTATCACGGTGTCTTCCACTTACTGCAGGAAGGAAAAGTTTATCAAATTGTTTGTTTCCACCAGTTAGCATCTGGAATGTYACTCTTTGGATACAAATGAAATACTCCAGTATGTTAAAAAACAGATGCAATTCCTTTTTTCATTGTGACTTCTGCAAAGTCAGAATCAGGGGCTGCCTACTCCTATTTCACTCTTCGCAAGAAAATGATCCTCAAAAAATCACATAATTCTCCAGAGATGAATGGAGACTACTGCCTTTCCAAATGCAAGTACAACCACGGTATGCTATAGAAATTCATAGAGAACTTCAAGAAGAATACAGACAGAAGGATGCTTGCAAATGCCTTGTGACAACCACTTCTTTTTTTGTGAATAGTTCTCTTGGGAAGTAGTAGTGTTCAATTACGTAGCATTGCATTGTAGAAGTAACACTTGAGATCTATGTACCATGCAAACATTTTCTGATACAATAATTATAAAGAAATGACTATATTTTCACTATTTAGTTATGATTAAAATCAACACAGACATCTTGATTTTCTCACCAAGAACTCTGCTTTAAAACCTCTACTATGATGGAGAAATAGCTTTTCAGTTCCAGAGACTTCAGTGTTCTGTAAACCTTTAAATAGGGATATTTACAGTGTAGAGCACAAATATTGATGCTTGAAGAAAAAAAAAWTTTTATATATCAGACACTTTTATCTATTCTGATGCAGTGTAAAAAAACTTCAAAACTATTGGCGTGCACTAATTTTAAAAACTGTTTAGCAGCTACCATAAAAGGTTCTCTCAAAATATGTCAATAGCGATTCTGAGTACACTACAAGAAGTCGAGAATAGACAGGTTTATATGGTTCTCCCATGGCTCTGTTTCTTAATGTTCCTGTCAAATATTYCATGATCAAAGTGCATAATTTTGGTCCATAAAATCAAGTACCTAATTTGGTAAATCACTGAGTACACGTATATCAACATATCTTTTCCTTCTCTTTTGCCTTATACTGAACTGATTTTTCCTGATTTTTCTGTGGTAGACTTTAACTACACTCCAGAGAGAGTGAGAGTTTGAAAAATAAAATCATGGCATTCAACAGTCTGATTTAAGATACAGGCATTTAAGAGACTTGCATCCTCTAGAAAATACACAGAAACAGGAATAGTGGCCAACTGCATAAAATGCAATACCTTATAATTTGGGCAAGGTGTTTAAGAATGTGTCTGAGCTAAGTACATGAGTAATCTCCACTGAAATCAATGAGATTATTTATATCCTGAAGTCAGACAAGGGTAAAAATGAAACTGTTTCGGACCTTCTCTGCTATTTTAACTGCTAGACATGCCAGAGGGCCTTTTCTTGCTCTTAGGAGCAATCAAACTAAATAGTAGGTCCAAGAGGACTAAATCTTGTTKGAAACAGTATAAAATTGAATCTTTGCTTCTACCTTGAAACTCCCCAAATCATTTTCCTCAACTGAGCTGATTAACATTTATGAGCTCCATACAAGAACTTTCTATCAAAAGTTATGAGTGCCTGGGCCCCAGAGCTGGGCTGCTGCATAGGTCGGCATGCAGAGAAGGGGAGGAGGAGAAATAGCCAACAGAGCTAATAGTGATTGGATATTCCCGGTGGAGTGCCCAGGAAGATAAACAGTAGAAAGGAGACTCTATGCAAACTTGATGATGAGCATTTTTAAGGTTATGTTGAATGCTGCAGGTAGAGAAACTGATTAAGAGATTCTGCATTCTGCTGGYCAGTTGCCGTTGACAAATGACAGAGCTGTAGAGTCTTCAGAAAGAATGAAGAAATAAAGGCCACAAGGAAGCAGCAGCTGGTCAAGGCAAAAGCAAATTTTACTGACATTCTGTCTCCTTACTTAAGAAATCACAGATRTTTTCTTCCTATTTTTTCCTAGAAAAATTGCAAGTTGAAGAAGTAAGTCTATGGAAACATACTGTTAAAAAGTCTCATTAAATATGRAAAAAAAATATAGCATGCTTTTACTTACCTGCCTGTCTACTTCTGGAAGCAAAAGCAGGAGGTATTGTTGAAAATGCTGAGGTAAAGAAGCAAAGGTGTGTTTATTRATTAAAGCCCTCAGGTTAGTGTTCACTAGAATAGATCCTGGCGTTTCTATGTCAATATCCTCAGCTTTGGTCCATTTCAAGTGTCCTGGAGTAAATAAACAAAAAGTGAGTTTAAGCATAAATWAAGGAAGAGAATATGAACAATATATTTTTTAAAACATTTTATAATCTTTGGGTAATACGATAAGTTCCAGAATGGGAGCAGAGCCTTTCCTAAGGATTTGAACAGCTTCTTTTATATTCCCTGCATTTGAGCTTCTGAGCTTTTGCAGGACCCCTGTTCCAGTCAACCTCGTAACTGACATATTCTTCCTTCCAGCTCAAGAAATCTTCTCAGCTCAGCATCAGAAGAAAATCAACGTAATTGTAAGCATCTATTCCTAAGCCAAAGGCTGTTGGATGAGGCTGGTGGAAATGACCTGTGTGTTCTGCATCTGCAGTGCACTACGGCTACCTAACTTGTTACACAGCACCTGGAGATGCTCAGRATGAAGAGGACTCCACAGCGGTTATACACAGAAGGTGCCTGTGAGGGGAAAAGGCACAGAAGGTGGATGCACAGCATTTAAGAAACATGTGTTCTGACTGTCCATAGGAAAAGGTAATGAGCTTAAACAGTAAGGAATATTTGTGTTAGATAYTGGAAGAAAAGGAAGTTTTCAGCTRCTTAGGGYGAGGAAACATTGGATCAGATTGCCTAGGGAGTCATTAGTCTCCATCACTGGAAAGCTTTGAGAATAGGTTAGAAGAATATCTGTCAGGAACGACAGATGTGTAACTAATCTTGCCATAGGACTGGTGAACAGTTCAGATGACCACCGGAGGTCTCTTCTGGTACTTTTTTTTTTTGAATTATTTTTATTATTATATTAGGATGACAGAGCCCTGGAACAGGCTGCCAAGAGAGGTTGTGGAATCTCCTTCTCTGGAGATCTTCAAATCCACTTGGATGCCACCCTGTACTCTGGGTACTCTGAGTGTCCCTGCTGGAGCAGTGGGCTTGGACTAGATGATCTCTAGGAGTCCCTTCCAACCTCAACCATTCTGTGATTCTGTGATTTAAAAGATTCTTTTTAAAGCCCTTAGAAGTGCAATTATCTTCYGCTGCCTGCTTGAGGGTGTCTACATAGTGTTACAGTCCTTCGTTCCTTCCAGTCTTAACAAACTGCACCACTGCACTCAGTCTGAAACTGGAACAAGTCACGGATACAGGTGGCCAGAAGACTCTGAAGAATTCTAACCCCTCCAGRTTTTGGTCTGTACAACTTCCTGCAGAGTCTCTAGGAAAGCAATTGGAATAAAATATTCCACTGCTATGAGCAATGATAGTATTTGGCATTCACACAGGACCTTTCAGCAGAGTTCAAACTGATTCAAGAAGAATAGATATATTTAACAGATAGAGGAATTTGGATATACTCATAATAAGAGACTCCTCAAATGCTACAAGGCATCTAACAGTAACATTAATGAAAATTATGGTTTAGTCTCCTTAGAAGCCTATAGTGTGGTCTTCCTTAAAAGCCTATGACATCATCCACAAAACAAATRAAATAGAAAAAGRAAAAAAAAAGAAAGAAAGAAAGAAAGAAACTGCAGCAAAATTGTAACTTCTGCAAGCTCCCCCTCATTCACAGCTTCCCACAAACATTCCAGCAATTTTCTGCTACTTTTAGCAGGCAGTGCTAACTGAATGAGACAAGGATTACTTTGCATTCAGCAGAAGATAACCTTTTCCAACACATATTTCCAACCTACTATATTTCAATATAGCAAAGACTCCATTACARACAAATGAATGCCCTGCTATAAAGGACAATTGTGTGGAAAAAAGTGCTCATTTTAATGAGTACATCGCAATAAACTGTCCTCACCATCTGTTCAACCCACTAAATATAAATGCAGAAAGAACCCAATCCCCAAGTGTAACACAAGCAGTACAATGTATCTAATTTTAATGCATATATATATACATGTTCCTTTTTTTAACCAATACAGAATACCAGTTCCCATCATCTATGTGATTGCAAATGCCAGTAACATTTTTTTAATCCAACTAAACATGACACACTATGAAAAAAGTACATTTTGCATATAACACCCAGACGTTCCAAAATAAAACCAACTATACGACTGCAAAGGTAGTAACATTTTTCTGCTGATTTATCTGACCTCCTACCAGTAATCCAGGCTWCTACACAGACTGTATCAATTTGTGGAGGAAATTGCTTGAGAAATGTATATTACTCCTAGGATGATAGACCATTAGCTCACTGAGGATGTATATAATAGGTATACTTTAAAAAAGTAAATCTCTTCAGGGCAGCAAATTCTATCTCTTGTATCCTTTCTAAGATACAATTTAGCTGTTAGGACCTTTGCTGCAGGTCTCAACTGGGGGATCCTATTTCGGGAAACGCTTGGGAATAGCACGGAGCCTTTGGTGGAAGCTGGCAGASCACGTAACTGCTGCATGGCTACTCACAACCCCAAGACACTGAAGCTGCAGGCAGGGTGTAAGCCCATGAGCCAGTGTTTGTCAGACTGTTTTTCTRCACAGAAAGATGTTTTGAATTCTTACATAGCTGCTATCATCATTCAGAGATGGAGGGACGGCTGACCAGATCAGAAATAAGAGATGAAAGAGGAAAGAACAACTCAAATTTACAAGTTTGGAAAGATTAAGATTAAGGATAACAGGAAGGGCTTCTACAAATACATCAGCAGCAAGAGGAAGACTAGAGAAAATGTCGGTCCGCTGCTGAATGGGGAGGGTGCGTTGGT
>PTEX01000127.1:757174-831471 GCA_003342815.1 Eudromia elegans | reverse complement strand
GACCTCTACAGGTCCCTTCCAACCCTAGCCRTTCTATGATTCTATGATTCTATGATTAGTCTGCAACCACTATGAAAGGGGTGGAAGCCCCATAGTTTTACATAGAAGTATGAAAAACAAAATAGGAAATACAGGGAAATCATATAGTCAAAAGAAATTTTTAAGTAAAGGGAGGGAAAGCCATATTAAATTGGATCAGAAAGTCTACCAAATAGAATATGCAGTAAATATTGGTTAGACCGGTAGAGTTTCAGACAACTGAGCAATGCATAGAACTGAAATAAACATTATATAAGATCCAAGACAATTCTCAAAGATGCTCAAAAGTATCCCAAGAATAGTATCCCAAGTATCCCAAGAATAGTATCCCTGCTGGTATCCCAAGAAGCTCTGCACCATGTTCAAGCACTTCATCAGTACACAAACAGAGACATTTAAACCATAAGCAAGACTTCCAAGTCCTGACTGTGCCCCCAAAAGGCAGGGCGATTATTTTTTWCTGAAATACATGCACACAAAAAATAATGTATCCACTCTACATACAGCATCAGAKGTCAACAGCTGATGAGATATCAGGGCATGGGGAGGAACAGATGCACCACAGTGTGTGTATCAATCAAATCAAGAGGAAAGGTACAAGAAATCATCTAGGATTGGGCATATATTTGCATGACAAAAAYTGTAATCCTGAAGAAGATTTTCAGGTTTAGATAATGTCATTAGATTAACATAGAGAATGACCTATCTCTCTGAGACTGATGAATAATCTGCAGACTGATTATATATGAATCAAAGTATAATTTCATAGGAGGCTGGAAAATGATAAAGCTAGAATGAAATACTTCGCCAGGAACTAGTCATAGCAGATTTCTCAAACAAGCTATGTTATTTAGCAAATAAGATATCATAAGTTTATTTTACAGAACAGTTACATAATAAATATAATAAGGTCAGGTCACTACTAAGGAGAGAAAAAAAATCACCATAAGAATGATATTCAATAATTTTTAGGGTAAACCAATCACTACAAAAAAATTTTTGCTAACTTTTCCACCTGGGTCATATTATGAAATATTTCTCTAAATGATTCAGCAGTCTGCTGAATGCAAAAAGTCCTCTGTAAAGAAAAAGAAGCAGTTATATAATTATTCTGCTTTGCTTAGCTAAGACAAGAGTCTGAGTGAACACTRTATTTTCTATTCCTGAGGGAACTTTTCCAATTATATTCCATGCAGAGCAAGAAAATCAGCATATCATACAGAGCTATTAAGAATTTACTCTTATCATCTCTTCAGAGAAAATTCTTTACTAATTACAGATGAYCATCCATGAATCTTGCTTAAAAATGTCAAAAATAATAAACAGAAATTTTATCAAATATCTCCAGAGATATAGTTTCAAAATAATTAAGGATACAACTGAAGAAAAAAGCCCAACCAACAAAGAAAATCTACCCAAAATGATAGTGTCAGTACTCAGTATAACATGGAAAAATGTATTTGAAGAAAAGAGGGTCATCTTCTGTAAGACATATATGTAAGAAAATGTTATCTGCTTTGGCAGTAAAAATATATGTAAGAAGAAAGAATATTTGCTGGTTAAAAAAAAAAAAAACAAAACAGCATAATTCAGCAAGCAGAAGCCAACTGCCAAAAGACCGCTGGCTACAGTTACTTAAGTCTGTCAAATCTTAAAAAGCAACGACAGAAAAGCATTCTGGGGCAGTCAGCCCTATAGATTTTGTACAAAGACAAAAAAAAAAGCTTGCTGGAGAAAGAGTCATCTCTGGAGTTCAAGAAGAACCCAGATAAGSAAGAAAAAATAAAACTTCTAAAGAGGACACAGAGTCTACAAAAATAAAAATATTACAATAACAGATAAGACAGTTATTTTATGTTTACTCACCTAAACCAGATTTTTTTAACCTTTTCAAGTGCTGGCTTGTTTGCTTTCCAGTTGGAGACTTTTGCCCATTTTTCATCTCTTTATCAGAACCGTCTGCTTCACCATTTTTAGATTCAGACCCTTAGGAAAAGAAAACAAAAATCTAAAATGTGAAACCGATGCACTTCCCTCCCCCCACACAAACACACTGTTAACAGAAYAAAAAAAGATTAATCAAAAAAATGACATATCTACTGGCTGAAAAGTCACAATTTTCTGGTTACAATTTGATTTCTCATCACCAGAGGAAATGGAAATAAAAGCTCAATAAATCAATTAAGTGGTGAAAACTAAAGTTTACTGAACAGTGCAGTCAATAAAAATGTTCACTGATCTAATAAAAATAATGTTTTCCTCTAATGCCCAAGACATATCTTTAAAATAATTTAAACACTGAGTTATGGGGCTCTGAAGCAATCTAAAGGAGAAAAAAAAAAGAACACATTTCTTTGTGAAATAACTTTCATAAAAGAGCTATGCCTGTAAACCCAATTGTCATTCTGTGTTAAACACAGATGTAGGAATCTCTTAAAATGAAGCAACTTAACAACCAGAACTAAAGGTCAGGGTTACGCTGTGCTGGTAAGAATGATACCAGAACAAGAAAAGCTAACAAAAGATTCTCAAGTATTGCAGTGCAGAATTGAGACACAAATTCATACTCACAGAAAAGCTTCCTTTTTTTTTTCTCCCTTTTTTATGGCATTCAATACCAGCATGTGGTCCTCCACCAGAGCCCAACAAAATGTTATTTTACATTCCTTTAAAGCTGCTGCTATTTTCAATTGTCATTTTATTACGTCTCTTCAGCTCTTTATTAAAATTAAAGAAAAATCTCCATCCRGAAGTCACCAGATTTTATAAGAAAATATGAATGTTAAACAAAGCCATCATGGAATTATTATTTTCAGCAGTTCCAAATCCTGCTGCATATCTGATTCACAGGAAGCCTCTGTGACTAGAACTGATCTTTCAAGCGGTCCTTTAGCTGTTTACCTGAAGGTGAATCCGACTGCTCATCAGACACCTTTAATGGTGTCAAAACAACACGAGGAACAGTCTTGTTTACCATCATTGAGACTCCATTTCTTCTTTTTTGCTGTTGTCTTAAAGCCTACAAGAATGATAACAAAACATAAAAATGTAACAAAATATACTGCTCATAAATGAATTGCATGAGACAATTCTCTACCATTAAACTGAATCTCTTAAAGCATAATTTACATAGCTACTGATTTGCCAGACTTCACACTCGTCCCCTTTATGTCATTTTCCTTTAAAACATAAAATCAGGTTTCTATTTTTAAAAAGAAAGAAGATGAACCTTAGATCATTTTCCAATACAGTTCTGACAACAAAGAAGCATATAACCATTTGCTCTACCTTAGTAGCACAACATGATTACCCATGGAGTTTGCAACTAAGACTTCCAAGTAAAAAAAAAAAAAAGAGGCAAAATAAATGCTTTAAACCAGAATAAAAATATATGTCTGCGTATCTCTTGCAGGTGCATCCTCTCCAGTACACTGCTCAGTCAATCAAGTTAACACAGAGTGTCATCAGTATGTACAGCATGTAAGGACTACAGTATTGATGCACTCACTGAGCCGTGAGTAGTGCTGCACAAAATCACTGAACATGGCAGGAATCATTTATTTTTGTGAAGGGAATCAGTCCTAATCTTGGAAACGTTGCAGCACTTGGCTTCTGTCTGCTTGACTTTGGGCATTAACCTTCAGAACACGAACATGACGGTGCTCTGGTAAATCTGGGGAAAAACGATACAAAAATAAATCTCTACAAATGGGAGTGCTTTGTGTTTCATAAATGGATTGAATASAGGGCTGATAATGTAATACAAAATATTTAAAGCTTAGAAATAGCAAATAACTGGCAGATTGTTTTATATGGAAAAACACTATATGGTTCAAAAGTCTTATAATATACAAATATTAAGATTTGCCAGTTAATAGATTTGCAAACATTAAAACTGTAGAAAAAATCAGAATGGGTTGGTCTAAATGCTGATCTCTTACATCATCCTGTCTGTTCTTTTCTAATCTTACCGTGCGCTCTCTTTTTATAGCTATGATTTGTGTTATGGAGTTCGGGGAGATTTATTAAAGTGATACTATACCAATAAGGTATGTATTTGATACAAATTATCCCTGTAGTTTTATGAGTATGAATGACCGATGACTCAAGCATTTTATCTGTAACTTCAATTAATCTGTAATATCTTTCCAAAATGTTCCCATAGCTAAGTCAAAAAAACCCTCCGGAAAAATAAATCAATATCACTCTACTCTTCTAAATAACACACTTTACCATATAAAATACAGGGAGCCATACAAAAGCTATTTCATTGATTAACCCCTTTTATAGCACACKTCTTAAAAGACACATAAGCACTGCACAATAAAAAGCAAATTACAGCACTTGAAATCAAACAAAGAGAAGAAGCTGGTCAGATCTGCATATATCCAAAGCAGCAAGCACAAAACAATGAAGAACAAACCGTATTTTTGTCATTTTTGAGACAGATATTTCATATTTCTTTTGGGCAATGATAATCACACTTGTGGGCACAAAATTCCAAAACATTAACATTTCTCAAATAATATCCCAAATTACCCCAATTGTTGCTAAGGGTACAATCCTGCCAACCTGTGTCAAACTGAGCAACCCTTATTCAACACCAATGCGACGCAGACAGYAACAAAGAGTCCCTTAAAAATCAACCGAAAGGAGAGCCGAGCCGTGTGGTGCCTGTGTGTGCTCATGGAAGCACCATCCAACCTTTGTGCTGTTGGGGTGTCAGTCTGATCCACGTGACGCACCACATGAGACAACATACAGTTCCTCACTGGTGCCCAAATTACACACCATGATCTCTCAACCTAAAATTTGGCCTGTTTCAGCCTTGCAAGATCACTATATCACTATGCCCTCTAGCAGATGCCATAACTTTGTTGCCAGCACCTTATGGAAAKACCATCTTCATTGCTTATACACCCCATGAAACACAGGTGGGTTCAGCTGACTATCAGTGCTTCACACACAGATGCCATCAACGTGAGTCACAAGTGGCATTCCAGCCATCRCCGGCACATGGTCAGTGCTTGTGCCTCTTGGGTGTGCTCCCTGTACTTGTCCTGCTGCAGCGASGGCAGTAGGACCAGTTGTCAGGAGAACCACTTACCTTCTTTCTAGATAAAGGACAGCCACTTGTGGTGGACACGGGGCACAYGGATGTAGTTCTGGCACTTTCAGCAACAATAAACGTTTTGCCACAACAAATTCTCAATGGTTCATGTGGTGGCACAGCCCACTCCTGAGCTAGATGGGCTCGGTGACCAGGTAAGCACCTCAAAAGGCGAGAAACAACCCTAGAGGGTACATTACCCTCAGACACATTTTTGCTTTGACATTTTCTTTCTTTTTCCCTGTAACATTCATCATTTCACTGCTGGTCCTTCTGCCCTTCTCTACTTTCACAACAATCCATATGAGGATTCTTTCCTGTGAGGGTGACAGAGCCCTGGCACAGGCTGCCCAGAGAGGCTGTGGAGTCTCCTTCTCTGAAGATCTTCAAACCCGCCTGGATGCCACCCTGTGCCCCGTGCTCTGGGTGTCCCTTCTGGAGCAGGTGGGTTGGACTAGGTGATCTCTAGAGGTCCCTTCCAACCTCAATCATTCTGTGATTCTGTGAACACAGTTGGGTGCAAAACTCAGGGTGTGCAGCACAACTCGACTGATAGAAAAAATGCATGCACGGGGAGGGCATAAAGTCAAGGTATAGCACAAACACCTTTTGAAACAAGGTGGACATTGAAAGCTAGGTCAAAACTTTAATACAAAGTGYCAATGAAATGTGTCGTCTCCAGCAACAGACTAATACTTATCCTTGCACCCCTCCACCTTTTCATTTGTCAAAGGAAAGATATGAGGCAGAGCAGGAGGGAAATAAAATATCAATTAAAGAGTCTAATCCCTGGTATACATGGTAAAGAGATAGCTGGGGGGTTGCTGACTCATCCTGTCTAGTTGCAGAGACCATTTCCAGCTAATCACACTTGCATTTCTATAACTCCAATTTAAAGTTGCAGGTCTATGATCTAGTAGATGCCACTCTCTGCAAGAAAATATTAGGAGCAAACAAGAAATTGCAGACTGAAGTCTAGTTTTTAGAAAAGCCAAATAGCAGGAGTTAAGTATAAACCAAGGGCACCGCGAGCAGTCACTGCCAAGGAGGAATATATMACTGCTCCGCGCTTAGCCTGAGGGGTATTAATTTTAGGATACAACACTACTGTAGGAAGAGACAAGAATCTTGTAGCCCAAGATTAATTCTGCTTAGCTTGGAAGTCAATGGGATTACTCAAAGTGAAACATACACTTACTGCTTTGCTATATTGAAGTCTCAATGTACCAGGCTCATTTAGTGCTTTTCTAGTGTCCATTAGCAGATAAATCTCTAGGTTTAGCTCTTTGAGTGAAGGGAATAAACACAAAGTAGATGAGTCAAACTCATAATAAGCACTGAAGAAAATGACAATTTTTTTTAACTTATTCCAAAGAAATATTATTCCGAGTCTCATTGTGGATATAGAGACAGTAACTAACACAAACTATATCTGCAGCTGTTACAGACATAACCTATTGCATCTCATGCATATTTAGATATTACGACCTCTTAGCTGGGCTGCCTGGGAAAATGTTTCTGTCACACAATAAAGAATCATTTTTACCACATAAAGTAACATAGAAACATACACAGCATGTATAATAGCTTGGATAAAGCATATTTTTTTCTTAAAAAGATGAGCATCCATGTTTATATATCAAATGCCTTCAATTACTTTGTGGTAAATGCTTGAGTTAAAAAAAAAAAAAAGAAAAAAAAGCTGTGAATTCCTACAAGACCTGATCACTGTCAAAGTAATCTGTAAAACATTACTACTGTTCTGCCTGCACAGCACACAAATAAAGGAAACAAAGAAAATGAATGTTCATGTGGTATGCAAATTAATCATTAAAATATTTCTTGAAATCATCACCAAAATACAGTACTTACATCCAGCTTTTCGTAAGTGAATTCTTAAAGTACATCTGTGAATCTCTTGTACACAATGAGCATGAAGAACTCCCAATATTCCTATTCATAAAACAGAACCTGTGACCATCTGTTGAATAACATCGCCATGGTCATTAGGCAGGGTCTGGCATAATTAGTTTGTTGAAGGCATTTTTTAAATGCTGAAAACATWAAGTAACCTCTCAGCCCAGTTTCATCCAAAGAACTCAAAATAACACAAAAAAKGAGCATTAAGAAAACACAAATTCTCAAGACACATTGCAAAAGAAGAAAGCAAGATAGAATTAACAGTAATATTCTAATTCCAAGATGATTTTTAAAAAGAGGTCATAAGGGCAAGTCTCCTTCTACTTTTCAGAGAGTGTCCATCCCCACTGCACAACAGTCTGCTGGAGGCTTCACAAATGCCACTGTCTGTTCTTAAAAACAGTCTTTTCATATTTAGTTGACTTCAACATATGAAAGTTTTTTTTAAATTGATGTGACAAAGTGGCAGACCCTCTTCAATAAGAATAAAATAAAGAGGACTTCCTTGAAGTAGGAATAAAAGAAAACAATATAAACTAAAAGGTAACCGTAGGGAAAAATATATCCCCAAAAGAATGCAGTAGATCCCGTCTAAGCCTCAAGAGCAAAATGTCAAGCTCTATGTTCTTATCTTACTGCTGTGTAGGATTTCTTTTTAATTATTTTTCTTTCCCCACATCTTTTCAACTCATAATGAAACAATGCGGCACACAGACAAACTATTAATGCAGAAAACCACTTTCATTTGAGTTTAAATGCATGACATGCTTGAATGTTAAATATTAAGTTATTAGCAACAAAGACATGTYATACTTGGTTGCATTCGGCAACATTGCCCCAGATTTCTATTTGTTCCATAAATGTCAAGTTCTGAAATTCGTATCATGAAACATAACCTTTGAAATTTCACACATTATGGATCAGAAATATAAAGCTATGGAGTTCTTCTGTTCTGCCACGTGAAAAACAAGATCTACGATATGCTGAGAAAAGTCTATTGCACAAAATAAATAACATCTCTACATTATGGTCATGGATCCTGAATTGGTAAAGACGAAACAGATTTATAGTTTATCACTGATTCATTTAACACCATCATAAAATTCATTCTTTGTCCTCTTCCTTACCCTCATTTTGTTAGTAAAATTAAGGAAGACTTTAATTCCCATGTCTCTATTAAATCACAATCTCAATGGCAACCTGTTTCACGGGTATGTTWAGCAGTTATAAAAAATAAGAGTAGGCACTACAAATCATGGAGAGCAAACACATTATTCTCAGGACGCCACTACTTCTTATAATTAACATATATTAAAAGTACTCATTTGTAAACACACAAATGTAAAAATTGCAAAAATGTAAACTGTAACACAATAATACAGATCTCTCATAGAAACAACTGCAAAATACAAAKTACTAATTTGAAACACAGAATCAGTTAATTTACTTTCAGTCAGTCTTGTGGATCAAACATAGAGTATTGGTGCTACATGTATAAGACCAATAATTTGGAAATCAAGATATCTGGTGCTATAATATCAAGCTGGAAGTTTGGAAACCTAGGATGTATTTATAAACTTTGTTAGCTGACTTCTAAAATACATGCCTATTCCTGCCCATGCCGCTCCTGCCTTGTGACACATCTATTTTTGTTCTTGGAACAAAGATAATTCTTTGGCACATACTAGTTTTCTGAGTAGCAAAATGCAGTCTCGGCAGTGGTCAGTTTAAGTACGACTACAGTATATATTAACAACTGAACACTTGTTTGTGTATTTACCAACATTGAAATAAAGTACATGGATATTTTTGGTGTAGAGATAGACACATGGATGTGCATTTATGTGAGTGTTCACACACCTGCAAGTCACCACTATCGTCTATAGTGAGTACAGCAGTGCAACCACTGCTACAATTGCTGCACTATCAACAGCCAAGTAACCYTTTCTGTTGCTTTCCCAAGAGCAGAGACAAGAAAGATAAAAAAAAAATCAATGGGCTCAACATCTGTTTAGACTTGCATGTGAACGGCAATGAAAATGGTATATGCTTTGAATACTTTTTTTTTAATTCCAAAAAAGAGAGGAGGGTTTTTTGATTGTTTTGTTTACAAAATGTCTGCATAATACTGAATTAATATCAGTAACTTTAAAAGTGCTTTTATGGGGTAATCTTTCTCAAGAGAATAAAGATCACATAGACAAGGAAACCACTTGTGCACAGCAGCTTAAAAACAAACTAAAATAAAGGTAGAAATATCAATACAAAATTTGCAAACAGACTTTGCACTGGATTCAAAGGATACAGGTGAGCTACGAGGCTAGTCTACCGTCCCCCAGCTAAACCATCCCATCCTACTAGCACTGCAGAAACATACAGGAATTTATATTGCAGCAGTGTAAGTAGTTAGAGCGTCCTGCCCCAATGCCAGAAATCCTGTTTCAGTTCAGGTTCTGCCACACACTGTGTCCACCCACACACACCACTCCAGTAACCTACCCAATGGTTCCCAGAGCCACATTTGCAGCAAGCTGATTCTTGGCATTTTGTAAGGGCCTTCATCCCTACAGCCCTGAATCACTGTGAGCTGTTCACACTCCTGCCTTTCTCCGAAAATGGCAATCATTTCTATGAAATGCTTGAAAATCAAGGCAAAATTCACGCTCGCCTGGTATAATTTTACATGCTGGACTACTCAAATCAAAACCTAATCCTTTTACATGGTCCAGAAGACAATCACTTAGAGACACACTGCTGGTATATGGAAAAATCATTTGGTAATGTATTGTGGAAAGACTAACTGATATGAACTGAGCCCAGCAAATGGGGCTCTCATCTACAGTGATGATRTATGTCATTAACACTACAGCAGCAATCAATCCTTCCTAACTAGTTCACTTGATTACTTAAAGAAAAATGTTATCAAACAAGAGCAATGTTTACAACTAGATTAGTACCACCRATTTGAACATCAGAGACTTGGGACCTGCAATAGCATCTACATAACAGRACTAAGAGACAACTTTCAATTCCTGTTTGGGAAGAGGATTCCACTATTTCAGAATGGCAGATTTAATCAAAAGTAACTTTCAAGTCAGGACATATTCTATATGAAGGGTATTGCCCTAAAGTGAAGGCGTATCTACGTTTCCACACATTAGTGTTCTGAGATTGCTGATTTTTTTTCTTAATTACTTCTCAAGAGTAAGAGATTCTGAATCCATGTTTATTAGAACATAAAACATGCAGGACAACTGCAAAATCATGTTATGCAAACAATCTCGGAGGGAAAACAAACAAACAGACCCCCCAGAAACCAGGAATTAATTATTAAAAAACAATACAAAGAAAGAATTCCGGGGTCAGGCAGACTCCTCTCCCATTTCTTTCCATCACAAACATGGGCTCTCCTGAGGACCACGGGGATGACCCAGAAGAAAGTCCCAAACAGACTGTCTTGCACCTTACCAAGGCACTGTGTTGAGCAGCTGGTACATGCTGCCTAAGCATAGGACCCTTAGAGGGACATACCGTGCAGCCTGCCTTCGGGCTATGCAAGTGCTCCCTGGAGAGCTCCTGCAGGAACTCTTGCTCTTGCAGCTTCTTTTCAACATTATGCAGTCTCCTTGGCATGGCTTCTCTGTCTTTTTCCCTAGACTTCTCTTGGCAATGAGAAAATCAGTTTAGTTTATCATCTTTAAACTTCCATTTTCCTGAATGCATTTTGTAAATTCCACTGTCCCTCCTCAAGTCTCTCTAGAAGTCAAAAAGCAACACGCCTTTCTTCGTTCCTGTTTGTTGACTGGAAAAATTGTCAAGAATCATCAGTTATGTTGCCAAACATCTGATCAGTCTTCAGCTACAGAGCCAGAATTCTCCAAATRTGGCCTTCATAAACTTGTAGTATCTGAAATTAAACATAAGAAAATGGTTAACAGAGATCCTGAGATAATTTAACAAACTCTCTACATCAAAGAACTCAGTGCAAGAATCATCTCTTAGTTCATTCTGGAATTTCAAAGCCTTTCCGGAAGACACCTTGTGCTCAAGTTGTAAGTGATAAGGACATCATGATCTGTCAYGTTCATTTCTTTGGCAGAAGAGAAGCGAAAGCAGGGCAGGCACATACGATGCTTATATCAGTATATATGAGTGAGCAGTTTCCTCGATGGAGCCGAAGGACAGAAACTACACTACAGACATATAATGGATATTACTATGGACAGCAAAGTGCTTCAAGATAACTTGCATTTGACTGTTGTGATGCAAAGAAGTCCTGACAGAATGAGTGTGATGGGGGCCAAACTGGTGAGTTTGCTCTTGTTCTTCTCTCATAGCAAGACAAGAAGTGCATGTGAGTTGAAGAAAGGAAAGCAAATCCACACCAGCATCAAGGGAGTTCAGGATTCTACCTTCAGTGCCAGCGTGGGCACTCTGACAGCTTCAGTCTTAAAAAGTAAACAAACCCTTGATAAAGTAGTCCTGTGAATTTGGGTAAATTAGGGCTAAATTACTCTGTTTGCCACTGTGCTCTGAAATTTAATCTTCTGTGCCTTCAGGTTGTAGGYTGGTTTCTAATAATCATGGTTGTGCTAGAAAGTCAGCTTGAAATGCATTTGGAACTGTACGGATCTAACATCCTGTAATTCAACACATGAGCCAAAGCACAACTTGCCCATGGCTCTCTACTGCATGGGGTTTTGCAGCTTTGTAAAAGTAGTCATTGTAAAAAAGGGGCATGAAGTTGCCACTTCTGCTACAAGAACAGATYATATACATTCCTTGTCCATGAAAGACGGCGTCTACCCACTTTATGAATAAAATAGTGGCACATATATGAACCCAGCCACCACGCATGCAGACAAAGCCCCAAGTAGGAAAAACAAAACAAAACAGCAGCAGTAACATACCTTGTGAAGATTCCCTTATTTCCTGAGCTTCTCTCCTCCCAAACCCACTTGGCTGCTGTTTCTGGAGTTTCTGTCTCTATAAAGAGATCTGGATGCCCAGCACAGTCTCAGACATGTCCTGGTCTGTATTCAGATTCTGAGTCTGAATGGAAGTGTCCTTCTCTTCTCCCAAAAGAATATTTATGGGTACCCATCTTGGTGCTGATTCCAAGTGCCAAAAGTGAGGTAGGTTTTTCTTCCATGTCTGGAAGTTCTACTATCATCCCAGACATTGTTATATTGCATCTTCGAGTTCTTTATTCTCTCTTGGCACTGCCCCAGGAAACCACTGGTACATTGATGGACAAGATGCTCTTACACTCGGCTATGAGAGTCCACCAGACACTAATACCACCTCAATGTCCCGGATTTTCACACATGCTCAGTGTTACCTACATGAGGCCAGTTTGCAGGTATAATAATTTCTTCTGAGAAACAAGAACATCTTCAAAGAACATCTTGATAGATAGCCCAATCTGTATATAGAGAAGACTTCCAAAAAAGTATCACCTCAAGTCAATGGAACAGAAACTTGACCAGAGAAAGGCAGGGCAGATACTATGCCACGATTTGATGTCCATACTTGAGTTAGCCTTGTCCAGTGCAAGAATAATTCACACAAGACTGTGACCACTGCTAGCAGATGCTGGTGTAGTTCAGTACTTTCCTGGGAAGATGTCCTTACAGGAGCCTACATGCCAAAACTCTTAAGTGTGAAAATGAAGCAAATCAGTCATGGAACTGACCAGTACTGATGGGAGTGACAGCAAGTCATCTACCAATTTTCCAAAGGTTCTGGACAAGCAACAGCAGGGGACACATACCCAGTCACTCCCAATAGCAAAAGGGAAACAGAAATCTTTCAAATCTGCCATCAGAAAGCCAAGCATAAAATGYAGTTTGACAGCATACACTTTTCTGTCTAAACACTCATGAATGGGAGATATTTTGTTTGTACTCAAATACTATTCTTCAAGAGCAAAACTGAAAACTCCTTCAAAAATGAAAAATGAAATATACTCAGTGATGAAACGCTCAAAACTTTTTTGCCCAACAGGGACACTAAGAATGGTGGTGAAGCTAGAAAGCTTCCAGGCTAAAATGGCAGCCTGTGTTCGAAAGGCGGAGATGTGGTGTGACCTGTCACAGACCTCTCGAGAGTCCCGTGGAGTGGCAATGTTCCCCCCAAAACACACACACTCACTCCCCATCCCAGTGCTTCAGGAGTATCCCGGTCCCAGTGCTACCTGAGAAAAGTCAAGATGAAGAGCCAGAGCTCAGAAAATGCCCTTTCCTCTAAGYTCAGCTCAAGAAATTCAATATTGTTACTAATTTGCCTCATGGGAACATCTCAGAACACCGATAATTTTAAATGAAAATGTGATATTATTCTTTGCAATCTAAACCCCGAATAACCTCTACAATTCTTTAAAACAATCACACCATACATAAATCCAGCATAAAATATTTAAACAATGACACATGACTAAAATGAGATAACAGATTACGCAAGCATCAGAGAAAATCTTCCCATTCTAGCTCAAATCCTCAAGCAGTACTTTACACTATTAACTTGCTTTGCACTTTAATTTTAATGGATGAAAAGACAAATACACACAAGATCAAGTTAATTGGCTGAAATCACTGTTCTTAAGTAAATATAAAAATGGTTGAAAGAACATATTATAGCTTTTCAATCTGTGAGGACTGTTCAGTAATGGAAAAAAAAAAGCAACGGGATAACAGCAAGAGCTCATTATGACACATATACAGTATGCACATGTTTATAGAGTATAAATATTTGTAGTTGAGAGCATGATCATGGCTTATCTTCTGTTACTTCAGAATGGAACCAGTAAGTTAATGTAAATTGGAGGGATACTGCATAAAGTTGCTTAGATCTTTTGTGTATTCAGGAACTACAGGCTATTCTTCCTACAAATTTAATGTATTATGTATCCAGAAATGCAACAGAAAGAGAGTGAAGGAAGAATATAATTCTAGCAGTAATTTTATAAATGAAATTATTGTTAAAATATATTCACCTTTGCTACAAGATTTAAAATACCAACTCAAATCAGCAGCATGAATAATAACATCATTATATTGTTATTATATTGTTATCTTACTATGTATTTGTGTTATTTATACTTATTGTCATATTGCAACATTATTAAATAAATAATAAATGCATTCAAACTACCTCATGATACAAATGTCCATTTGCAAAATACTGTTCATAGAAAAAACATTTTAGTGAGCGCTGTAATAATAATCTCATAACCTAAAGTACAAGATCTAATTACCATCTACTTAATTAAAACTGATTTCTTACTATTGATTACTTAACTTTCTGATGTTCATCTATTCCAACTGCCCTAGGGAACGTTTTCAGATTCCCATCATTGTTATGACTTTATATATTAATTAAGCTATTTTGATTAGTTTGCCCTTTTAAAATTATCCTCAGTGCTACACAGCTGCTAAGTGACAAAGTCTTAGAGTTTAAACAGTGTATACAAGTTCAAACTTAAGTGGCTTTTCGTTTTTTCTACGTCCTTTCCGTCCTTTTCCTGTTCCCAAGAAAGGTCACACAGTACAACAGATGTACATAAAAGAAAAAGTTTTGCCAAAGTTGTCCATATTTTTCACAACTGTCCACACTGTGAGCTGCTTTTTGCCTATAACTCAGTTTTCCTGACTAAACAGACCTGAAACCTTAATTATACAACCCTCCACAGTCCTCAAAGTCTGTAGGTACAAGACAACCTTATGTGGATGATTGAGGTCTACCTATTTTAGAGCATTTAAACTCAAACGACATGAAAAATTAAGTGCAAATACCTAAGTGTTTTGAGAAGGAGATGTGGACARGTTTTGCTTAACTAAAGCCTAATTCAGCAACTCTGCAATAACATACCCTGTGAAACACTATACCTCAGTTACACATACCCAAGAGAACAGTTAGGAGAAAAATTAAAGCAACATCATCTCATTATACTAAAATGTTTAGAAAAGTTGTATATCACTTGTCACAGCCCTTATAGGTCTGAAATAACTTCTACATATTGAAAATTAAGAGGTAATAGAGGTTTTTTTTTTCCTTAGAATTATCATTTTAGAGCTTTTTTCATCTCCTGTAATTTGAGCTACTTTGGGGCTGCTAAGCTTTCAGTTAGTATCTGACCTGGAATACTCAAGTTAATTTTACAGGCTTTACTATTTATTATGCAACCTAAATCATTCAAAATCACAGCTCACTCAAAAAATATCATTCCCTCCTGCCCCCATTTATGCACTGCAGTATCAGGTACAGTATGTAAAAAACATTTTACTGAAGAGACTATAAAGAAAAAACGAACAGCAAACATACCCAGAATCTCACCTAACCTATTTCTTTCTATTCCTTTATTTTTAGCCTAACTTGAAATTTCCAACATAAATGCTTACATAAGAAAACAGAGGATGTGACAACACAAACAATTCTACTTACTTGAAAAGCATTTAAGAAAAACCTCAAAAATACTGCAAATGGCAGGACTGCAGCACCAGCCCCCACCCTGCCCCCTCAATACACAGCTAGACAAAGTGTTAAAATCCCCTCAGAAACACCTTGAAATACTGCTGATTTCTCGTTCACATAACACCCAGGCAGTGAAAAAGCCAACTCAGTCTCAGGCAATACCAGCTTACCTGTTTAAGTGCTTTCTTTGTGTGCTGCTGGAAGGAAGATACTAGCTTGCTTTGCACGGATGCATTAGTAAGGCTTGAATCACGACTGGAAGACATTTCTTCAGATGTCTGCTTTGGGCAAACTTTATAAAAAGAAAAAAAACAACACTGTTATGGGGTTATCTTTCCTATACATCTTGGAGAGTCCTGAAGAATAGGAAAAAAAGAAAAAAAAAAAAAGCCAGCACCTGGAAAACAAGAAGCCAGCTACAAAATTCAGCTAATCCTGAGATCCAAATGAACTGAGAATGTTCTAAATAAATGGATTGCTTCACGAATATTTATACCTCATCATACCCTTTCTGTGCATTTCTGGAGGCCCTGCATATTTTGCCTTTCAGGTCCTGCAAGGTAACTGAAATAGTTTATCTGTGGTTTTCCCACAAATGCTAGACAAAAATTACCGTTCTCCCCAAGACATTTTTAATGCATTATCGTGTCTCTAAAGGTGTAGTTATATAAGAGACACTGATGACCTATGTTGTACAAATATTTATAAATATGTAACTTCATAACAAATTGTCATGGCTTCTTTGGAGCCAGACTAATCTATTTTATAAGCACCTATTGTTAAAACTAAGAACACACACTCTCCTGTTTAACTCGTGGACTGGAATAGCCTGCAAAGAGGAATCCTGGTCTCTCAGGCAATACACACTGCTATTTGTCAGCCTTTTTAATAATACATGTTTTAATGAATAAATACTACRGTATTTACTTTAAATAGCTTTTTGAATACATGCTGTCTGAGACACTGAAGAAGTCTCTTGGTGAAAAATAAAAGAAAATATGATTAATTGCTTTTAAAAATCCAGATGTATTTAATGGATATGAAAACTATGAAAATAGCTGCAGGATCCTGTTAATCTTGGCAGTCAGCAAACTTGACTCAAAACACTGTAAAAGATGGTAAAAATCCTTTCTAACCTTTAAAGCCTTTCATTACTATTGTTCCTATTGGTGATTAAAGACAGGCAACCTAAAAAAGCATTAACTTGGATCCCAAAATTGTGCAGTTTTCTCCCATTCTCCTCTGCTGATGCAATTCAAGACTGTCTTCCAGTACGTGGCTTGAAGCTGCTTTGCATGTTGACACACTTTCCTTATAATGCTATGCAACCGTATGTGGTTTTCCAAGATTTGCCATAGTTAACAAATCTAATTCAAAGCAGTCTGAAGAACCTCAAAGCAAGCTGCACAGACATGTGCCAGGAATAATTTGAGTTCCTTGTTTCTGTTTGCCTGATTTTCTCCTCCCATCCTTCAATCRGATGAGCAGACACCTGAAGTCACATTCTATACTCTTCTGTTTTCAGCAGTGCCTCATAGAATAAATATTTCAACAGCTTTTTCTTTGTATTTGTGAGACAATTTAACTGTCAGTAATTAAAGGGTTGCAGAAAATGCACATGGCAACATATTAAATATTTGTTTCCTTATAGCAAGGATAAATCATGAATATCTACTTCAGMATATACTTTTTTATGACAATGGCACTGTGTCAACATCATTTTCATATTAGATTATGAATTTTCATCAGTAGATAAGACAAAATCAGTTTTGTCACACGATTTATAAACAATATTAGCCACTTYGGTGCCTTATATTTGAGGAGCTTCTTTGCTTACAGTATCACCTGGTTTTGGAACAATCTTTTCCACCTGATGAGAAAAACTTAATATCAAAAAAGACAGCATAAATGAGTAGTAGAGTGTCACCAGAAAACAAACTATCTATTTTATGTATTCTAAATCTCTGCAATAGCTAAGCTCCCGTTATCGAAAACACCTACACTAAAATAAAAATCCGTCATGCCAAATTACCCAGCTTCTGCTTTGTCTCTTCTTTTAAAGACAGTTCGTTTGCTCGTTTGTTTGTTTTTACTATGTTTTCTGGCAAAGTCKGAGAATTAAAGAACTGAAGGAGAAAGCAGAACTACTGTGAGCACACAAAGGCCAAAGCTGAGGAGACTGGAACAGGACCCATGTAACAATGGCTGAAGAATGCAATCTAGTACAGAGTTATCTGTCCTCCCACTAGAACACGACCCGTTATGAAAAATGTGTTTCTGCTCTCCAGGGTGACTGGGACTCCTACTGCCTTCTTATTCAAATGGACAATTCTGATTTTCSTGGCTCTGTTTTAAGACATTACCCAAGGGATCCCCTATTCACTTTGGTGCTCGATTTTGTCATTGAGGTATGACTAAACCAACTGGCAGTRCTCAACACTGCCAAGTGTCAGAAATAAAGAAAGTTCTACATTAATTTTGTGCTTGCATCCATTTTTACTTCAATAATAACCTCTTAAATTTAAAAGTGAAGTTATGACATGTTCCAGGCCATACAGATTCTTTTGTTCTTCAATACTAAATAGAAATATTATTATCAATGTTTTTGTTTCTTCTTTGTTTCATAAAAAAAAGGCAAAGAAGTTAAACCAAGGAAAAGGGATCACTCTAATTGGTGAAGTTGCTGGAACTAAACCCTGCTGAAGTGATAAAGTAGCTTTCCATAATGTAAACTCTTCTGCAACTACTGAAGGAGGAATTCACTGTAAACTGCCTTGAATTGCAGTTTAGTGTAATTCAAAAAAAAGTTTCTTTGGAGCTTTGAAAAGAAACAGCAACTGGAGGACAAAAAATCTTGCCCTTCCTGTAGTCTATTATTAAAGAAACAGCTATATGAGGCTGAAATCTACGGCTTAGAAATTCTAAAGGACATAGTTGTTAGACTGTAAATAGACTATAAATAATTACTATAAATAATACTTGCTTTATTAAATATTTTATTCATAATAAATATCTTCCTTCATACATCTTGTAGCTCCAAATACTGGCATTTCCATGTTTCAATCAAATTTCTATCTCARTCTCAAGTATGAACCAAACCATCTAATAAATATGATATACCAGTAACTGTTTTTCAACAATATTGGCTATAAAATTAAAAATCTGTATACATTATGCTAATTTTAATAATAGCCTAAGAGCATTAACAGGCTATTCTCTTGTTAGCAAAAATGCCAAAATTGATATACAGGCTTTATTTAGTGACAAATAAAAATGTTTATTGTTTACAAAACAATATAAATAAACATTTCTTCATGAAATTAAATACAAATTCAAAATAATGAATTTATGTCTTAAAGCATGTTTTTACTTAGTTATTTAAAACAGTTTCTCAAACCAAACTCTCACTATTCTAAAGGGACTGTGACTATAGAAAATTTTATTTATTTATTTATTCATTCATTTATATGTATAGAGTACAACTGCCTTTCTCTGAACAAGGCAGAAGTGGAATACGGAAAAATATAACAGAAAAATGTGTCAGTATTAGAAGGGAACATTGATGGTCCTCTTGGAAAAAAAAGAACTACGGACTTTACAATGTTTTTCATTCTAGTGTGAAAAACAAAGCAAATTCAAGAAGAGCTAATGGTCATGGTGCATATACACAACTTTGGAAAGCTGAAACCACTTTGTTTATGAGCAGTGAAGATGCATGAATATTATAAGATTCTTGTCCTCTAGAAAAACTTTAATGAGAAAAGACTGTGAAAAAATGAACTGAATGCTGGGGAGGAAAAGAAGAAAGAATGCAACAGATTAAGGAAAAATATTTGAGTAACAGATAAGAGGCTTCACCATTATTGCCATCGTAGAAAAAGAAAACGAGAGCAATATTAAGCTTACAGGGAGCAATTCCATTTAGTGGAGAACAATTAGCACCATTTTTTAAATCAGCTCTTCCAAAGGCCAGGACACAGTGAAGGAATACAGCAAAAGGCACCTATTAAACCATAAAGCGCTGGGTTATGAGCTAGAAGCGCAGCTGGGTTTCTGAAGATAAGACTCCTTAGTGAGTTTTTAGAGAGCGTAAAAGAAGCACATTAAAAATGTCTTTGCCAATCTCCTCAAAAACAAACAAACTAGGAAACAAACAAATAATAAAAACATAATTTTCTCGTCACTTTTTCCAAGATCAGTATTGGTAATTTTGCAGAAGTCTGCAAAAGTGTCTTTTAATTTTGAATTTTATAGGATATCTCACAAATTTTATGAGTTTTTACATTAACCTCCCTTAAAAAGAAATTACAATACCCACACAAAATATACTAGAATGTATGTTTCTTCAAAGAAATAATTTTTGCAGGAATACAACTTAAAATTACTCTGTCTCATTGCCACTGAAAGTTATTAGGAATAATTATGAACAGATTTATGTAACTAGATAGACAGAAAAGCTCCTGGAGTGCTCTAAGGGGATTATTTTCCCCAAATAAATAACACAATTAATTCATTTCAGCCAAACCATACTGATTTAAACTCAAATCAGTAAAATCAACAGCAGTTGACTTTCTTCTTTGTTAAAGAAACCACAGCAGAAGTGAAGGATTATTTACCAATGGCCACATTACAAAACACAAATTAATATTGCTGTCATATGCTAAACACTATAGTCTATCTCAAGTATAAAATCCATGCACACTTGAGGAATGAAACTACACAGAGAACTGCCCTAGGAAAACATATACACAAAATCTCTTTAAAACATCTACAAAATTCAGTATTTTCTTTGGGTGACACCAATCTATACTTGTATTGACATAAATGGTCACTGTTTGCCAATATAGATGTATTAAGTAATTTACTCTAACCATTTTTTGATCTCTAGAGTCCACGATACAAATTCTGAACAATTCAGAGTGCGGCTTTTGCCATCAGCTTTCAAAACCAAAAACCAACCTGAGAGGTAGTTAATTGTACAGGTTCACCAATTATGCAAATAACAGATGCATAYACCAAGGGCAACATTGTAACTGTGATATTCTTCTTGAAAGCAAATACTAACATTTTGAAATTATGAGTAATATTCAATTGTATTTTGGGGAAAAAGACGTTACAAATCTATCATCAGGATGGTAACTCAGAATCACACTATTATTCTGTCTCTTTTCAAGCCCAAACATTTGGTGAATGCCTGAAAACTGTGATTCTTTATGCCAAAGGAAGTCAACATTTTATACTAAAAACACAGTCTATCATCACTAAGCCACCTATTCATTAGGGCCCAATAACTYTATTAAACAGCAAAAAATAGCAGATGAGAAGGATCTCTCCCTGGAACGCCACAGTATCTCCTCATTCTTATGACTCCCCTTCACAACAATGAAACAAACAGAAGTTCAACTCAACCCTAGATACAATACTTTTATTTTATAGATATTTGTGGAGAGATGAAAGAAARAAAGAAAAAAACTGAAAAACTGAACCTCTTGTGTCAGCCAGGGCTCACTATATTCTCACAACTCTTTCTTAAAACACCTGCTTTTGCTTATGAAGACCCAACCATGCATACCAATGTTGCCATCTACACCAGACATATTCAGCAGAAACATCTAGTACCTTTCCCAAGAAACAGTGTGCTAAGCACGACAGGTTTCCCTAAATTGCCAGAAATTCCATTTGTTCAAAGGAAGTAGATAGCAAAATGTAGATTCAGCTTTCAAGCAAGGGTAAATATTCATTCCTCACTACAGGACTTAGCTGAGTGGCTTATTAGTCCCAAAAGCACAAGGTGTTCAAAAGCCTAGCAGTTAYAAACACAAAATTTCAGGATTCAGCRTGACTCTGATCCTCTGTCCTCCAGCATTATGTATACCACTTCTAAGAAAACTGTGTAAGAAATKAATTTGGCCCTTTCATTTTCACAATTGAAGAACTTCCAGTTTTAGGAAGTACTGGGAACTACAACATCTCAAGGAGAAACTAGATTCCTCCCATTTGGGCAAACTTCAGGACTGTGTTTGGATTGGGACGGGGATAGAAGGCACACAGCAGTGGGAGTTGCTGCCTAGTAGTGAATAGTAGTGTAGTGGGAGGACAATTTTTAATCAACTGCTCTCTGTGACTCTGTGACCGGTTTCAGAAACCCTGGGGACTGGTGTTTTGGACAACAGAATATTCAATTGATGAGCAAAAGGATTTATAGTCATTGTTTTCCCAGACAACAGTAATGGGGATTTTAATACTTTTCTTACTGTCTCCATCTTTACATACTACCTCTGTTTTTTAGGTGGAATGGAATTTATAAAAAAATATGAAAGACTGTTACAGAGTTTCTGTTGAAATCCTATTCTGCACAAGGTTAACTCTAAGTTAACCTTGAAGAGGTTCCTTAACATAGCTTGGGAAGAAGGTGAGGAAAGACAGATTTCCATACAGCATCTCTAAAATCCTAAGGTATGGGCATTCCAGTTATCAGTTTAGTAATGGCAGTGTTAACTGCTTTCAACAAGACAACTGTTTGACTCGTGTTTTGCCAACACTTACATACTGTGAGGAATTTTTACATTATATATATAACTGTGATAATTTCTATTGAATTTGCTAACAAAATTGTTCCRTTATGCCTTCTGGTGAATAATGTAATTCTTCTCCCTTTGAATGTCAGCTTGTACTTTTTACTCAGAAGTCCTAAGACGCTCATCCAAGGACCCAGACAGGGTGGCTCTTGCTGAAAATCATCTGTTACAGCCTCATCCTCTGCTTCCTGCTAACTTAAAAGCAATACTTTTTAAATCCTTGCTGAACAATGTCTCTTGACATTTAATCCCTCCATCGGAACWGGAACTTTCAGAGTCTACCACATAAAAATGCAATCAATGAAGCAATTAAGAATACAGCATGCAAACAATGTCCATCTTTATGTGCATCACAGAATTTAAGGCTGAGAGGAAGCATCCTAAACTACTGACCTTTTCTAAGGCACAGACCAGAGAGGAAAAACAGAGAGGTTCTGCACTAAACGTTGTCTTTAGACTGGACAAYACTTTCTTAGGGGGTGGGAAAAAGTTTTAATCTGAAAAATTAACTAGATAAGAACTACTGATATATTTGGTTGGCTAGACCAAATATTTCCTATAGAAATATCTTTTCTCAAGTATTTATGAACTGATCAGGCCATCTCCTTATCTATGGGAAACTAGAAAGGATCTCTCAAATTTCTCAGAACAAGGAAGGTCTCTGTTCAGCTAGGAGATCTTGTATCTCTTTTCTAAATCCTTAACTGTTTTTTTAAAAATTCTTTTTTACAGTTCTAATGAATGCAATACACTCACAATCATTTAATTAATGCTATGCCCAAAGGAAATACTGTGTTATATTCCTAAATCAATATTACCAGAGTTACAGTCCAAGAACTGCACTGAACTAATTAGTGAAAGCATCTCATTCATGTTCAATCCACTTTCCACTGTGATCCTTAAGTGCTTTTCAGATTTACTGATTTACTGAAGATATATCTTCACTGCACATATGATCTATTTTCTTTACTTTAAATTGTAATTAAATTTTTGCTGTCCAAATGTAATCATTTACCAGGGCAATCAAGAGAGGTCTGAACATTATTATTTACTGCTTCATCAATACATTTAATCAGGATGRATTTTTATATTTTTTGAAAAGTACTGAAAAAGACACTGAAAGAAAATCACATCCCTCAAGAGAACAGCAGAAATACCTACTTTAGATGATTATTCCTACTCATTTGTAGATCTAATAGTTTGTAGCTTTTAATCCACTTAAAACTGGCTGCATTGACTGGGCATGGTGCTATTTTTAAGCTAAGTATTAATACACTGCAAAGCAGATGCCTTACAGAATTCTAAACATACATCGACACTGACCTTTATCAACCAAACTTTTAGTTTCAAGAAAAGCTATTATCAAACAYGTTTGATAAAACCATATTCTGCATCAGATGACAGATGCAAGATATGTCATCTTCAATTCTGTACTGACCATAGTAAGCATTTGCCTTTATGTGATATAAACAGTATTCTTATCTCATTTACTCTTTTAAAATACATGAATTGCATTATTGCTTACATATATTATATATATGTAAATACCTTATTTCTTATTTGCATAAATATTATAGTTTTCCAAGATTTGTTAAAGATACACRGGAATACTCGAAGCTTTAAAAAAAGTCTTAAGTGTAAATTATGCTCCATCCCCATTATATAAAAATGTTAAATTCTAGCAGCTGCCCTTTTATATTCCCATAACTGCTGGAATATTTTTTTAATTACTGTAAAGTGAAAAAGTAGTCTGCAACCTCCTTCAAAACAAACCCCATCAATTAGACACTTCTGGCATTTTGGCATTCTTATTAACATCCTACTATTTGTAAATAATTGCCRTGCTTTTGCTATGCTTTTAGTTTATTTAGTGACTTAAGCTTCCCCTTTCTATCTATCAGTGCATTTGCAGTGCTTTTCACTGCTGGATTCTTTCTCTGACTCAAGTGGTTTACACCAACGAATTTTTCTTGGGTAACTGCTGAACGTGTATATTTATATATATATATATATACACACGTATAATGAGTCATGCATGCAGCATATACTACATAAATATAAAAACACTATTTGTTCATAGTCTAACTCAAAACCATAATATATAGAAGAAAATGAAGCAGAGCCATTTAATAATTCATGACTTTTCCGTTTCCATTGGACTTCATATTCTTCACCACTAGATTTAAAACAATTTATCATAGATAATTCTGTTACTAATATCACTAAGTATTTTGTCATTTTTGAACATCGCTGGAGAGCCACACTGCAGTGTCAGTCTCATACAGCTACAGCACAGAAGTTAAGTCAGTCACTCAAGATCAAAAAGGAAGCCTGTAGCACAACACAGATCAGAACTGGGTCTTTCCATGTCCTAGTTATAAATAGGCCATTCTCTCACAATGCACAAAGTGATCCAAAGCAGTACACTGCAGTTCAGTAGTAGGGCAGGTTCCAAGAGAGTAGGCACAACACAAGAACAGCTCAAGGAAAGGTTTATTTCAGGAGTACCCAGCCCTGGAAAGTTTGATTGTTGTATAAAGCAGCCACTTTACAAACAGTATAGTAGTGTATTCCTGGCAATTTAGGTGGCTAAAGCACAGCATTTTCTTTATGTATAATTATTAACTCTCAAAAACAAAAACGTCTGATTTCTAAGGTTATCATTTGTTATTTGCTTGAAATATATCATTTTGTCATTGTTTCAGAGAAAAAGAATACACATGCTTTGATACTTTAGCATGTCTTTATACTGACAGGGCAGCCGGGAGAATCTGTGCCTGAAACAAAGAAATGCAAATCTCTGTTCTATGCCCAGAACAGTACTCACAGACCCACTGACATCACTGAGCCATTATTAACATCTGTTCAACCTGTGCAAGTTTGTAGACCAGTAAGGCATCTTAGTAAATTGTGAGGCCTGGAACAACATGAGCTAAACTACTATCTAGTCAAAACAGTCCCAATATTAGTACTTCACAGTCTTTTACAAAACTAAGTCAAATAAGAATACTTGATGACCCAGATTTCTTTACAAGGCCCAAACAGGTTAGGAGTAATTCAAATATATTTTCACTGAGTGCCAAGCATTACTTATACAATTTAAAAATCACACCATGAAAATGTTGGGTAAACAATACTTCTTCTCCCGCCCCAGTATAACCTTTGATGTTGAAATAACACCTACCACCATTCTCATCTCCATTATTATTGTTTGTCTCGGCCATTTCAGTGCCATCTAACTCAGATTCACATCCTAAATCCAATGTTCCATCAGTGGGGCATGGTGATTCTTCTTTCTACAGTTAAAAAAGAAAAAGAAAACTAAAATGAAAATGAAAAAAAAAATCAATCATGATCCTGGTGCATCTTCAAAAATAGATTTCAAAAACAGAATAAAACAAAATACACTTATAAAATAACTACTTTAGAGGAATATGTTAAAACAGACCTTTAAGCAAGACAATTTGCAAATGAAAAACAGTAAAGCTATTTTGCGAAGTCATAATATACTCTTTATTTGAAAACTGTCAAATAAAATGAAAATTCTTTCACCTTTTTTTTTTCCCTTTAATAACAGAAACAGGTTTGTTTGGCTGTTAAAAATGCTAGTCTTCCAGCTGAGTGTCCAGAGTGCTGCAGCAAAACACAGATCCTTTAATGTTTCTCTTTGCCCTTGCCTGTTTCCTGAATTCAAATAGCTAAAGCAACCTGGAGCCCACAAGCAYGGGAGTGATTGTGAATACCTGGATTCGTGCCAAGAATATCTCCAGATTTAAAGGAAAACAACAGCATTTGTTTTAGTAAATTAGAAAATGGAGCTCCTGTAACCCATTAATTCAATCACAAATGTAAAATTTGTAGTTAACGGGAACAGGCAAATGCATACGGTTTTTATTGTTTCTAACCCATACATGTAATTTGTCAGTCATGAATTTCAAAAGATCCTTCCCCCCACAGCAAAAATTTTAATTGATTCCATTAGACTGCCAAACATATAATCTCTCTTTATCATTCTCACCTCTGCTTCACAATCCCCCATTCCTATTATGAAGCCATTCTAGTTTGATTTTATATATATTTAGAACAATTTTCTTTTCGTCCATAAGAAAATACCATATATACCATATATAAAAGAAATAGAAGAAATAGTACTCAGTCAAGAGTCTCTCAGTGCAATTATATTCCCAGTCAAAAATAATAATGCAATCTGTAAATTAAAAGTCGATTTATATTAGACTTGCAAATAATTGCAAATAATTTTCTACCATGCAAAAATCAAACATTAATACAATTACTTAATGAGAGAGTCAGCGATCCTCTTGAGCTTACTGCTCATAAAACAAAGGCCTTTCTGTTAACAACTCTGAAAAAAACAGCACTTTAGCTGAGCTGCAACATGTTTCTTATACCAAATGCCAAATTCAAGAACATGTATATGCTTTCTAAGATAAAACACTCAGTGTTTAYTTTCATTATAAATCCTTTTATAAGACATCTGAAAGCAGTTAGAAGGACTATCAGGTCATTTCCTCTCCAAAGAATCTAATCTGTTTACCTTTATATCTATTGAGACATTCATAAAGTGGATTAATAGCTCTGTGTATTTTCTATACACAAAAATTTGAACTTACTTTGAGAGCATAGAGTCCTGACTTCCCAGGGATTTTGAAGAATGTTCCATCACCTACACGAGTGTTAGTATGAAGCATTGCATTCAGGCAAGCTAATGGAGAGGTTCCACTGAAAAATAAAATTGTGCAAAAATAAAGCAGTCCAAGATTGAGTGCCTCTTGTAAAACTATTCCCTTGGTCTGTTTTTTTAAGTCATACTAGCCTGGCTTTTTTTTTTTTTTTTTTTTTTTTTAATTCTCTCAACCCTGAAAACATCTACATTACAATAACAGGCCAGTTTCAAACTTAATCATATGCATCTGTCCTCTAGGCTCGAGGCTAAAAGTCTGTGAATTACAATTATGCTTTTCTTCGTACAGCAACCAGCTCCGCTTTCTGAGAGAAGAAAAGTCCAAATATTTTTGTGAAATTACTTCRCAAACAACACCATGAAGCCTCATTTTTAAAATGTTATAGACAACGTGGCTGCTGTACTTGAATGATCAAAACAGTACCAAATTCAAGGGCAGCTGCATCCCATAGGATGAAAGGCAACAAAAGAACAATAAAGAGCCCAGGAAGAACACATTTAAAATTAAGAGCGCTATATAGTTAAACCTCCTCCTAACACGGCCAGCATGCATTACTGCATTACACAAGTACATTTATATCTTCTGTGAATCACTATGCTTTCTACTTAGAATTGTTTGAGAGATTAAGAGGTTAACCCATTCAAGGTAGCAACTGAATGTAATACCGTCGTGGAATGCGTGTAAAGAGACTATTTAAAAAGAAACTCAACAGGACCAATAGTATTTTTAATCTCTAATATATGCATGTATACAGCAGAAAAAGCAGCAAATGTTTTGATCCTAGATGAACCTGTATCATTCTGAAAAGTTTATCTTAGAAAAGCTGGGAAAGGATTTATTCACAAAACTGTCACATTTGAATTTAATTTACAGATGAAACTTAACTACAATTTAACTACAATATTTATAGATTTATAGGTAACATCTTCCTCCCAGCACACACCTCTTTACTGACTGATGTACACAGTGTACTCTGGGACTGAACCTGAAACTGCTTCTTCCCTGGGGGGTTCAGCCTGCGAACACGCGTATCTTTGACCAAGTGGAATTTCTTTCTGTGGCTAAGTGGAACAAAGCCTGTGCATTAAATGAAGTGTATAGCTGAGAATTTCAGGATTAATTACATCTCCAACTATAAACCAGGATCAGGGCTTTAGAAGTCCCTCAGTCACTACTGCTCCTTATTATGCAATATTAAAATATATATATAGGAGTAATAATTCAGACATCTCTCATAACACAACAGGCAGTCCTTGAAAATTGTATGACTGATTTTTACTTTAAATAAAACTAGATCCAAATTGTCACCTTCCATAAGAAGACATTTTCTGCTGAGCTCAAGAGCTCCATTACAACAGAATTTGTTCTATAATGCACATATATTAATTTAATGGCAAGATGGATATTGTGATAATTGTTCTTCCAGTAAAAATTAAACAGCTATAAAATGTCTTCAGGACAGGAAATCCTGTCCAATATAATTTATTTACTATCGGTCACCTAATGTATCACATTACTACAATATCTACTTCCATATTGACTTTCAGCTTATGAACTCATTCTTCATTCAAAATCAAAGACTGTAAAAAATATGCAGCTTGTTGACCACATAACAAATCAAACAGAAATCTACTTTATGAGTATTCCAAATATGATCACTCAGAATGAAATTTCTGAAGCGTTTTTGTTGTTTATTTTTTCCGTGCAAATAAAATTAATTCTACATCTGGTTTTGATATAATACCATATCAGAATACAAAACTAAGTATGGTAGAAATACAGAATACTGCTAGCAGTAGCATAGAGGATGTTAAGAAATTTCTTTTAAGTTGAATTTAACAATTACTTAAAACATTTTTTGAATAAGGAGTATACTTCTATTTATATATTTTCTCCTTATTGTATAGTTTTTGCCAGTGGAAGGTACAAGGCATTTAACAGAGCAATTCTAGTTGCATAATTCCTTCCATACGGTGACATACATAATGTGAAGCAATTTAGCATCTCACCCTCCTGTTTTTTTTTAGTGAAACACTATCACAGATTAAGACTTCTTCGGCAAGACAGAAGGAACTTGCTGACTTTACAATGGAAGACAAGCTCAATACACGAAAAGACATAAAAGAGAACTACTTGTGCATCTACGCAATGGTTTGCATCATTCTCTCATCCTTGTCCAGAAATTCAGGACTCCACACTTATTTTTAGATGTCATTAAGCAATTAAAATGATACAAGATGAATGAACTCAAAATACAGGATCTGGCAATATCCCACGACCACTACCGGGCTCACAGCAGGTATCTTAATCTTCAAACTGTAGCCAACTGGCAAGTGGACAATAGAAATTACTCTCTGACTTGCAACGAAATCCGTATTAGCTACCAAGCCAAGCCAAGAAGCACTTTAACTTCTGTAATGCTTGTTGCATACAGATATCAGCAATTCCTAAATAATTTGAGCTGTTAGCAAAGTATCATATCCTCCCTTCCTAAAAACTGGGTTTGGGTATAATGAGTGCAAAATAAAACACACCTTCTTAACTGCAGCTGCAAATGAAATCATGATCTGGACAGTGTGGAGTTTGACTGAGTTGAGTTAGCAGCTCAAGCTGAAATTCAGTGGTGTCCTTTATCACCCATGTCAAACAGCCTTCACATGCAGAACTTTTATACTATTTATCATCTTCTGGGTGATGTGGCTCTCGGCTATCAAAGTTTTCTAAAAACCATACATGGGAAAAATTTTCCATAGCAACATACTCTTAACATCGATAACTTTCTGATGGAAACACATACACACAAATACACTCAAGTACTTTACCCACCCTTGCATCAACAAGATAAAAAAAAAAAAGTTACTTACTTTCTATATTGATGATATGGAGTTGCGACAACCACCAACATGGGAGAGAGAAATAATTTCAGATTAGCATTCCAAAATAAAAGTTGGCAATTCAATTTCATCATCTAAAAGGCATGAGGTATTTCAGGGCTTTGCATGTGCTCTTCACTAGAATTACTGTAAATTAGTAATACTCAACGCCTCCTTCCGAGTATAATCACAATTCTTCTCTGTATCATAAAAGCAAGCTTCTCACCCCAGTTCCCCCGTCAAAAACATCTCCCCTATTTTGTGATTCTGGGCTCCCTCTACTGGTCACGCAGCTGGAGTTACTGAAACCAAACCCCTAGGCTTGCACTACCTCCACACACAAAGCCCTGGAAAAACAGGCACGGGAAGTGAAGATTTCAGTCGCTCTCTCCTTTGCCTATGCCCCTCCCACCATGCCTACCCAAAATACCTATAAAAATCCGTTATAATATTATTTATTTTTGTATTTAAATATTCACAAACACTTTTTTTTAAGGAAAGAAATGGAAAACTTCTATGGTTACATTTAAATTCTAACGGTCTTTGCTATACCGCTTGCCAAGGAAGAATGATTATCTTGGCAAACACCAATGTTTTAAATATGGAAAATAAATCGACTAAAGCCAACCCGCCCAGACAATAGCGGGTGGCAGACGGGGAAAGTTTCCTAGCGCTCCCTGGACAAACGGCCTCAGCGCCTGGAGCAGGCGCTGCCGGGGKCACTGGCAGGAAGGTGGCCCCCAGCGCGCCCCGGAGCCCCTTCCAGAAACCACGAGGGTTCCCGTTACTTGGGCACAGGGCAATGGCTCCTGTAACAGGAGCACTTTGCTGTCGTAAATGTAATTACTGTTTATTCCTTTGAAACCATCCGCTCGTTTTCTGCAGATCCATAAATAGCCACAAGAGAAGAACAATTTTCACTCAGTGGTGGGAACAAAGCAAAACCAACAGGCTTCAAAACTAATTTCTAGGCCTGATATGAAGTCACATATAATCAAATATGCCTATAATGCATGTAGGTTAGGTCCATCTGGGCAGGATTGCAAGCCCTCTGGAAGATGTGATGTAAAATCAGAAGTATTTTGATGAACTGGAGCAAGARTCTCAAATTGACAAGATGAAATTCAGCCAAAAGAAATGCAAATTGCTCTATGGTGGAATGTGAAATCAAATGCTGAAAACRCTTTTTTTTCACAGGAAGACATTGTTGCAGGGCTAGACATAGACACAATGACATGGATTAGAAGGCAACTGCACCACAAATTGTATTACTAGAATGTGTCATTCAGACGTCCTCTGTGTGACTTGAGATGTAAATACTCTATTACATTTACTGCTAGCAGTTAGCTATCAAATTCTGGAGCCTATTTAAGGGACATAGACAAAAATTAGAAAGAACTCTATGAATGGTAACAGATGCAGAAAAGTTAGAAAGAAAGGCTGCTGCAAACAGATTTGCATCGTCCAGAATACAGTGTAAAAGAAGGCATAGTTATAATCTTTCCAAAAAATTTAAAAGCCAGTTGCAAGTTGCAATGGAAATAAATGTTCTTTAGGACCACTTGGAAAAGCATGTCCAGAGAGACACTAAAAGTGTGAATGTAGCTGTTGCTGTTTTGAATGACACCAGAACAGGACCGTGGAGCTACAAAAGGACCTTCAGCAGAAGAGCAGATAGATATCTGTCCTGGCTGACACATACATTGAAACCTACCCCGGTGTTCGTACTGAAGGATCTCTTGAGAGTATGTCCAGCACTATATCCTAGGACTCTCTATCTCTGTATTAAATCAAAATTTTGTTTAAGCAAGATTTTAACCATATACCCTACATATATATTTTTCCAATATATTCAATAGCCTAAAGTGTTGACGAATTGACTACATGTCTAGGTGTGCTCTGCTTGCTCAGGTATCTCACAAAGCAATATACGGTGCTGGAAGCCCAGGGTGATGGACCCAAAGAAGAAACATTGCCACCGTCTTCAAGGAGTTGTGCCTGTGGATTGCAATCACATCCCCTCACAACACCAAAACTTGCCTTAAATACCTGTAGGCATGATCCTGCTTGGCAGTGACATGGAACCCCTGAGCAACCTAGTAGCACATGCCAAGATAATCGTCCTGTCTGTCAAGAACATAGGAAAGGGGCAGTGGCTGTTCTAGAGCCTCCCTTCCACCGTGCTGTGCTTGACTAAGGGAGAACCAGGTCCCATGAACAGAAAAGTGAATCCTCCTACCACCGTATTTAAACATATTGTGCTGTGTTTAAATGTTACAGGCACAGGATCAGCCCCTTGGAAAGATGAAAGTAGAGAGCACCAAAAAAAACGGGCTGAGAATGATTTTGATTAGTGCAGGTTTTCTGGTCAACTATCTACAAACATAAAAACCTCAAGGCTAGTCTAAATAAATCAAATCAGATGATGCTGAAATCTTGCCCTCATTTCACTGCCTGGATATTTTGTAGATCACTGGGYGTGGAGACCATAAGCAGAATATTTTCTTATACAATGTTAACTGTAGAGCAGGTGTGCCACATAAAATTTCATTCAGATTTATCCTCTTTCAATAGACTGCAAAACCATAGACTAAACAATTTAAACAAAACTAAACCAATTTAAATCATCAAATAGACAATTTGATTTGAAAAAAATCAATTTAAATCTTCCTTTCAAATTTTTTCAATTTCTTTTTCTATTGAAATATTATTTTTTTATTGCTTGAAAAGATTAAAATACTTCAATCAGCAACTAAATCAAGCTTTACACACCATTTAATATTACTTTTTGCTAATTAGGAGATCAGACTATATATGTAGCAGTTTTCTAACAACTTACAGAAAGTTTTCTAAACCCAAGTTGAAAATCCCACGACATATTATTTCCCAGATGATTACAAGAGCTTGTACAAGTATTTTTGTTGTGCTACTTTGAAAAGAAACTTGCAATTGACTAAAAAAGTCTTTTAAGCACTGAATGAAAATATACAGAATTAGTTGGATATAAAAAGAAAAAGGAAGACTTTTCAAAACACTACATACCCAACAATCTATAAAACACTGAGAGCATTATCTGTAGTTACAGAACTCACTACTATTTAAACGCAGGTCAGTGGAGCTGTAGGACTGGTAGACTCAGCCCTTCACACAAAGTTGGTATTCATAATTTGGAACAAGAAAAGCATTTTTTCTTTTTGAACTTCCAATCAGCTTCTGAATATTAAAGTAACTACTAATTTGCACTACAGAAAATACTCTTGATACTCAGTAGCTGTGACTGTCAAAACTAGTGAAGTTCTAAAGTCTTAACCACACAATTCACTTACACAGCAGCTTGCTCAGGTTTTATAGGAAGTAAAGTGCATACTGATAGAAAACCATGCATAGAGATTGAATAAATTATGTTTTCACTTAGGAAGTGCCCTAAGCAAAATGCTTATATCTCTGGTCCTACACACACTTCACACTCAGGACCTGAACTTCAACTTTAGCATATCAGAAGCACAACTACTATCCTTGAGCAGACCAAGTAGCCAGAAACATTATAGCCAGTAATCAGCTAGACAGATCAGTACAATTACTTCAATCACAGTCTCAGAGACTGTGAACAAAGCTTAACAGATGATAAGAAAAGAGATCACTCTCATTACACATGCTGCTAACATCACTTCATGCCTTCAGATTTTTTGTTTTCCTAAACCAGATGGAGAGAGGTAAATATATTAGTATGTTGTAAAGACCAAACGCCAGCACAAACATGCTAAAATATAATACTTTGTTTATAAACTATTCTGAATCTGTCTCACACGACAACAGAAATTACCTATCAGCTTTTACTGTTAACCAAAGTTAACTAAAGTGGTAAACCCCAAATATCTAAAGGGAAGAACCTAGCAATGAATTTGAACATTGCCCTTTGTAGCTTGTGYAGGAGTTACAAAGACTGGAATCACAGTTGACATATGTATCTAATAAATTACAAAGGAAATCTGGAGGAACACTGGAGAGAAATCCTGCAGGTATACCAAGTTCAAGCCAAGTATATAACACAAGAATAACTTTCCTCATGCTTGAGCAAGATAATAGAAAAACTACTCAAAAAGCTCACTTATAAACTCACTAAGTCTCCTTTGAATCCAAAATAAAAAACAAATCTGGAATCAGGTTAAGGAGCCAGAGCTGAAGCTGCAGCTACAGAACTAACAGGTGTCTTCTATCAGTTACCAGACTCTCTGAGGTATTAAACATCTCACTCTCTCCTTGGTGGAGCGGAAAGCAACCACCCAGAAAAACACAAAGATCATTAAAGTCTTCTGGAAAAGAATATACATTATAAACAAATATGTTTCTACCCTTACAATCTATCCACAGTATTTCTTGTGCCCTCCTACATGAAACAGTTCTCCTTCCAGAGCTTTTGTAAGCCAACTTCAAGGCACTACGTGCACCACTTACAAGACATGAACTCACTCATTACAGCACAAAGCCAGTAAAGCTTTAGCCGTCATATAGTGGGTTATCATATATAACCAAGGCGGAAAAGTGAACAAAACTAACAGCTGAGGGTGAATGTGAGCAAAACTCAAGAGATACTGGTAAGAAATGACTGGGTTTGCTTCTTTGTTTCAGAATTTGTCAGTTTGGTTGCCTTAGCTCACATGCAGTCACAAGCAGCCAGTTGACCATGTAATTTGAAAAGGTACTTAGGCTTCCTTAGTAAAGCAAAGCTCTCATACACGACTATCCATGAATATATATTCTAATTATAGTCCCTTTTGAAATCATTCTAAAAGAAGAATGTTTCATAAAGAAAATTATATCAAAAGAGTAAGAAATCAGCATGCATCAGAGACGGTCACAACAGATGAGAGCTAAGATATGAGCCAAGGTATCCTTTGGGCAAGGAACACCCTCCTCATTCAGAATAGCTTGAAAGAAACTATTTGATTTCTTTGTGTAATAAATTCTTATACTTGTCAAATAATACAATTCTCTCTGACAGCTACTTCCTATGCAAGAACACATGATTTTTACTTTCCTTTTTAATAAAATATTTCCTTTAAGTAATTCTAACTGATTTTATTGGATTTTATTAAAAAGCAGGAGTATATTTTTCATTTTCTACTTTAATATCAATGGCCAGTGTGAAGGACAAAATTATAAAGAAAGAAAAACCATGAATTCCTGACACACAAAAGGAACTATGAAATAAAGGTTAAAAATGGCTTTCCTAAAGAAACCACAGTTTTGATACATATGATATCTTATTTTAGTATCAGATTTCAGAGGCCCTTGTGGGTTTTAAATACATATGTTTAGAAAAATGAAGTAATGACTGTGCTACAATACGAAATGTACTAAACCCAAGAAAAACATTGCCACAAAACGTGCAATACAGAAAATGAAAAAAGCAGCCCTTCCAAATATTCTTGGCTTTGAGTTAAGTTTGCTTACTCTTCAGTAAAAAAATTAAGGTGGAAAGTAAAATAACTACATTGAACAAGACATGGTTAGGAATCACTGAGTGCCATTCAACCTCTAAAATTTAATCATTCTATACAAGGGACCTCCATGAGGTTATCTCAAATTCTGCTGTTTWATTTGGCTTTTTAATTGGCCAGTCTCCACAACAACAACTTTCTCTACTGCTTTGAGACTATCTTGTGTTGTTACGGACGTTACCCTTCCCCTCCCGCCGAAAACAAAAGTTATTGCTGTTTTAAAGAATGTTCAGCAACACAGAAGTTCATAGACTAATACAGTCTCGGACTCCAGTAGATTGAAGGGACTTCCAGAAGTCACCTAGTCCAACCTCTGACCCAAGGCAGGGTCAGGACCTTGGCCAGTGAAGCTTTGTGCAGTCTCGAAGAGCGGAGACTGCACAACCTCTCTTGATAACTTCTTCCTGCATTCTCACTGTAACAATACTTTTCTTCGTATTAAATCAGGACTTCCTGTTTTCCAATATGTGTCCATCACCTCTCATGCTATCACTGTGCACTCAACAGAGAGCCTGTCTTCCTTCTTTCTCCAGCCTCCAACTAGCAAGCTGTGAACCACCACGAGATCCCTTGTGTGCCTTTTCTTTCTCAGTCTCAACAAGCACAGCTCTCTCAGCCTCTCTCACATCATATGCTCCAGACTGGCTGCTGTGGTAGCCCTCCATGCATTCCAGAATGTCAATATGTCAATGTCTTCCTTGTACTGGGGGGTCCAACACTGGACACACTACTCCAGATGTGCTCTCACTGATGTGCAATAGAAGGAAAGGATTGGTTTCCTTAGCCCACGGGTGACTATCGCCTGCTAACTCAACCTAATACAGACATGGCCACGTTTACTGCAAGGGTGCACCACGGACATGGAGTATCCTGACCACCAACACTCCCAGATTGCTTTTGCAAAGTTCCTTTCTAGCCAGTCAGCCCCCAACATGTTCTGGCACAGGGATTGTTATGTCCCAGAGGCAGGACTTTGACTCCTGGTTTGCTTGCCTCCCCCATTACTATTACGGTCTGCACTTGCAAGGTCTTTAAAACTCATCTACTTCCTCTTCTTGGTCAGGCAGTTGCAGCAGATGTTTGCTGCAATGTTACCTGTGTCCCATGATCCTTCCCATGAGATCAAGCAATGCTCTGAGTTTAGCACCCAACAGGGGTCACTTTCAGCCAGCTCTGCCCCTGAAAGCAGCGGMCAAACTTCCTTTAAGGTGCCCTGACTGCTCCTGCCTGCCTCCATGCCATCCTTCTGCTTTTTCCTTCCACTGTTTCTTTTTTGTAGCCCAGGCTGTGGATGGCACAGGGCAGGACGAGCACCTTAACATAAAGAGCAAGATTRTTCCTTTAGCTGCAGTATTGCCCTACACCACCTGGAGGAAGAYGGACTCCGACTGACACAACTAATTCCCATGTCGTGCTCCTCTCACGAAGCCCACATTTCACCGCCATCTGGGAGGCCACGTGGTCCTGCCAGCTCATCCCAAGCCCCCAGCCGGGCACAGCTGAGGGAGCCAAGCGGAGCCTCGGTGGCTGTAGGGGAAGCAGCAGAGGGGGCAGAGCAGGGGATGGCCCCGCTGAGGGCCGGGGCARGAGGCAGCCCCTGCGTGGCCGCTCCGCTGCCCCACACCAGCTCACTGCAGCTTTCCACTTACTGCCTTTAAATCCAACTGCTGACGAATTTATCAGATTAGAAAAGGTGCTCGCGTACAGACATCGCCTTCCAACCCTCCCCCAGCAACAGAAAGAAAACACAGGAAACAAAACAAAACATACCATTAAGTCCTGCCGGAATTAAACTGTAAAAGATAAACGTATTTTGGACAGAAGAAGAATGGCTAAATCATTCTAGTATTTAACCATTTATAGGAAATAATAATCCACAAGCACTAATAGGCGAATGCAGTAATGACCATGCAATTTTAAAATGCTGTTTATATTTGGTAAGAATTATGGGTTTTTTTCTTTCACTTTAAAAATCTTTAAATCTTGAGTATGTTGAGCTGCCAGACTGTAATATGAGATTATTTATATATATATATATATATATATATATAAGATTATTCCTTGAAATCAAGAAATCAAGACAGCTTTAAAACAAATGGCTGTACAGAATTCAGCGGTGATTTAATTTTTCTTTCTCTACTTTCACTACCCGGAATCTTACTAAACTCCCCTTATCACTTATCCTAATGAAATCATTTTATTCTCCTAGGCCATTCTTTAAGAATTGACATGTGCCAACACACGGCGCTCGTGCAGTCTGTTATGTCGTATCACTGCACTCGTATAATCCATCTGGCCGAGTATTCACTTTTCTGAATCAATTAGAGAGTTTTTAATTCTTAGTGCAGTTTCTATGGAAATTTCTATGGAAATTTTCTGAGAAGAACGCATCTATTCACTGAATAGCAGCACGTAAACCACCAAAGCAGAGTTATTTTAATACACAGATTTTGGTGTTTCTACCTGGCAGGCTGTGATTTCCAAGGTCGTGGTTACCAGATAGCAATACCACATACAAGCTCTCCCAGACATTTAAACTTCTTGTCTTCGCTGCTAGCAGCATTCAAATACGCATTCCTTGACCATAGTGGGCTTGCTCGGATTTCTTTCCTTTTTGTTATTTGTTTTGGACTTTCTTTCGTTCTTTTAAAAATAACCAAAATCCGGTGAAAAGCTTTAGAAAAATACTCTGCTTGGAAATAATTCTAATTCCATGTTATGTTTTCATTCACCTCACTTGAATCGCCTCTCACAAACAACATTTAGATATCAATAAGAAGTCCCTGTTTCTCTGCCAATTCTTCCAAAGTCTGCATCATCAAAGGTAAATACCATGAGGAAATCAGAAGACTAACTTCAAACACAGAGGAGGAAAAAGAAAACAACCTATATCATGCACAGCAGGAGCACAGGAAGAAAGGAATGAGAATGTTTTCATGGAAAGAAACAAAACCTGGATATTAGAAAAACAGAAAAAAAGTGGGATAATACAGCAAGAAGAACTGAAGAAGGCACCCAGAGAGTAACTGCCTTGACCACTTCCCTAAAGCTATGTAAGAAGAATTTGCAAATCATTGAATTGGGATTAMATCTATAGAAATGTACAACATGTCTAACTGGTATGGTATGCTTGAAAAAGCCAAACAAAACAAACAAACAAAAAATCAATCGTCCCAATGAGATATTAAAATAATGACTATTGCAGAGTGTGATGAGCACAACAGTGCAGCAGTATTCAAAACACAACACCTAGGACTTCTTTTTTGCTTCTCAATAACAAAAATGCAGGAAATCACCAACATTTTTGTTTATTTCTTTCTCTCTTGATTAATGGCTCCCTCATTTTCAATTACTGTATGACTTTTAAGTGAGTGACAGAACTTAACATTTTTGAAACTGAATCCCAAATTCTATGATAATTATGAAAAAATGTCATATCTATTTTTAGCATTCAAAGTAAGGCTTTCTATCCACAAAGAGGAAATAAGAGCTTGTGGCAGAGCACTTATTTGTGTTTTCACTTCACACTGTAGTATGATACTAATTACTTAAAGAATTTAATCTCCTCTACCAAATGAATGAAACAGAACTTTCTTTCCATTACAGAAGGACTTTCTCAATATTTATTCTCAATATGTATTTACAGAATAATTCAACACTTTAATATATTTTTCACTGCCAGGAATACAAGTAGGAAAATCAAATTGATATAAAGAATGAAGTAGCTGGATGCAATCACAAATAACACATGCAAAAAGTAAATTACCATTTTCTGGGAATATTTATTCCTAAAAAATACTTCTATATCAACCCAGATATTCTTGTATTTTACATTAAAATAACTACCATAATWTTGCTGCCTAATAAGAGTTATTTTTGCCCTTATTCTTGCTAAGTGCCTTTTTCTGTAAAGAAAGCCTGGAAATTAATATGGAATAGGTGATCCTGTCTTGTAGCATCTTGTACCTTTAAAAAATATAGCAGCATATGTTTTATCATATTGGTTCAAATTAAAATATTTGGGGGGGGGAGTGTAAAACATTTAAGTTATGCTTGTTTGCACATAAGGGAGTTTAACTTGGCACAAAAAGCATAGCAAAAGGTTCTTTCCTTCCCTCAAAGCACTGAGCAGATACTTTTAGTCTTGTGTTTTAACTTAATCCATCTGTTGTTGCAACTCAAACTATTAGTAGACTGCTTTATTCTTTTTTTTTGACCTATAACAGTTCATTAATATTAGAACTGAAAGTTTTTGAGTTCTGAATTAAAAATGAATCTAATTTCAAAATGTCACCAGACATAGCTTTTATATTGCAACAATATTTATATTAAATCAAATAATTTGTAAAATCAAAGCTCTGTTGGCTAAAATAAATAAAAGTTTTAGATTTGCCATAGTTTACAGGGCCATCATCCTACCTGAAGAGAATCTTCGATCAATATTAAATTAACTTTGAATAAAGGGCTGAGACACACACATATCTGTGTACAAGAATCAAAGAAATGTAACGTATCACAAGCAAAATTCAGTCTTAACCAGAAATTCTCAAGCTTTGTGTTATCCATCCTGATCACTGTGACAAAATTTTAAAGAAAGAAAAAAAGATGAACATAGTTTTAAATCTACTGATAGTCAAAAACCACATCAATCTGAACTGCTACCTTTTTCTGTTTTAGACTCAGATTGACTGTTTTCATTTATACTTTCTAATTTACTTTACTATTTTTATAATACTACTATAACAAAGAAATTTTATAGGTTAAGTTGGGTTTAGTGGTGTTCCTTTTGGGGAAACAGAGTGATAGTTAAAGCAGACAGATTGAAATTTGACTAGTTTTCGCTTACTATTAGCAGTTTCTCTGATTTAAAATCATTGGTTCTTAAAAAACAAGAAAACAATTTGAAATACGTTTTTCAACATTTCTTCTCAAGAAGTTTTTTTTTTGTATTTGTTCTTTTTTGGGGTTATAGCTTTTTTTCCTCTGTGGTCATTGTAGAGGACAGATGATGTCATTTTGACTTGGCTATCGAAAAAAGTCAATGTCCCTCTCTTGCTTTATTTTATTTGTGAATGAAATACAAAATTAAGTAACTGAAGCTCTTATAAGAAAAAAAGGTACAGAACACTTTATTTTGATAGCTTCTTAATAGCAGATAAATATATATCAAGGAATTTCATTTTGAAGCAGTAAAAGATACAGCAGAAGCTAGGGATGTTATAAGATAAGAAGAGAAGACTGAGAGGGGATCTGATCAATGTATATAAATATCTCATGAAAGGGAGTGAGGAGGAGGGGGCTGGCCTCTTCTCAGTGGTGGCCAGTGATAGAACTAGGGGAAATGGCCACAAATTGAGGCACCAAAAGTTCCACAGGAACTTGAGGAAGAATTTCTTAACGGTGRGGGTGACAGAGCACTGGAACAGGCTGCCCAGAGAGGTGGTGGAGTCTCCTTCTCTGGAGATCTTCAAAACCCGCCTGGACATCACCCTGTGCCACATGCTCTAGGAGACCCTGCGTGTGCAGGGGGTTGGACTAGATGACCTCTACAGGTCCCTTCCAACCCTAGCCATTCTATGATTCTATGATTCTAAGATGTTGAATAGGGTGACTCCATTTAGCTATTTTTGCCCATTTTCCTTTATTAAGTACTAATCTCTAACAAAAGAAACAGTAGATCATAGAATCATAGAATGCTTCAGGTTGGAAGGGACCTCCAGAGGTCCAACCCCCCTGCACACGCTGGGTCTCCTAGAGCATGTGGCACAGCGTGGTGTCCATTTATTTTTTCTCAGCAGAGAAATAAAATGAAAACCAAAAGAAATCCCTGTCGTCTTTTAAGCTGTGAGGAAAAACAACTCTTAAGAGTCTTTTGAGCTCTGATCCATGAAGTTTTTCTACTGGAACAATTTGCAGAGGGTGTATGTGAATGTAATTTTTAAGTATATATATAGCTTTACACTCGTGCATGCATGCGTCTGTGTATACAAAACATGTAAATTTGTGTCCGTAGGTGTATATGCACTCTCAAGCCCATAAACACATGTTTGGACATATTTACATTCTCTTACTCATATTTTGATACATATGTTTTGCTTTCCTTATTAATACTGTAAACGTTTGCCAGCCACGCAATCTCTGGTTTCAGCATACAGCTATCATAAACCAACCTCAGTAAAAAACACAGCACTCAATTGAATTACAAGCAGAAGATGTGAGTTTTCCACATGACTGAAAGAAAAATAGATCTTATATGAAACATATTTTTCTTTCAGATAATGGTAGGTAAGTAAACAAGAGAAGAAGTTTAAGGGTTTTTCATTATAATTTTGTTTTGAAATGAGGAGTGTGCAAATAATTTAATTTCACAGTAATTAGGAAGAATAGCGTTGAGACTCAAAACAAAATAAAATAGAATCGCTATCCACTAGCCTCAGATGGAAAAGAAATTCATGTCTGTTACAAATCTTCTCAACAGTTATACCTGATCTATGTCATATTTCTTAGACAGAGAAATTCCAAGGCCCTTTTTGGTCTTCACTCTATGAAAGCACGCTTCGAAATTTTAAAGGAAATATTCCAGTGCATTATTAAAATAGAAGCAGCAACATTTTCAGTTCCATTATTCTCATTTTTCCCCTTTCAGTTAAAAAGTGGCTTAATTACAGGTAGACTGAAACACATACACCTGTCTTTACAGAAGCATAAAGATATCCACAGCCAACTGTTCCAAAAAATAAATTTATCCATTAGAATTTGATGTGTTCATAAAAAGCCTGACAATGTTTACTTCTTTCACATCCAACTATAACACATTGAATTCAATCTGTCAGAAGTGACTATGCTTCTGCTCTATGAAAAATATGGTGGCGATGAAAATAAGGACTTGACAATTTACTGAATACTGAGTGGAAAATGAACTGCCCGTGTTGCAGTGTTCACTTTAGGCTCTTTTTTTTTTCAATTGCTTTGAAATATTAGAAATAGCATTTAAAAAAAAAATCATAACATTTTGTGGAATGTTGTGCACATCTTCCATAAGATAACAGTGCTCAGAGATACAAATGTAAAAAGTCTGCTGTGGAATAAATGAAATTCAAAGCTACTGCTGTAATAAAGGATAGGTTTAAATCCTAACTTTTCAATGCAAAAGAGAATACAGAAACCAAAACAGAAAAGCTTCAAATATATCCAGTACCCCTAAATAAATCTCAATCAGTAACCAGCAGGTTGAAACCTAGAATAATTCATTTTTCACACAGAAGAAAAGTAGCTTTTAAGATCACTCAGATGTTGCAAAAAAAAAAGCTCGTAAATGCATTAAAACGTCTTTGAGTCCCCAGACAGACTTCCAATTTTCACTGCAAGCCYTAAGTCTTCAACAGATTAAACTCTTTTCCTCAAAATGTCTTACCTGAGTGTTCATTCAAATGTAACTCTTTCTAGCTAAAGTCTCCATATCATTCCATGTTTGAAAGCTTGATGTATGTGCCTGCTACTGTCAGGCTTATGAGCTAAATCACTTCTGCTGAAATACTTCCTAGAGGAAATATGGCAGATTATTCTTGTYTTTTCTAACCACATGAGAGTTGAAGAAGGTTTCTGGCTACTCATCAGCAGGTCTTGCATTTTGCCCCAAACCAAGCACAAACATTTAGCTCTCTTGCAATTCTTGTTTCTGATTTTTGTTTTTAAAAGCGGGTTTAGGGCTTACATACCTTCCTGTCAGTATGTGACAGATCTCCACCTGAGAAGCGCAATGAAAGAAGAACACATTTCACCATATCTTAGTTTCTCAAAGAGTTATTAGAAAGCTTTGACTCATCAATGGACAGGAATTTCCAGAAAGCTTCTCTGTATCTTAAACAAAAGATGCTGGTGAAGCTGGTTGATATAGGTAGTAAAACCTAAGAGTATATGTATCTATCTCCCACATAATGATGCCTCAATCTATACAACAGCAGGCAAACTTTTGGTAAAGAAACAGGAAAGTAGTCTCTATACTGGAAGGTCTCATTACTTTAGTCATTYAAAAAAGAAACCAGGCTTAACAAAGCACTATGCTGTGGGAAACCATGTTATACAGGAGACGCTTGCACTGCTGGGAGGATGGGTTAATGATCTGGTGAATCTCTCCTACCTTTCAACTTCTTTGAATACCTGATTTAAATGTGTTTACAGCTCTCAGATATCCTTACTGAGTTTCTCTTTCTTAATATGAGGCAAAATTTAAAGAATTATTCTTTGAAATACAGAAAAGTTACAGAAAAAAAAAATCTATAGAATAAATACCTATTTAAATATTACTAAAAGAGAAGTTACACTTTCTAATAAAATGTGGGAAGTCTTGACAGAATCTTTATACAATTATACATTTTAGTTACTCTGCAGTTAGTAACTAAAATTCACAATACAAAAGATTTGTCTTTTCCTCAATATTCTACAYTGAAATCATAACATAGGAAAACAGTTAAATTGTTACATTAAATATCCAAATATACAGAAAAAAATAATTATTTCTATATAGAAATATGGAAAAATGCTAACACTGAATTTATTGATAAACTAACACCAATTAATTTTCAGAGCTGACAGMCATTTCCTACTTCCAAATAAAGTGCTCATTACTATAAGATGTTGCTTTTTATTGCACAGAATAACTACTAACTCTTATAAATACAATCATCAACATTTATACTGCTGCTATTTGTTACAGTTAAATTATTCAATTTTCTCTTGTATTAAAATAGGAATATCTCTAATATATCACTAACATATTATATGGGTCTTAATTTCAGCAAATCTGACTGTAATACCCAAACATGCAGTTAGCATGCATTCAAAGATAAAGCATTTTTGCCACATAGATCTTAAAATGGTGAAACATGTTTATCACACCACAAAATTTAATAGTGATCATGTTTCCAATTACAGAGAACCAGATTAAATGTAACATTTCACACTTCCATGAGATTATTATAACTTTAATATTTTATGACCATTCAAAGCACTCTCCCTTAACAATAATGCATCAAGAAAACAAACAAACAAAAAAGCAGTTCCACTAACACTGATCTTTGATAAAATACAGGCTAGGCTTGGATGAGAGAAGCAGAAAACTAATTAAACTACACAAGTAAAACGAAAACATTTTTAACAGCATCAAGGAAGCAAACCACTCACTCAAACTGCTTTCCTAATTTCTTGGTCTTTACAAAGGCATTTTGCAGAGCTGCAAATAGATTTGGAATGAATAACATTATGGCAAATCCTTTCTTAAAGAAATCAAGTAGGAATTTTTCTTACTACTCCCAAGAAAACTGGAATGGTGGTTACAACATACGCTGTAGCAGCACCCAGACACAGGRGACTATTGCACCAGAGCTCACTAAATGGAAAACTTCAGCACTGAACTAACAAATAAAAATGTGTATGGAAAAGTGTCAATAAAACAATAATCTTAAATAGGAAAATCAACTGTTCTGCAAAGGCAGTTTTAACTTGTTAAACTATATATTACAGCTTCCAGCCGTGCTGGAATGATGAAACTGCTCTGGGGTTCATCTTTCTTCAAAATTAGTCCTGGAATCAAACTAGAGGAGAAAGCTTGCTTGGATCCTGAGCTACAACGTGAAATAAACACTGAAATATAGCATGTCCACATTACATTCCTTTAAAAATAGTAGACATGTAGAAATGTGAAATATAGGGAAAAGAGATGACAGAAAAGTGGGATAAACAGAGAGCATGGGACTGGTGGCCGAGTTTGAGACAGGCGCATGCGTGCAATGCAGGCTTCCGGGACGAGGGATGGCACGTGGCCTAACAAAAGGCAGCTCCTTSTGGCAATGTTGCAGCAGGAGCACCAATTGCATGCATGGGCATATCGGGACTGGAGGAACAGAGAACTAAAACTCCATCTTCGCTATGCATTTAACTTTGTGCATCACACTCTGTCACCCTTCTCTTCTTACATATCTCAGTTGATGCATAAATTAAGAGTAAGGACAATATTCTCCACGGTATTTGAAGTCATATTCTTATTTTTTTATTACTTGCTGTGCCCACTTATCATTTACAATATTTTAAAAATTTCCCMAAATAAATCCAAATCCTAATAAAACTAAGAAAAGGAATTTGCACCCCAGACACAAGCATGATTTTTTTCCTGCCTGTAACATTTGGGTCACTCATGTCTTGTGTCATGCCAAAACAACAGGTAACTGAATCATAAATGCTGACATGCAAATTGATTTTACTGGACTGCTTATTGAAGTCCCTAGACAGAGACTTCATTATCCTGTGAAAGTGAAAGGAAGAGAAGCAGCATTAAAAAAGAAATCAGTTACAGATAATTTCTAAAAAATTGAAAGTGAAGCAAAAAAATGGAGCTACTGAAGCTCAAAATTAAACGGTTRAAATTTTATATAGAAATATATCATTTATAGGCATACACAATGGTAGAAGAGSCACCAGACAAACAAACAAAAAAAAGAACTTGTAATCTTTTCACAATTAGCTGATAGAATATATTTGAGACTTTATTATTTAACATCTACTTCATCACCACCTAGGAACAGCTTTCCAAACCAACAGAAAGCCAGCATATGTAAGCCAGCTTTCAATAGTAGCGCTGTAATCGTAATGTGGCAACATAGGCCAAGAATTACCAAACCTACGCTCAACCGTGTTAAGTCTTGGGATGCTGCCCAAGCTGCATTAGGACTACATCAGCAGCAAACACTGAAATGACCACAGTAACGACTCGAGTGTGATTATACACRCTATGGTCTCACGTCTGGAGGGAAGGATAGAGCAAGTGCATCCACGTTAGCAACCATGCGCAGTATGCCAGGAACCACGTTGGCAGTGACTGCACAGGGAGCAGCAAGACAAATTTTCAGTGTGAGAGTGAGTTGTTGCAATCACAGCTGTGTACAGATGAGGCAGTTTGTTGTTACACTAGGCAGGAGAGTGCTTCAAAGAGGTGTATGAAGTGAATTTATGTAGGAAGGCAGGTAGCGCTGAAAGGTTGATTCTTCCAGAGCTCAATAGCCAAAAGCAACATCTGCAGAGGCATGAGAATCAATGTAACAAGGCTAGGCAAAAGTTTTCTCTCTCTTCCCACCAAGCCTGCTTTTCAGCCTCTTGTAGGGAATAACTACCTTAAGACAAAGCTGTGCCTTCATTCAGCTGATCACGCTTCCCAGCAAATTCTATCAGACAGAAGCAACCACTGAAGCCTTTTAACTATTGGCGTTCTTCCTTAAGACAAAAACTGGTTCTTTCAGTGAGATTTTTAAGACCCTTTGATGATTACACTTGACTTCTTYAAGGGGTAGGTAACTGGCATGCTACTAATTCTTCATCACAACATCTTGAAATTATACAGAAAGGAAGTATAAGTTTCTCTCTCTACCTACATGGATACAGGAAGTAGCTCCAAGCTGCTAATTAATTTACCCTATTTACAGAAATAGTCACAGTAAGAAATGTCTTTTTTTCTTTGTTGTTGTTGTTAAAACAATAGTTCTAAGGATCTAAGGATAACGTGTTGAAAGACTCACATAGGCATTATCAAACAGATCAAAGCACTGAGAGGTGAGGGAGAACATTTTCAGTACTATCTCACTGAAGAGCTAAAAGCAGCTCCTGCATAGATCAGACATTTTATTCTATTAATAATTCTGCTCCACAGTTCAAAGTTGGTTTTAATTCCAGCTAAACCACAGGCTGAATATTTCTGCACAAAGAGTGTAAATCTAATAACAGAGTATCTTGAGATTAATTAGGGTCATACTTCACTGCTTTCTTAGGTTYAGGAGACTTAATATGTAATGATAGAATTCATGATAAATATTATCAACAACGTGGAGAGAAACAAAAACAGCTCTCTTGCCAGTGGCAAGCATCTCTTCTTGCTCTTCTGAAAGACTACTGTCACAGCAATAAATCAATAGATTGCTTAATCTTGCATAGCCAAATACAAAAAAGAAGTAGGGGAAAAAGAGGAGGAGTTARGACTGAGACTTATGATTGAGATAAGGATCAATAAAGAGACATGTAGATAAAAGTAGCTTCAAGATTCCGACTGGAAAATTAAAAATGAACAAAGATTTATTTATTTATTTATTTATTTATTTATTTATTTATTTGATTCTGTAAATTAACTGGAGACAATAGTCTGAGTTACTTGACAATACAGAGGTCAGTTTTTCTAGCTGAACTGCAAAAATACTATGAAGTGATCCCATTCCAGGGTTCAGAGTCTTCAGTCTAACGGAGGAGGAAAGTAAATAGCTAGCATAGCTGTGGGGTAAAGTTGCACTCCAAAAAATTAAACATTGCTTGTCCCATTTTCAAAGTTTATTGGCTTTTAACTTGTACTAAGACTCTTTGGCTTTAATCTTTTCCAGACATGAAGGCAGAAAACAGGTAAATTTCCTAGCCTTGCCAAACCAAGGAGAAAGGGAACTACAGAAAAGTCAACACATGTTCTACAGTTATCAGCATCAAATATTTATCAGAATTTGGCTGGATATTTCCCCCAAGACACAAACAATATGGACGGTCTAAGCACTGTAAACTGAACTAAGAAATATCACAAAAAAAGTAAGGCCAGGGGATCTGTTAGACCCTTCCCCTAGTTCAAGGCAAACCCAGCCTAATCTACACAATTCATCGGAGATATCTATCTAAATTGTTTTTAGAGTGATCTAGACATATGGACTCCAGAGTTTATGACAGCATTTAATTATCCTTGTTAGAAAATCCCTCTTACTACCTAATCTGAATCTTTTGTTGCTACAGTTTAAAGGTCTTATTTCTTCTTGTATCAGATTGSCAAAATAATTTATGTATCTGAAGACTTACTATATCTAAACTCAAATCTTCTTTCCCCTAATCTAAACACATSATTCTTACTATCTTCTGTCCTATTTTTATCTCTCTAATAATTCTCAACTGTCTGATTAGACAGCTAATAAAATCAACACTGAGGACAAACATCGGAAAAAAATGGTTCGATGATAATTAAGTAAGTTAGATGTTCRCAAATCAGCTAAGTCTGTTGAAATTCTCCCTAAGGTAGTTAGAGGTGACTGGATCAGTGTCAGAACTACTAACAGTTATTTCTCAGAATTCATACAGAACAGCAGCAATTCCAAAAGACTTGAAAACATCTAGTAACCACCTTTAAAACAATGTGAAAAGCATGGCCAAGGAAGCCAAGGAAGTAGAGGCACAGCAATTTAATTTCAATTTCCCCAAAGTAAGGAATAAACATACTAGAAGCATTTTTCARATAATAAGGTAACACCACAATCTGTGAAGAACAAGTTACTCCAAATCCAACAAAACATATTTGACATAATGTTAAACCTCTAGATAAGGGAACAGCATTAGGGAGACTGACTTCAGTGAGACTTTAGACATTGTTTCTCATGGGACTCTCAAGCTAATGAGAGATATATAAACCTCCAAAAGGAAATAATTTCATACATGCATATGATACTAAACTTGTATAGCCTACCTGCACACTGAAAAACAAGATTACTAGTTAAAACTATCTTAATAAAGTTGAGAAACAGCCTGCAGAAAACCGAAATGCAATTCATTAAAGATACATAGGGAATTCTAGAGCTTAGCAGGAGTAAATAGCAGCAGAAAGATAAGATGGAGAATGACCAGCTAAGTAGCAGCACAAGAGAAAAGGAACACTAGAGTTAGAGCTGATCATAACCTGACCAGCAGTCACACTAGCAAAACAGCCAAAATCTCATGCTAGGATGCATAGGACACCARGTTGGAAGTCAGTAGAAATTTATTATGGGACAGGGAGCTGCCATTAAAAGAACAAAGGCTGCCTAGTAAGGAAAATCAGGAGCACTGTACACTAGAGTTATCTGCTGTTTACATTCTTCATTAAGAGAGTTTCGATATTAAGCCTGGTACTGTTACTATCACCAGAGACATGAATATAAAATGAATATAAACATACAATAATTTTTTTTGGCAAATAAACCTCCCTGTTTTCTACATCTCCAGAAGTAAATGCCTTAAAAGTTTTTACTCTAGGAAGCAAGAGAAGAACTGCTCACATGATGATCATACAACCATCACAGCTAGAAAGATATTTAATGTGCAAAACCAAGATGTACATCCCCAGTAATATGTAAATCTGGGTAGAAGTTTTCCACCTAATGCATTTAACAATCAGGTGTGAAAATGTAAATGTGGAATGTGATATCCCTATTACAAAAAAAAAAAAAAAAAAAAAAACCAAACCAAAACACTAGAGAGGAAACTGCAAAGTCTGTCTGTGTCTTTTCAAAAATTACCCATGATGACTACAATGACATTGCAAAAAAAAACCAACAAAAACATTACTCATTGAGATTTACTACCACAGCAAAAAGCCTTAKATTAATTACTTCTACAATATATTTGAAAAATGACTAAGCCAATTAATCTTGCATAGCTSTAAATGGAATAGTAGAGGGGAAAATTTTTGAAGAACTTCACTTAAGAGTGCCAAGGTTCTGCTGACATTGAAAATGARTGTAATTAGTAAAGGATATTAATGTACTAATGTATTGCTGGTTCAAGTCCYGTCTTGAAGAACACACAACTCAATGCAGAAAGAAACATGCTAGTGCCATCCCAGTGCTTTTGACCAAATGATTGCACATCATGAAATCTATACCCCTTATCCATCTTAGCTGACTGTGTTAGGGAGACCAGGAAAAATCRTTTTCAGTAATGGCAAAGCTATCATGACTACTGAAGGAAATTGCAGAGACTAATGAAGTAAACGGAAGATTCAAGCCTAGCACTGTGAAAACAAAATATGGCCTAAGCACTGAGGCCCAGATAACAACTGTGCATGAAGTCTAATAACTTATAAGCTCCTATTAAGAGATAGGCACTAAGATACCTTTGTGTCTCTGCCTAATCACTATTAAAACAGAAGAGAAATACAAACTTTTAAATTAAATAATATGCTAAATGAGACTCCATATACTTTTAAAAATAATAACGAATCATATTTTATGTCTTAAGCATTGACGGAGTCATAATTCTTAGGCTAATTAATTGAGGGGGACCTAACCTGTAACTTAAAACAATTTTTCAGGTAAGGAGCAAAGAACATTAAATGCTATGTTTTTTCACTTATTTAAATACTCATCACTCCATATGAGATCCTGTAATCTATTACACATTTACACACACCTGTACACTATGAACACAAACCATGCTCGAATGTATCTGATTTTCTTTCCTGTTTGCCTGCCATTCTCATTTTCTGAATTGCTGAAGAAATGAAAGAGAATATCTAGCTAGAATAGCTAGAATATCTARGCGTCTTTCTCCCATTATTTACTTCGCAGCAATTAGAAAGGGCTTCCCCATTTTCTGTATTAAAATCACAGTAAAAAGCTGCTTTCAATTTCTCTCAYAACTTTTGCACAACAAATTTTATTCACACACCATTCAGGCAATCAAGAACTTTCAAAATTACAAAGAAATTCTATTATCAGCATAATTAGAAACGAGTTTTTCACATGCAGTGCTCTCATATGACAAGATGTAAGAAGCAGCAGCAATCTATTCACTGCTGTGAGAAAGTGTACCTTGATAAAACAGATTTTCAAACAATTTGTTCGTTTATGCAAATCCTTGCAGCATAACCCAGATGTTTGGACATTTGTTTTCAAAAGTTTCCATCCCCTTTTTCCTTTGTCATTGCCTAACATACTTCAAGCAGTTTCTTGACAGAAACTAAAACATGTTTTATCTGTAAAAGGTGGTGAATTCAACTTCTTGCACATCACCTCTTTTGCAGTTCTACAAAAATACAGATATTATAAGCATGTTATGAGGCTATGAACAAAGCAGTGTGTAGGTGTACACTGCAAATGATTATGTAGAGCATTTTTCTTCTTAAGAACAATAATACATTCAGGAAAATGATGTCCCATGGTTAGTTCTGGGTCACTGGAGTAAATTCAGAAGTTAAAAATCTAGTGCATCTTTACTCTTCTTAATGGTCTTGGAAGTTCACTTGCTCTAGATTTTAGGTATCAAAGAATATTAAAAGAATATTAAAATAAAAGCAGATATCTCCCTTTGTTTGCTTTGAGACAGCAACATTTATTACAATGATYTATTAGAATGGAAAATATTTACTATATCATTTGGAGAAGAAGACACTTCATCTTAAAGGACCACCACCTAACAACTACTTTTTCCTTTMTTTTATTTCTTGTCCAAGCTTTCATCTCCAGTTCACTAAAACATCTGCCATGTAGCCACCTGTAAGGAACAAGATGCTGCATGTCTATTTATTGCAGGCCATGCTTATCAGATCAATAATATACTAGAATCAATGGAACGTAACTTGATTTCCATAGGCTTTGGATAACTTGCCTATTCTCTAAGGATTTAATGATTATAGTAGAAATCTACATATAAAATGCACTGTAATTTGTTAAGTCCGGATGCAACCCCGGCAGTGCCCAAGTTCACATACTGGTGTCCTCCGACCCCCAATTCCTTTTCAGCACAACCCTTAGCACGACCATGGGCAACATCATCAGGTCGGCAGCAGTGACCACAAACCCAGGAGAGCCAGTCAGAGCTTCCCATTCCATGTCCTGCTTTGTCCATGCATGTGATGACAGAAGCAACCCATATGTCAAGCTTGGAATTATATGCAGAAATGAGAAGCAGCACTAGGCCATCTGAGCAGATCACCCCATCTGCCTACAGAAAAGCCAGTGCACTGTAACTGGCCCACAGACTCMTTTTGAAAGGTTATGATGTGGCTGGAAGTTAAGCCAGTCACATTTTAAAAGACTTGCAAKAACAACCAAACCCCACACTTCCCACCTTGTGTACTGAGATATACTTAGTCATTAACCAGCACTTTAACAGTTTTGAAGATTATACACAATTCCTAGACAGTTTTCAAAGACATACCAAAAATAATAATATATGAACACTGACCTTGTTTCTTTTAACCCTTCTTTCTGAATGACTTCCAATATTTGTTTTGCAGTCATTGGTGAGTTGGGGTATTTTTCCAGTGCCTAAAAAGAAATAATAAATGTTTAAGTGACAAGGCACAGCTGTCTCATGMATTTTATGGGTGATGTGAACATACAGTCTCTATATGATCATTTATGAAAGGCAGGGAACTGTAGTGTTGAGAATAGAGTATTCTGTCTGTTGGAAGGCCAGACACAATCCAGGAAACTGCAGCAAGAACAAGACCTACTTGCTGCTTGTCTGTATCATCTACTAAAATGCCTAGGAAAAATTCTTGCCAGGTTCCAAATAAACCAAGAAGTTAAAATATGAAACTAAATTTAGGACATGGAAACATTTTCTTTCAAGCAGGAAGAAATAAAAAAGACAAAAACAAAAGAAGAGCCAGCTAGTTTTCTCTATTACTTTAAAACTATTTTAGGTCATTTGAATATTCTATACTTAGATTCTGTTGTGACCTCAAAAAATTGTCAAAGGGCTTCCATTTGAAGATGAGGAGCTACTGTGACACAGTTTGACACAGAGAGGTTTTTAATTTTCAGTGGGTTTTTTTGTTTCTAACAAAGATGAAAAATTAAGTAGTTGGAGCAGTCACAGAAGCACGTAAGATGCTAYATGACTCAAAGTGCAGTGTATTTTTCCAGTTCAGCTCAGTTTTCCGCTCCTTTGCCCTTTCCAATTGAGTCCAAATTAACCCACTGCTCTTACCAGTTACAACCCTCTTATATGGGATTTTCTACTTTTTCCATTTCCTTTTTGTCCCCATCAGTTTTAAGCMGTTACCCAGAGCAGCCACTGTTTTGCCCACGTAAGGTGCCAGGCTGACAGCCCTTTTACTCCGCAATAAAAGATTCAGCACAGGCAACAGCAAGGCAAGTTTTCCCACCATGTCTTGCCAACATATTGCAGCAATGTCTTGCATTTGCACCATGGGCAAATGAGAGATCAGTTTGGTCTCCAAACTCATCCAATCCTGAGCTTCTCTTTAGTGGTTACCAATTGCTGGGAACTGGGAAAGTACTACTGTGTGGATACCTGCCCACAAGGAACGAGAGACACCGCCAAATTGTAGCATGCAAATCACCGAAGTGTGAAGGGTGCTACCCCAGGGCTGTGATCAAGCAGCTCGCCAAAAGACAAAGCCTCCCTACTCACTACCAGGTCCTTGTCCAGCTCAGCCCTCTTCTGCCATTTCACAGTTCTSATTTTCTACCTGTTCTCTCCCTTTCTCATCCAAAACACAGTTTACCAAATCCTTTGGATCTTCTGTTAGAGGTGAGCTTTGTACCCTTCACCTTTCAGTTCTACAAAAGGAAAATGCAGAAGTGAGGGCTGCACTAGACAGGTTTGGGAGCTGAACTGAGCTTATTGAACGTACACAATTAAGCAAGATTCAAAAGGGACCCGTTGGGACACCAAAAGGTGATTTCAAAGGAKAAAGAAGAATGGTCAGGAAAGAGTATGACAATGAATGGGGTAAGAAGGAACTGCAAGAGCTGGAAAAAGGGCCTTTGCACAACAAGGGAAGAGAAATTATATGACGCATTAGAGGTAGAACCACTGACACACTGGAAAAATGGCAATGTATACTGGATTAAGGCTAAGATGAGAACAGATTAATGTTCTGAAGAAACAAAAATGAAAATATTAACTTTTGGAAGGAAAACAAAGAAAACAGACAAAGTAAAATTACACACTGAAATGGAAGGAAAACAGGKGAACTGAATTGAACTGGGAAGACTCCAGAGGGCAAACTGGGTAAAACTGGAAAGGACATAAGAGGAAACTACACTGTACTGGACACAGCTATGAAGGAACTGGGTGCACTTGAAAGYGGGGTTACTCACTGTGGAGGATTCCCTGTTTCTCTTCCTGAGTACAGGCCCCTCAGCACACCTGGGCAGCTGCTCCCTGCAATTGAGAAAATTTGGGTAGCCCTGTCCCCTCCTCTATGCCACCGCATCCTGCTCTAGCAAGTCAGTAAAAGTGCTGAGTATCACCTGGTGAGATGGATGACAGTGGGGAGGAAAGAGAAAAGCTGCACAGCCCCAGAAATCACCACGCATTGGGCATGGGGACACAGGAGAGCAGCTGGTGTGGCAGCAGCTGCACTGAGCTGCCTGTGGGGACAGTGGCTGTACATGGGGTATGGGAGGGTGTCTTCACAAACGACAGTGACAGCAACACGCGGGATGCACACCACCACTACCGAACGCTTAACCAAACCCACAAGGCAGGTTTAAATGCCACAGCATGAAGGGAAGGGTACAATGGCGGGCTGAAATGTGGAAATGTTGGATGGGCTGGTGGTGCCAGAGCAAACAAGTGCCCGCTGTGCAGCCACGCTCTGCTGCGGACCACRCCGTGTAGGCGGCACCTCACATCCCCTACAGCCACACTCTGTCCATTGAGGCCTTTAAACACAGGCCTGGTCTTTAAAGAGCTGCTTCATACCCTAACTGAAGCATAATTGTCCAGTTCAAACCATTTAATTTGAAAACAATCCTACCATGCAGCCGATTTATTTTTATCACAATAAAGATTAATTAAGCTGAGAATATTTGTGAGGATGTTTTTGTGCCCCTCCTGTCACCCACTCCACCCTTGCTTCCAAAAAACCTTTAGCCAAATCATACATCATGTTAGGAAAAGAAAAATAACTACTCAGAAAAACATTCTAATGACAATTCCATTATTTTCTTCCTCCAGCTAAGGAAAACAGTATTATTTAAGAGTTTCTGAGCTAAAGGTTACAATGAACTGAAAATTGCACTAGTGTCTCTTGCCACCAACATCACTAAAAAACCACAATAACTTTTGCATTTGTAAGTCTTTTAAAAATATTATTAGAAAATCAAACTGAATTACTAATTGTCCCTTAAAACAAATAATAAAATAAATGCAGTAGCGTAATGAAGTCACAGATTCCTTTGTTAGAAAAAAGTAATGCTGAGGAGGAAGAAGGCTTTACCTGTTTTAAATATCCTTCCCCTTCCTCCCATTCCACCCACCCACCCCATCATATCTCGTTGGGCAGTGACTAGTAATGCTGATATTACTAGTCTGAAACAAGCCAAAGTAACCATCAGGAAGCGTATGACTGTTTCACAGTATTTTGTTAAGGAGGGCAGTGGCAGAAGAATGTGTTGCACTGACTGGCACCGGGGATCAAATCTGCCCTATTTATTCATGTCGTTTTGCCACAGCTATCGAAAGGGACAGCCACTAAGCAGGACAAATGATTTGAGTCCCACGAGGAAGTCTGCAAGGTAGAAGGAGTAGCCACTGCACTGAGCAACATGATCTTAGCGCTCACTCAAACGCAGGTTAAACACTCACAGACAAGACTCCGACCCTACCAAGCGTGAGTGGAGGGAAGCAAAGCTACGAGTAAGKAGCGGTCTGAGCCACAGTTATGGCTGTATCACCAACACGCATCAACCYCCAGCTCAAGAGAGATTAAATAACTGCACAAAACCCACAAACACATGAATTCTCAGTTTAATGGGAAACTTATGTCAGTTATATGTGACAAGAAGCAATCAAAATTCCTTCTCTCAGCAGGGTCGCTGTCACTCTGTGCCTCTGCAGTGCTCAGCAAAGCAGATGCCACACTGGGAAAAAAATATCTCCCAGGGAGCTGTTAACTGGAGAATCCTGGAGCCCAGGCAGGACTTGCATCTCTGCCTAAGGCAGAAACCCAGAGCACACAGCTGATCTGCTAAATGAGAATAGAACCTCCATGTAACAGATGGACGATCAGTTTCATCTATAGTTCCACTGGATCAGAGCTGCTCATCTGTTTGCACTTCAGCCACTAGAGGGGACAAAAGCAGWGGAACAGCATGAAGCAAGGCTAACCCCAAAGTCACCTGAATGCCACACCAAATGCCACCTGTAAAAGCCGTGCTGCTGCTAGAGAAGCAGCCACTACTCCCTCAGCTACCAGTTCCTATGTTGAGGAAGATGTGTCTTCTCCACAAGAGCCACGGGCAGGCTGATACAGCRATGCCGTCCAACAGCGTGGGCAGCTCAGCCTCGCTCACGCTGAGGGTCCTGCCCAAGACGGGGAAGAAAAGTCCGGCTGAGCCCTCATCCTTTCTGTAAGTGGCCTGCAAGGATCTGAAGGTCAGGCAGCTGACAAAAATCAGGCCTACTGCATCATTTCTGCTTGGTCAAACTATAAGCTGAGCCACCACTCACAGACTGGAGGAACTCTCTTTTACAAGGTTACTTAAATAATTCAGGAGGAGGAAGAACAGTACAGTTAGTGCCAGCTCTCCCACTCAAGAGCCAAAACGCAAGGGTCGAGCTGAACTGCACAAAAGGCATTTTTTACTACCCAAAGAGGGCAGGGTGACTAAAAGAACAGAAAAGCAATTTTCCATCTTCTTCTAAGCAGAAAATATATGATATTTTCTAGTCAACCGTTAAGTTAGTGAATCAAAAAATGGAGTCCCAAACAGGGTGCAAGAACAGCATCCTGGAATAARTCCAGCATTGTCTTTTCCAGCTGCTTATGCGAGGTTAACAGGAGGACTGACTTCTATTGTGGGAAATACCCCACTCAAATCTTTTGTATTCATTTTTGATTAACGGCTTTAGTCCTTGGAGAATTATCGGCTGTCTGGTAAAAGTTCAAAGCCTTTTGTGTGAGGGAAGATGGGTAAATGGGTTAGGAGAGGAGAGGAGATGAGAGGGTAGAGGACAGAGTGGGAGAAGAAAGGAGGTGAATAGAGATGGATGAATAGGAGAAAAAGGCAAGAAGAAAAAGAAGAGAGAGGGGACACAATATATGAAAAAGAGAAAAGACGGATGAAAACAGCACAGGACACTACTAGATATTTGAAAGAAGTTCTCAAATAGAGATTCCTGGAGCTCCTGCTGATGGTGATTGAAAGAAGGTAAAAGGTAGTTTCCAGGTGCTAAAAACATGTTTAAAAAACTAAAATGGAAGTAGTAATTCTCCTAGTAGGACTTTTCTATATAAGCAATTGCAATTAAAACAAGTAGGTTATAAAATTTTAAGTGAAAGGAGCTGCATTCTGAAAGAGATGACTTCATGATATGCTCTGTACTCTGCATTTGCCTTTGTAATTCATGCATCAATCCAGATGAGAAAGAAAAGCAACATCAAGCAAGGAAAGGAACAAGGATGTAGCATAAACAAGAAAACATAACAAATATGTAAAAAATACAGAAATACTTTAAATGAAGTTTTAACAACTTCATATTTACTAAGCCACATTTTAATAAGTTCAGAGCTAATGCTGTTGACCTAAAATGGCCAATAGTTTAAAGCTTGTTGACCCAAATTCTTTTCTCTCCTAACCCTCTTCCAGTCCAAAACACTTCAGCTGCAGTTTCTATAGCTGAAACTAGAGGAAGCAACTGGGACAGTGTTTCCTGTAAGACAGTTTCAACTTCAAAATTTGTTTTCAAGTTGCTCTGAAACTGCTTAGCTTTGTTAAGGCATCAAAAATACGAAAATAATTTTCTAAAATATTGGATGAAAGGAAAGAGCAAGAAAGAAGCCGAACGATTTGTTTGTTCGTTCCACTGCTTTGAATGTTTGGTTTGATGCTTCTTCTGGGATGTCTGAACCTGTATTATTATTGTTGTTATTATTATTATTATCTTTTATAATGTCATATTTTTAACCTGGAGGGCTGCAGTGGTGCTTCAGAAATTCCACACAAATTGCACACTTGACATTTTGAATTCACAAGAAATTGGATTACAATTGAGCTAAAATYAAACCTGCACTTGTGCTATTCCTTTGGAAAACAGAAAGTCTGGCAGCAAAGACATGTCTTGCTACACATTTTGCTGTTGCTAGTAGATTCAGCCATCATGCTGTATAAAACATAGACAAAGTTCTCAATCCTGAACAAATKACTTCAAATAACAACCTATTGATCTGGTCTACCATACTGAAACAAAGGAAAAAAAAACCATATTTTTCCTCCCTACTAAGTAATCAGTCTAAGTAACCAACAACTTTCACCTCGAGATCTGTCAGCACAGATCCTTAAACACTACACAAACTGTAACAGGGCTCTGCATATTCACCAGGTTCACCCAATCAGATCTCTGCGGGTCCAAGATGAGGGTCCAAGACAAGGGTCCAAGACAGGTAGTGAGCAGGATGTAAATCTTTCTGCCTCACTGTGGATCTCATTATTACCAGCAGAACTAACTAAGGGTGGGTTCAGCTCAAGCAATGGCATGTGGAGGCCCTCAGCAGGACCTCGCAGTCCTGGCAGGGCAGCCCGGCCTCTGCAGGCTCCCATGGACCACACAAGCTTTACCTCTGTTCACTTCCTACCACACTTCTCCATCGCCTTGGATATTCCTACCCTTCCCAGCTCTCATGGTGATACCCTTATTTTTTGACAACCCACTTCTTCACTGCAATCTCTGTATCTCCAATTTTTCTGCATCCCTTCTGATGAGCCTTTCTCCTCTCTTCCTTACCACAGCACRCTCCCTGAACATATTTGTACACCTTCTACCCCACACGCAAGAGCACAACGACACAGCGGCAGCTCCTTGCTGTGGGCTCCCCAAGTCCCCGCACAGGCACACAGCTCGGGCGGTGCGGAGCTGAGCACGTGCTGAGGGAGCAGCCAGCAGCGTGCTGTGGCTCCGAGCCGCCAGCAGGACAAAGAAGCAACGCTGTGGCCTCCCGCAGCTCGCAGGCCACGCGCTCTGCCYGTTTGCTTCAGAAGGTTAGGATGAACGTTTCAATCCCTGTATCACTGCAGCCCACTGAACATCGTGCATCAAAGCTTTTTTCAACTGCGAGTCGGTATTACAGAGAAGGGGCCAGTAAAACAGAGCTCCACCACCCCCAAAAAGCATGGAAATCTGCACTAATTCAGTCACCAAGGAGGCCATGATCCTGAAATGCCTCTAATTCCTCCAGGGATAAAAATTCCACTCAACCCAGCACAAAACGCTAAGAGGCCGTGACGGGGTGACCGGGACTAACGGAGTAGAGTGGAAGGTGGGTGCTCGGTCAGCTGCCATTAACTGCAGGTAACAGAGGAAGAACTAGCAACATGTGAGTGCAGCCAGCACGACCCAAGAACGGGGAAGAAATACTACAAGGAACTCCAAGCATCTTCACCTCCACATATGCTCCTTTCTCTAACACAAGCTGATATGGATTTTTCTCGGAGATTGTAAGAGGTTTGCTGTATAACTGATGTTTCAGCATAGTAAGCTCAAAAAAATGGGAAGTAGAAGACTTCCTGTAAAATCAATACAGAGAATGAGTATATGTTTGTTTTAAAAGCCTTTGACACTTAATTTCTTCAGGCAAATGTAACGTGTAAGGGTTACTTCTAATGTGAGAAATAAAATTCCTACTGGCTACTCTCTGAGTAGACTAGATTTAACAAGAGGAGACAGTAACGCCGGCTTTCTTGCCATTGCTCTGCTACCACAGCTTATTTTGTTAGACAGTGTCCTAAAGATATAGACTGAAGATTTCCAAGGCAAAGAAAAAATCTAGAAGCATAACATACTACAAATAAAGTATTTTAAATACATGCTTCATCCGCATTCCATTCTTACATCTCTGGACTGGCCATCTTCTTTTAAATATTTCTTGCAAAAAATAGTCACTCACTGAAAGGATAACATAGGTTTCCTGCAGCCACCTCTGATGCAGCATGATGCAGTCTTTAACCACCCAAGAAGCATTTTTATCCACATTACTAMCATAGTGTTAATGACAACCAATATATAAATAAAATGTTAACTGTTAAAATTATAGTTCATTTGTAAATCTGTGAGATAGATTCCACGAAAATACTCATAAAACTTACAGGCCATTTTGATGCTTAGATGAAAAGCCAATTAAAGTACCACTGATCCTCTTAAGCTCACAAGGAGAATCCACAAATTGCAAAAATCTAGTGTTCACTCTCTTMCTCACCCACAGGATAATACAGACCATCGCTCACTTCAGAGTAGTAAGTACACAGAGATGTAGGATATTACTAGGAATCTTTTTTAGTAATTTTATCCCAGAAAGAAAGAATGTGTCTAATGCATGGCAAAACTGAAAAGAAATTCCTGAGAGGTGTAGAACATATGATAAAGCTGCTAAAAAAATCCTTTGCAATTACAGACACAATRAAGAGCCATTCTCAATTCCTTAAGCTCACCTGTATCAGAGGCTCCATGATAAACAGAAAAGCTCTGCCAAAGAAAAAGTGGTGAAAGCTTTTGGCTTGAGGGTTGTATATTTTTTTTCAAATAGGAGAGAATTATTCTTTCTTGTCAGAGCTGGCATTATAAAAGAGAAGAGTTTTAGAGTGACTGTGTGTTACGGAGTTCATTTTTCCCCTGCAAAACTTACAAAATGATTTCACATCAGCTTTCATTAGCCTGAATCATGACATCACTGTGTACTGGCAYAATCCAAATCTGTTGCTTAAAATGCTCTGAGAGCAGATATGGTAAGTCATATTTCTGAGCAAAGTAAATACAGCTTTCTCATAGAACATGTAAGGAGAGAATTCTTTTGTTAGCTGTCAGTGRGATTTTGCTATCTGTGTTAAATATATAATGGTTAGTGTCATAACAAAGATCAGCCATCATGTTATGGTATTTATCTTCATGAGTGAAGAGAGGAAAGGCTACTGTGATTTATTCCATCTCTCCTCATGAGACGATTAATGTCATAAGAGATTAGTCTTCAGCTCTGACTGTACACAGAACAAAATATAGGGCTTGAGTGGGATGCTGAGCCATCCTAATTGCTATGAGTTTGGAAGCCCACCTTACAGATGGTACAGTTGACAATTTCTCATCTAAGCTTTTCAAAAATAGAAGAATATCTTATGGTTCACTAATTCATATGCATTTTGTCATGTATTTGTTTAGTTCTTCTTCTGTGGTCTTTCCATATAGCCCTTTCCCCCACCTCATCGCCTAAGCTCTCCCACTGTTGTTCCATTAAACTCATCACGTCTTGGAGAACTGAAGTGTATACTGACGGCTCATAGTAATACTTGTTGCATCTATTTAAAGGTTTGAAYGATATACTATTTAACAAGTATTACTAAGAAACATTTATCCAAACATGAGAAGAGAAAGAAAACAATGGATTTTTATCTGTGTTTGCATTCATATATATTTTAAAAAAAAGAAAAAAAACACCCCAACTTGAGATAGAAACAGTTTTTCTCAAGTTTTGAGCAAAGCTGCAGGACCACTTCTCTCCAAGGACATTACAAAATAATTTGACTATCCTGAATGTAAAGTAATAATCTTTCAACACACTATCCTTTTAGGGAAATGTACACGTAAGATTTTGTTCTTATGAAAGAAAACCCTTCAGATTACATTAGGATGAGAACATGGAAACCGTGATAAGCAAAAGTTCTGTCGAAGACAGAAGGACTATATTTTCCCCCAAAACGGAGAATGAATTCTTTCAATTTTCTTAAACTCTCCTTTTCTCGGTACTATGATATCTTGCCAAGGTGGTTAAACCTATCCTTGATTTCAAACGGAACATGTTATTAGAGAGCTCTTACCACAATGCATTTCCTTATCTAAACTTCTCAATATTGACTTAAACATTTTTATCAGACTGTTAATCACCAATTGAGACCAACCCTGTCAGGGGGAGCAGTCAGGTAACAGGGCAACATGATGGCAAGGGAAAAGTATCATGGAAGCTAATGGGATTTCTTATTGATGGTAAGTGGACAAGAGAAAAATCAGTGGGTCCTCACCAGTACAGCTGTTTACCAGATGGATACTATTTTTCCCAGAGATTTAAACCAATGAGAGCAATTATGTGGCATAGGAAAACTCATTCAACAGGGCCTCCARCCTATAAAGAAGATGAAAGATGAACTGTGACTTCAAAACTGGAGGTGGTGGGGAGATAAAAAGCTGACTGTGATACAAGCAYGGCAAAGTGCAGAACATGTCTTCACCCATGACAGAAAAATCTCAAGATACTCAGGATAACCCTGCATGTTGTGGAGGCTCCGAACTCCTAAGCCTGCTCAAAGAGGTTATTCTGAGCTATGAGACTGGCTGACTCCTTGGATCAAGCTGGGCAACCAGTGACCAAGTTACATGGGAAACTGAGAATTAGTTGCAGACTGTGCAACCACTTCCACTGAACTGCTATCTCCTGAATCACAGCAAAGTAATTAAGCAGTAGAGAGYAGTAAGAGTAGATTTTCTGGGGGAATATAAACACAGACACTTCTTACAAAGTCAAGTTTCCTGTCAAATGCAAACCTTTATTTTTAACAGATTTTAATTTGCCCACTGTGTCTTTTATTCTCAGACTGTCCCACCGCACCTGCATGAGTTGAGCAGATTCAGCTGCTCCATGGCAAGGGAAATTACCCAAGAAAAACACAACAAAAGGCTCAAACATGGTTGTTAGATAAAGGACTCAGTTGTGATTTTATTCTTTTCTATTGGCATCAACATGCATACATTTAAGGATCTGAGTTTTTCCAAGCATCACACTTCCTCAGGAAATGTAGSAGTAAAAATCATCACCTCCTAGGAAACATTACTGGCAAAGGACTTCAGTGTCTTAATGTTATATATACGTTTTGATATGTTAATGATATAGATAGGTTCTAAAAGATTATCGTGATAAACATTTTAGCTGTATTTTCCACTTTCCCCAAAAATAGCAAGCAACAAACGAACATAAAAATGGAAACTGCTTTATGCAAAGTTTACACTGCCTCAGCCTGGGCTTCCACTGTAGCTACTGAACTCATAAATGTGCCATTGAACCAATACGAGTAAGTTATGAGATTCAAATTCAGGAACACAATTTTCCTTTAACTGTGCCAAGCAACCTCATTGAAAAACACAAAATTATGCACAGAAGATTTAGACACAGTTCCCTGATGTCGAAACAAAAATACACCAGATTCATAACAAGGAAACCATCACAGTCTCATCTTCAAGCATCACGCCAGATATGTTTTACAAACAGGAGATTCTAGGAGAACTATTTATGAATGTGATTTGCTGTCTTCAAAATAACTTGAGCAAGATCACTTGAAACTAATCCTGAAAATTCCGATAGGAGATTTTATTACTAAATGGATGAGAGAATATTTAGAAAACACACAGTTCTTTTCAATTATTTCAAAGGAATTACTTATAATTTCAACAATACCCCTTTGGCTGAGATGGGCCATAAAGGAAATCTTTTTTTTTGCCATCTTTTCACTTAAACAGGTAACCTGCTGAAGTCCTCAAACTTCCCATTTAATGTTTGGATTCTTATCAAACTTTGGTAATACTAAAATGGCAAAGATAACACYGAGATAAAACATTCTGGCTTCTTTGCTCTGTAAAAGATAGAGCCTTTGTCTTGGAAATGAACTACTCTGTTCTTATTATGTTGCAGTCTATCTAATTTTAGAACAGTTTGAGGACTTCAGCAGGTTACCTGTTTAAGTGAAAAGATGGCAAAATGATAAGTAAACAAATAAATAAGTAAAAGTAAACAAATAAAATTCAGTTTTATTCTAGAATTTAGAMGTATTTTTTCCATTCACTTTCAAACATGAAATTATATTTTCTGTTCTACCTCAAACTGGATGTCTGTCCYATGTGGAAAAATCAGTCTCTGTTTTGCATGCATCTGCAACATCTTTCCCCCAGGATCATCAGTATTACTCAAGCACAGTTCTCTTTTCAGCACATAGCAGGCCAATAGACCAAGACTTAGTTTCATTCTCTTCTACTAATCTCAGAAAATGTATTTAAGTACTTACAATAATAAGCTCCGTATCTACTATACATACATAGATCATTCTTAAAAATGTTTTTCAAAAGATTAATCTTCAGAATGCTGATCCCCAGACCATTCTCCTCTCCTTCCACACCCTATTTTTTTCTATAAAATTAACTGCAACTTTTAAGTACCGCATGAAGCTTCTTGCCATACCGGCTTTAAATACATTGAGAACAGCAAGCAGGTGCAGTGGCTTTTTTTTAACCTTTTGTTCACTGTGCAGCTCTTCAGGAAGCATTCCTCAACTACCATGCCTATGCTCTAACTTTACTTATCTAAGCAGTTACTTTTGCAGATCTGAGCATGAAGACAGCAGCGCTGTTATATATAATTAATTTGAAACATTCACATACAGCTCAGACACTAATGTAATGAGTGAGCAAAGGAGAATTTCCAAATGATACTCAGTCTGATGTAATTCAGCAAAGTTGAACATTAGCTACACACATACTTACATTTCAAAAAAATAATGGAAGTGTTAAAGACTTCAGGAATTAGTAAAATGAGATTTTTTAAGGGAATCTCAAACAGAATCTGTCTGAAAGCAACCCCACAAATGTGTAGAGACAGAAATGTTCTCTTCTGCAACACATTAACTCCTTCATTAGAGGTTAATTTGTAAAATATTTTTAAATACTGTGCCAAACTGATGTGAAAGATTAAATTTTTTAAAAAAGTTTGTTTGTTTTTTTTCAAAGAGATCAAACAAAGACAGATGACCTTCTTCCGGACCACTTTTCGTATCTATACATCATGCAGTCACTAAAACAATCCCGACTCACTGCTCTGACTCAAGCGCTCCAACATGTGAAATTTGTTTTCTGCTTCCTGTCTACTGACATAGCTTTCAACTTACAGTTCAAATCCCTGTTCAGAGCCTACCTCTCTGCAGTCCATGAAACTCAATAACTCAAACTATTGCCCAGGCACTGGTTTTGCTCTCAATGTCTCTGCTCATCCTCCCCTATCATTCATCTCTTACATGGCATCCTGCACTCTCAAACACAGCCAGTTCAGTATCTATTTGCTCACTTCTCCTATCTTTTCACTCTTTTCGTTGAACGACTCTCCAGACAACCCTCTTTGAGTCCACAGTCTCTTCCTCAAGTGACAATTCTGCCGTGGGTCTAGAAGCTAAAGTAACAACCCACAACAGTTAATATGAACATCAAACACATATTGCAAAAGTATTGCATTTCAGTGACAGAAAGGCAGTAAGATATCTTCAACAGTAACTTATGTGCAATGATTGCAACAGCAWTTTACTTTTACTGAGGTTGTTTCACAGCTGGATGATGAGGCCTCTAAGTAATTCTGCTTGCAGACATCCAGATGGACACAAAGATGTCTTCAAAATCTGCATTATGGATGAAATAAATTATTCAATAAATTATAGTACATTAGGCCTATTCTTCTAGGAAAGAACTTTCTGCATCATTGCTCTAGCAAATTGTTGAAGATGCTTGAAGCCTAGAAGTCCTAGAAGAAAATATCAAAAAGGCTGCAGAAGTGAGAGCACCATTAAATGAATATCTATCATGAAAAATGGGGGGTTCTGTCTAGATATTGCCAGGAAAAAAAAAAAAAAGAAAAGAAAAAAGAGGTAAAGGATGCATTGAACTCTAAATCATGGTCACTGGGCACTGTTTCATAGTTTTTATTCTCCTTCATATTGGATATGAAATTCCATAAAGAGACCAGATRCTGGCAAAGGTCAAGAGACCTAGCTCAAAAAATGGGTAGAGAAGGAAAAAATTATTTTACCTATTTCACAAAACTACAGCTAACTTGGGGTACATGACTTACTTTCAACTCTAAATACATGAAGTGACCTTTTGGGGTTCTTTCCAGTTTCATCATATATAGTCATTTCTATGATCACCAAGCTTAAGACATTTTTCCTTCTGTAAGAAAGTTTCTGTTTGCCCTTATCTATTTAAAAATTCTTGATTTCTTGATTGTCAAATGAGATAAAAGAAGTTGACATGATCAGAGGATGTCATGATTTCTAGATAGTTACCAGAATCTTGGTCCAGAAGACAAGAAGTCACAATTGTGCGAGGACTTTACAAAGGAGACATTAAATGCTAATAAATGTATATTGTTTTCTACCATTAAACCTGCTAGGAAGTAAGGGCATATAGGGATAGTGACAGGACAATCACAACCATACAATATCTTATATCACTATGCCTACCTGTCTGATATAGCAATACCAAGAGGTATCTCAATAGCTTGTGGATAACTGGGAATTTCAGGACCTAAAAAAACACCAATATTTATCAAAAAAAAAAAATTTACAAGGATTATTGAAATATCTGGATGTCAAATTTGTTATTTAAACGGATGGGACTAAAACAAACAAAAAATTCAAAGTAGAAAGTTATCACTTACTAAAGGATGAAGTTGTGTACTTTGGTGATACAGTGATAGTCGGAAGGCCTCATCATATAAAAAGAAAGCTCAGGTTATGAAGAAAAGAACAAAATTATATTGGATATGAAGGTCTGACTATAATTTATTACATTCTGTAGACATTTCACCACGAATTTCAACTATAGCGACCCACCACTCATGCTTCTAAGAGTCAACTGGTTGCTCTATCCTTTGATTAAGTTTTTTTTTTTCCTTTCACTTTCTAAATACTGAGTTGTACAATTAGTTGACCAGGATATAGTGACACAGAACCTAATCAGGTGACCTGCTTCACCAAATTCCTGGTCCTTTCCATAACCAAGATCACCAGAAGAGAAAATACTTTCTACATTAAGTTCTCCAAATCATCTACTACCTCAAGACACTTGTCTGTCAAGTAAAATTTATGAAGTTGCAGATTTTTAGAGAATGTTACTACATGTAGGTCAGGTTACCTCCTGTAGGATATGACTGYTACTCTGCTGAAAATGATCTCTAGAGTTGAATCTCTACAAAGCAGTGATGAGATTCTCMTTTTCAGTGACTCAACTTCATCAACCTAGACATGTAGGAAAATTATTTTTAAAACATAATACATAATGTCATCTGCTAAATAAATCACTTTCTGGTGCTCCAAAATCATGAACAATCTTCTAGGATATAACCTGGTTACCTGAGCTGTTAATGTCTGTASTGCTGCCAGAGTGCAGAATGAACTGTGGTTGCCAATGCTGGAAAACATTGTTAGGCAGAAATTAAACTCACAGTGCTATACTACAAGTTCATTTCCCACAGATGAAGTACAGGGTAGGCCTTGGCAGRGATGACCCTCAACCTCTAGCAAACAGATCCCAAATCAAAAACTTCATAAGGGCCACAGATTCTGCAGAAAGCTCATATAAGACTTGACAGTTCATGAAAGGCATGCCCAAGTCTACAGAGACATTTTCATGCTGAGCTTAATCTGTTAAAGACAGTCGAACACTCAGCATTTGATAGATGGGAGCAGAGAATAGCAGAGCCCCTTTGCTGTCTGCCCCAATGCTAGAAACACCAGAACTTGCTTAGAAAAAAAGTGAATGGAAGTGCACTGAGTCCTGTGGACACCAAGTGCAACTACCACCCCAAACAATGCAGTGACACTGAAGATGACCCAGGAAGAAGGCATGTACTGCCAGATGACTACTAATGCACCTCGCAAAACCTCACTATGTCTGTTCTAAATTACTATGGCAAATTGCTGTARTATAGTTACTGAGAACATATTGAGGGGCTGATCTGTTTGGGTGTTTGATTCTTTCCATTCATAAATTTCTCACAAGGAAGATTTGGTCACTGCAAMAGGAAGCTATAGAATCTTGCTGATATAATTGCCACTAATCACATGTGCTCCCTGCTCTTGAAACCATACACAGTGGAAAAGGATGTAACTGATGAGATGTACTGGATGTATCAAGATTATCATGATACTCTAGGAACTGAAATCATTTGGATATATACAACATCTCAAAAACACTTACCAAAGCCAGGAGGCAAACTGTAGTCAATGGTCCTCAGAGTGATCTTAGTCTACTGACCRCAGTGTAAAAAACAAAGCAAAGGTTCCTCCTGTACAATGCATAGCAAAATTGACTTTTGCCCTTGAAAAGAGCAAGCACYTTACTCCAGACTAGGATGTTACAAAGACATGTTTTGATCCAGGGTRTTGGGGAAGTGGGTTAGCAAATGCAAAGCAACCTAGCTGACAGCAGGGGATAAGGACTAAGGTGTGTTAAATAGCAATGATTTCAGWTGATTCCACGGTTTCCAAATGAAACAGAACAAATCTTGTGTGTGAGGAGCTTGCAAACTGATGGTTAAGCTAAAAAAGAGATCAGTTATYTCAACAGAAATATGCAGTAAAATGGGAAAATGCTGGTTCTTCCCCTATTGAGAAAGAAGAGTAAGCTAGGAGCCATTAGAACCATTCACTAGGTCAGTGAGCATTAAACTCTACCTGTAGGCGCCGAGAACACTGTTACTGTGGGAGTGTTCAGGTGTACACTCCTGTAAGGACTTTCTCTTGATGTTACTCTGCTTTGTTAGAAATTATGTCACATTACTGAGAACTGGGCCGGATCTTGGATTGGGTTCCTTCCTTCCTAAATGTGATGTCAAGGGTTAAAGGCCTGTCTCAAGATAAGAGAACATGTGTTCCTCTCAGACTGCCCTTGAAGAGTGTCAAAGGTGAGTTAAAATATATTAAGTTTACATTCTGTTTGTAGGTCATCTTAAAAAAATCATAATAATTTCTGTAATATTTTATACCAACAAAATGAGAAACTGACACTTAAAACACAAGCACAGAAATGCAGGTTTGACCTTGTCTAACAAGTGCAAAAATTACTTTGAATAAAACAAAGTGGAGGAAACCCTAGAGCAAACCAAAATAAAATACAGCTCTTCAAAGCAGCATTGATTGTGGATCAAAGGGAAGGGCCATCAGAACTTCCCAAGCCACAGTGTTTCTGCATGTCTGTAAAAGAATCAACTCAGAACAAATATGGAAATAATAGTAGGCCTGTGTTAAGCCAACAACAAAGAAATCCTTAATACTGTAAAACAAAGTCACGTCAAATCCTCCATTTCTGGAGATACATGAATCTCCTTTTACCATGTTTTAAAAAGTATTTATAGTAACTGAAGACTTAAGATAAAAGTCAAAGGAATTATCATCAATGGTTTAACTAGACAGAAGCTGCTCTTCTAATTTCTTGTTTAATTTGTATTTTTTAAATAAGATGTTATAATGCAAAAAATATTTCCATACCACTATATGATCTATTTCAACTACGCTATCTTAGCAGACCAGACGAAACAACAATCAGTTTTTGGACAGCCAGCCACATTAAACAGGAACACACAAGTGAACAATCGCAATAAGATTTGTCTTTTTTCTTTAAGTATTGTTTTTCTTAATTAATTAGCATAATTTTCTTAAAGTTTACAAGAGCAGCAGAACAACTCTCAATTAAGAGTCGGATCCTGTCAGGAAACAATTGTAAGGAATACAAGAATTAAGGTGTAAGTACTACTCTCTAAAGGTTCACATACCACCTGAACCACAAGGGCTCTRCATAGCACCAGAACATAACAATAACATAAGCAAAACCATCTTTCAGAATGAAATTTGCAGAAGGAAATTTGGAAGAGAAAAAGCAAGAATGTTGAAAAAGGGAAGCAGCACCTAACCCATGAATAATCCCACAACCAATACTGTTCTCATTCTTGGGATTTTCTTCTTCTTTAGAGTCAACTAGGGGTAGTGACTTAATACCACTTACAGGAAAGTGAAGTGGACAATAACACGGCAGGCTATTCCCCTCCCCCCMAAAAAATCCCTTTAAAAAGTTACCATAAACTATCACCTTTTGTTTGCAGATGTTCTGTGCTTCATACATATGTTGAGCTCTGCATTCCCAAGGTGATCAGCCTGTACTCATTCTGTTTAGGCTTCTTTTACCTTTCAAGACAAATATCAAAGATAATGCTTGACAGTCAAAACCAATGATACAACAAGTAGGTAGCAGTGATCCAGCTTCAAATTGTTATCAATTCTTGCCTGATGGTGTATTCTTGGGCATGTTGGGCATGCTTTGTTCTCAGTACATTTTATTTCAGTATTTTATGCTGTACCTTATTGCATGAAATAAGAAAAGGACTCCAGGACTTTAACAAGCTGCTTGAGAGCCCTTAACAAGCTTAAAGACAAGTGAAGGTAAAGAGAAACAAGCTTTTTCAGCTAAGCGGAACCATTACAAATCACTTAAATTATTCAAATRTTTAACTCTCTGTTCAATTTCTCATCCTATGTGTGAGTGGGCAGCACCTATAGTTTCAACAAACGGGGTTCATCTGAAGGACAAAGGAAAAACAGGGTGCTTTTCGTTTTCCTTTTKAAGATTTTCTTTTGCTATTGTTCTTTGAAACACGCTCTAGTCTTCTAAACATGAGCAGCATAAAAACAGTATGGAGGTAATGTCCAGGTTGTACATAAACATTGCTGCAAAATACTTGTGAGTTCCCACATTGGGTCTACATCAAAGATATGCCCTTTGGCAGGTTGTAAAGACAGGTTGCTATTTCATCCATAAAAACCTGTGTTCTACAAAATGGGTTCTGTAACATGAACTGTTAGTGGTATGCCACCATTCTCCCGATTCTGCACATGCGTTCATTTCTCAGGAATGCTTGTAAGCTGGGTTATGCCTTTCTCTAAGATAAGCAGACTTGCACAAGGGGGGAAGGAAAAAGAAAAAAAAAAGCAAAAAAAAAAGCAGCGTGTTGCACACAGAAGGAGTCAGCTCTCTGCAGGAGACTTCTTCCACAAAATGCAAGACCCAATAGAGAACATTCCAAAGGCTCCCGTCTTACTGGCTATACCACATACATGCTATTTACAGCAAGCTGAATACAATGCAAGTCCTTTTCTGCTTACATTTTAAAATTGTAAAATTAAGGGAGTATCTTGAAAGCCACTGCACTGCAGGAGTTTCTAAGTTTCAAAGACCTTTTAATCAAACACCAAGAAATGACATATGCAACCCAGTATGGAGCCTAACCACTTCAACTTACAAGTTACTATTTTAACACTATCCTGTAATATATTTTTCTAATACACTTCTGCTTCCTATATTGTGAATATGGAAAACGAAGGAGAGCTGTGTAATGCTTTCAGGCTCTAGTCCAGCTTTGTACTTTTTTTACCCATGAAAACTATTACATGGTGAAGTATGAATTTCAATATAGATAGAATATCGAGATTTCACAGACATGATCACATCCATTTCACTTATAATTACCATACAATGAACAAAGCAAAGGTCTAGGCACCAAAAGAAGATGATTTTACGTCTAGGAAACAGAACTACTGTGGAGACACAGTTGGTACTGTAACTGCCTCTCCCACAGATTTCCTGTACAGCTTGGAGTAAGGTACTTAATCTTTCTGTGCCTGAACTCAGCATGGGTAAAGCAGAGGTCAAAATACTTAACTTCATTGGCATGTTTTAAGTATAGAAACATTTGTGTTTGGGAAGCTACTGGGTATGGCTAATAACAGCTATGTACGTGCCATTGAGACACAAGAGAAAAATGTTTTAAGTACAGAATTGGAAAGGTGTAGAGAAAACAAAGCATGGCACCTCGAACTGAACAAAGAAAAGAAAACGAAAAATCAGTTGCTCTAGTGAGTGAGCGAGCTTGAAGTGTTAAGGAAAGTAGCATGCAAAATTGTCAGTTAAAAGTCTGTATTGTATCTATGAACATGCACAATACCGCAGAATTAATGTGAAAAAAGCAAYGCCCAGCAATGTTAACTTTGTCATTTTGTAAGTTTTAAGTACTTCTCTTTGAAGGCCAACATTCTTGTAATGTACGGTCTTTTGTAGAAAATTTAACACATAGATATCTGTGTATTTGCTGTGTATATTAAATCTGCTTCTTGTTCCTAAAAATAATTCAGTAGCATAGAATTTTACAACATATCGATCTAGGTAACTCATGAGTCGTTTTTTGTGAGTAGTTATCAATCACTTCATTGTTTACTTGTCGTTGGAAAGAAATTGATTTAATCAAACCTAGCAGTAATACATTATTGATATATCCCAAGAAAACGAAGTCATAATGAACCATCAGGGTCCTAACATAAAACACCACGAGGACTAGCAATTCTGGCTGCAATCCTTCAGCATGATTTGCAAGCATAAATCACTACACTAGCAAAGCTGCACGGAGCAGTGCTATGTATCATTCACCTAAGAAAGAGACTTGGGACAAGGTTCTCCATAACTTGGCAAGATTGGCAGGCTAGACCAAATACCACACTGCAGACTCTGTGAATATCCCCGACTTACATACAGCACTGTATCATTTTTACTGGATTTTAGCAAATCATGACAGTTTGGGGAAGGGGGGGARGAGTGGGGGGTGATATGACATCATGAAAATAAAAGAAAGTCTTAGCCCTTCTCCTCAGCAGTGGTTCAGCCTTTGTTCTCCAGAGGCTTTTAAACTTTTCCACATATTGGACCACATGGGAGTAGCGATTTTAATAGATACACATTAAAATTCCTTCAAACAAAAGACAGCTTATTGTGGCAACTGCAGCAATCACTTGAAAGGGTAAAGTTAGGAGAGCACTTGGTGTATTTTATAGACTTTTTAATACATTTTGCCAGTTTAAAGCACAAAGAAGCATGCTTTAAACATTTCAATTTTTTTGGAATTGTGAGAAGTAGGAGATAGTGGTGACACTGTAAGAATACRGTACCATTTCATTTTCTGAGTAGAACTGTTTCTTTATACAAAGTATCTGTATCGGCACACCCTCAGCAAAGCTGAATTACTGTAAAATGTGGTAAGAGGTAGAGTGAGCCTTATCAGAATCTAGCGCTAAGCAAACAAATGAAAACATCTAGGTACAGCTGACAGAGACATCTATAGGTAGCATCTGTCTAATACTTCATAATCACTTATGCAGGAAAGAAAGGCTCAACTTCCTATGTCAGAATTCATACGTCAGGATAAAAAAAAAAAACCCCACATTATTTTTACAAGAAAGGTGCTTCATAACTAAACATGTAATAACACCATCAGTACACTAAAAATGAATGTTATTGTAACAGACACATTACTTAAGCAGTTAAGAATGTATCAGAGAATGCATAAAAATTAAACTTGATATGAATATGAAAAACAGAAAAACAACATACCAGGCAGCACATATTTCTAGCTTTGCTTTCTTTTGATAAAAGAACCAACTGAAGCTAAACCAGACTCAACTTTGCAGAAGACACACATACAAAAGTGTACAACTACACATGCTGCATTGTGCATAGACAGTTTATTGTGAAATTCCTAAGGGGGGGGRAAAAAGGTACATAGTCTGAAACTGAAAAGCAACATAAACAATACGCTGTATTACACTTAGCAGACGATAATATGGAATCATGGAAACAGACACAGTAGGGAAAGGGAGATCGTTTCCTAATGAAATGAGCACAGAGGTCTARGGAGTGAGAGCCTGCCGCGGAGGGGACTACCTGGGCATTGCCCTGCTCCGAGGGGGAGACAGAGGGTGAAGGGGCATCCCAGGAGTTTTCCCTCATGTCCTTGTCCCTCACGCCAGTCCTCCCGTCCACAGTACAGGGACGTAAAGGAGCCCCCCTTCCCTCCCGTCCCCGATATTTCACTTTTCTGTGTAATGAAAAGAATGGACTTTATTGGGAAATGCGATGCATGGACTCAGCGCGCGGCAGGAACCAGCGCTGGGTATTCACGCCGCACGCAGAGGCAGACGCAGGGGAGCGGAGCGGAGCGGCGCGGCGGCATTTCCTCGCGCGCACACACATACACACACACACACACACGCACGCACACACACACACACACACACACGGCGCCCGAGGGGCGCGCGCAGCCATCGCTCCTCTCGCCGGGCGGGGAGGAGGGCAGCGGGGCTCGCGCGCACGCCCGCCCGGGGCCGGCGCCGCGGGGAGGGGGCGTCCCCTGCCCGGCCGCCCCTGCCTCCCTCCCGCACTCAAACACCTCGCGCCGGGTGCCCGGCCGCCCCCCTCACAGCCCCTCTCTCTCCCCCCCTCACACACGCCCCGAACGCTCCAACGGCTCCAACGGCCGCCACCGCCAACAACAAAGGCGCGGGCTGTGCGCGGCGCTGGCGGCGGCGGGACGCGCTCCCGGCCGCGCCGGGGCAGCCGCCGCCGCGGCACCTACCAGGCGGGCAGCCTCGGCCCAGGTGCGGTCCTTCTTCTTCCTCTTGTCTTTCATGTTT